>KN846956.1:820459-1136183 GCA_000835435.1 Phialophora macrospora | reverse complement strand
GGGTAGTGGCGTAGGATTTGCATATAAACGAGCCTCTCACGTTCGGAAACCATTATTTCACATGGGAAAGAGTTGAGCAGTCTTCTTTGCGAACTTGGTGTTTTTCATGCCGCCTGGCCTTGCCCTCTCACCTTTCCTACTGGTGGTACATACCCGCCCCCATGTGCCACACAGTGTATATCAGGGGTCGGAACAAACAAAAATAGCAAAAATAGTTCCTGTGGGGATCGAACCCACGACCTTCTCCGCAGTATTGAAATCCCTCAAAGGGGATTTGTAAAGGAGACGTGATGAACCACTCTGCTAATTGTTAGTGGGAAGCAATGTGAAGCGCAATCGAGCAAGACTTACACACTAAGGAACTGTCAATCTGTGCGACGAATCAGAACATTTTTCTTGCCCATGAAAGATATGAAGCAACAGTAAAACGGGCCCACTTTTTCGCCCCAGCTTCCCCAGTAGTTCCCCAACCTAGACCTGTGCGTCTCTTCTCCCAATTCCAACTTCCGAGACGCCTTTGGAGAAGACATGCCGAGGAAGATACACATCGAGGACCCAATGGGAGGCCTCATCGATGGCGACGATGTTCTCGGGGAGAACACCTCGGATAATCAACGTTCATCCCGTTCAGGTAATGACTCTACAATTCTGCGTTGAGGCGACAGCATTACTAATACTCGTCAACGCCATTAGAAAACTCATAGGATAGACCTTCGGGACGAGTATAAGCGCAGAAGAGCGCAGCACAGCACAGTCAGGCGAGGTATTGATACTACATTCTCCCTGTGATACGTGCCCAGGAGTCCGGCGCGTGTAAGCGAGCGAGCGAGCGAGCGAGCGACCGAGCAGCAAGCAAGAAGTTCCTTCTCGGCGACGCAGCCAGTCAGCCATGGAGTACGATACTTCGACCATGAAGGCCGACCCTGTGGCAGATGGAGCCAAGCAGGAAAAGAACAATGTCCAGGCAAATCGAGGGCATATACGAGCTCAATCCAAGCCGGTGGATGTGTCCGTCCTCAACGAGCCCGTCACGTTTGCATTTTCGGGCCGGACGGCCAAGAACAGGTTCCTCAAAGCACCCATGACGGAACGGTTGTGCTATTGGAACAAAGAGGGTGAAGACATTGTATGAGCGAGCCCGTCACATCCATTCGGTTCATCCCATCTCTGCTTTTCGTCTTTTCACCCCCCGCTCTTGCTCTCGCTTACTCGCTTGCTCGTTCCTTTGCGCATACGGTATGAAAGCCACTACTGACACGTAAGGCATAAAGTCCGCCCGCGGCATCCCCTCTCCAGAGTACCTCCACCTCTACCGCCGGTGGGGCGAGGGAAACATCGGCATTATCGTCTCCGGGAACACGATGGTCCGCTACGATGCCGTCGAAGCATACGGCAACCCTATCATCGTGGACGACCACGACGGTCGCATCGCCAAGTTCAAGGAAGTCACCTCCGTGGCGAAAGCCCACGGGTCGTTGATCGTCGCGCAGCTTTCCCACCCGGGCAGACAGGGGACGAAGTATTTGAACCCCAATCCGGTCAGTGCGAGTGACGTGCACTTGTCGATTAAATGGGCGGGGAACGAGTTTGCGAAGCCCCGGCCCATGACGGTGCCGGAGATCAAGGAGATGGTGAAAACCTGGGGCGAGAGCGCCTATTTGTGCTGGAAGGCCGGCTTCGATGGCGTCCAAGGTGAGTACAAGCACAGTCTCCTACGCCTTATGTCTTCTGTCTTGTTTCTGTTGGACCTCGCCTTTCAAGAAGCGACGGCATTGATGATCCCCGTTTACTTTAGTCCATTGCGCGCACGGCTATCTCCTCGCTCAGTTCCTCAGTCCCACCACGAACCGGCGCACGGACGAGTATGGAGGCGACTTGAACAACCGGTCACGTATCGTGTTTGAAATCATCGACGAGATCCACCGGCGTGTCCCCGACCCGGGCTTCATCATCTGCGTGAAGCTGAATAGCGTCGAGTTCCAGGATAAGGGAACCACGCCGGAAGATGCACGGGACTTATGCATCAAGCTCGAAGAGGCGAGGGTCGATTTTGTGGACCTGAGTGGAGGAACGTTCGAGGGGAGGGCCTTCGAACACAAGAAACAGAGCACGATTGCACGGGAGGCCTATTTCATTGAGTTTGCCGAGATGATTCGTCCGCTTCTGAAGAAGACGAAAGTCTACGTGACGGGTGGTTTTCGCACGGCTGCGGGCATGGTCAAGGCCATTGAGGATGGCGCTTGTGATGGCATAGGTATTGGTAGGCCCTTGGCCGCGGAACCTTACCTAGTCAAGGAGATCCTGGAGGGAAAGGTCACGGGCGCGATTGAGAACTATGTGCCGCTGCCGCTGAACACGCAGAGTAGTGGTACACAGTTACATCAAATTGGGCATGGGGACGAGTTGGTCAGTGATTGGTCTGTGGAGGCTGAGGTGAAGAGGTGGATTGAGGCCCACGAAAAGGAAACGGAGAGAAAGCTCAGCATCCTGCCCAGGGTGGATAGTTCAGGGTATGCCCCATTGAAGGCTGAAGCCGGGTTTGCCTATTTGGCGGCTTGAGATGGACGACAGCGGCTGGGCTTGTCAAGATTTCGTATGTTGCTGCGAGAGTCAGTGTTGCTAGAGGGCCTCGTCCAAATGGCAGAGCAGACAAATGTAGATAAACACTCGATCTGAGCCATGGTCTGAACCTTGATTGATCTTGATTGTTCACGCGTGCCGGTATGGCTTGTGTGGACCTGGCACCAGCCCTAATATGCTGGCAACATATCGTTCATCTGATCTGTGCTTTGTGACGCTGGAAATAGTCCTTCTGTCCTTCTGCAGATCCTGATCGTACGCCGTATGCTTGTGCTTTTCTCAGTTGCCCCTAAGGTGGCATTTGTTCCTGATGCAACAACAGCATGCTCGCATTGTATCACAGCTCCTGGAACATCCGACCCTTCACGCTTAAAACTTTTGGAACGACTTGACAGCCTTGCCAGTTCTGGGCAGCACACGAAGAACGTTGAATCGAACCTAAAATTTCCACAATATCAGCCCCTCAATTCATCGTCAATTCTCACAAATCTGAATTCATCTTACCGTCTTGCTCAAGGGTCTGCATTGGCCCACGGTGACGGTGTCACCCTCCTCAACACGGAAAGCCGGGGAAACGTGCGCAGCAAGGTTCTTGTGTCTCTTCTCGTATCTGGCGTACTTGGGGACGAAGTGGAGATATTCTCGGCGGATGATCAAGGTTCGGTGCATCTTGGTGGAAACGACGGTGCCGGTGAGGATACGGCCTCGGATGGAAACCATGCCAGTGAAAGGGCATTTCTTGTCTGTGGACAGGAAATTGTCAGATCCAGCTCACGCACATATCAACCGCTCAGTGTTCTCGATCCTGGAGACCGCACCCAGCGCAATGCTGGAGGGATAATAACACTGACCAATGTATGACCCTTCAATCGCCGTCTTTGGTGTTCTGAAGCCCAAGCCGACGTCCTTGTACCATCTTCGACCGCCCTTGCCGACTTTCCTGCTCTTTGCGGCCTTTGACTTGGCGTTGAGGAAGATGTGAGGTTGCTTTTGGTAGGCGCGTTCGGACTGGACTGTCAACTCGGTCGCCATGATTGCGGGTTGTTGACAGAAAGGAAGCGACGTTCACAATGAAGGTGTCTTGGGTGTTGGAGCAATGTGATCGGCTTTCCCACTGTGGGCTGAGAAAATTGAATCTTGGCAGTGCTGCGGACCGGATAGGCAAGTGCGACGAAAAATTCCATCACGTGGTTTGGTGTTTATCCTTCTGCTCTTTCTGGTTTAGCTTCTCTCTCCCGTGTTATGTAATTCTAGTGGGACGCGCGAAGTGAACCTTCTTGGAACAAACAACATCCCCAAGCAATGCACCTCTTTTAGACGGACCTAACTTTGAATGAACTTGCTAGGGGTCGAATCGCATTGCGATGGCCGACTCTAGCACAAGCCCGCGGGCAAGCAGACCCAAGTCCCGACAATCCATTGCCCTTATACCATCAACCAGGGGATCCACTTCACGGGACAATGCGACAACTGATATTGCTGCGCTCAGAGCCCAAGATATCGAAGCTAAAGCTGTAAAGAGGAAGCAGCGTGGCAAAAGCCTGGGCCCGGGGGGCCTCGAAGCCCTGAAAGAATCATCTGGGAACACAACCAAGGTAATAGCAGCCTGTTGTCGTTGAAGGCTGCTTATTGACTTTCGGCAGACGATAACACCCTTTCAAATCAAGTCGATCTTGAAGCCTACAGTACCCTTGACACCTCCCAAAGCCATTCCTACCTTTGACGAGCTGCGGAAACGCAGCACAGGGAAGGGAAAATCACCAACAAAAAATACTGCTGAAGAGCTTTTGATTGATTTCTCCACGCCCGGTCCTAGCAAACAAGATGGCAAAGACGTGTCGTTGTCCGGCGCCGAGACTGTCGCAGATCCATTTAGCCCGATAGCGCGACCATCGCCGCGAAAGAGCAATGCGACCGAACAGAGCGCGGAGGCCATCGAGCTGGAACGAGAGGAGGAACGCCGACGTCAGGCAGAAAAGGAAGCCATCCTTGAACGACGAGCTGCGAGGAGGAAATCAATGGCGAACCGTAGGGTGTCATTCGCGCCCGAAGCTACTCTGCATACCTGGAGTGTCATGGAACTCGCGGAAGATTCGACAACAAGTTCCGCCTCGAATTCCACAAGAAGACAGTCTTCCATGACAGCGCAACAATCCCCTGTCAAGTCGCTTCAGTCACCTGAACGAGTGCAGACTCCTGCGACCCCAACTACACAGACCGACGAGGACGTGATCAAGGAGTCACCAGCTAACCAACGAGATCTGCACCAAAAGAAGCGCCGGCGCAGAAGTTCTGGTCTTGCCGAACCAGTGATGGATTCCACTGACGAGTCGGTTTACTCCTCGAGTCCTTCAGGGGACATTGCGAGCAACAGCAGCCCAATGCGGGTTGAGGAAGGCATTGAGTCATCAGACGAGTCGGACACTGATGGTGATACTGCCATGAGTATGGACGAAGCGACTGTGCATTCGACGAATTCTGAGGAATCGGCGTCGAGCTCTCACTCTAGTTTGGAGGATCGACTTCGCCAAGCAGCAGATCAGGCTGGCACTCGTGGGATTGACCATGATGAATATGGCGACGATCTTCCAATGGAAATGGCCACTGGCACTGTCACGAATGCTTTCCAGCCTTGGGCGCTGAATCGGGCAACAGAGATTGACAACCGTGCAAGATATGAGCAGGAAAATGCCTACCCAATCTTACCTTCCCTACCAGTGGAGGAAGGTGGCGAAGTCGAGATCGAGGACGACGGTGAAGAACAGAGTCATGAGATGAGTATGGATGTGACAAATGCAGTCGGCGGAATTGTCACTGGCCCGTCGCCTGAACAGAATGCTGCCAAGTCACGTCGTAAAAGCGGCATCCGTCGACGTCGATCTTCTGTCAATGAGTCTGTCATGGATGAGACTATGGAGTTCACTGTTATGCAGGGAGGAATTATCGGCGTGGGAGCCGACAATACCACAAACAGTCGCGCCTCAGATGAAGATATCAGTATGGAGTTTACACATGCGGCTGGAGGTGTTTTGAATGCGACTCGTCGAGAGTCTATGCTGTCTGAGATGGCAGACGAGAATGATGCTATGGACATGACTGCAGCTGTTGGTGGGATCCTGCCCCCTATTGAGGAGCAGACCGAGCCACAGACAGACGTCGAAGACCAGACCATGGCTATGGATACCACAAGAGCTGTCGGTGGCATCCTTTTCGGCAACCAGCGGTCGAAGAGACAATCTCTTTCCCGTCAGACGCAAAGCCTCCCCGAGGCCGATGTGGACGACGAGCAAACTACGACCATGGACATCACTAGAGCTGTGGGTGGCATCCTTCCAGGTAAACTGCAAGCGAGACAGTCTCTTGAAGATGAGAACATCACCACGTCGCCGGCAATGCCAGAGCCGCAGGATGACGGGGAAGAGCAGACACAGACAATGGCTATGGATATTACCAGGGCTGTGGGAGGTATTTTGCCCGGTAATAAACGAGCGACCGATGGATCCTCTCGGACCGAGTCATCGGCTTCACCACAGCGTCCGCTCGCAGAACAAACCACTCTGAGATCTACACCAAGGTATCAGCACCACAGGACCTCGATCGCCTCCGAAACTGGAAGCCCGAGTCTTTCCTTGAAACCTCGACCATCAGCCAGGTCCCAACGCAGCGCTGCAAAACCATCTACCAGTCCGCAAGCCAAAGATCATAATACCACACCAGTGAAACCGACACCGCGAACCCAAATGGGTACTCCTTCAAAGCAGATCACGCCCCTTCCCTCAAAGCCAGAGTCCCCCAATAAAACTCCTCTCTCTGCAAACGTCGTCCACAGAGGTGCCTCCCCAAAGAAGCTATTCAAGGCAGAAATCAAAGCCAGGGCATCGCCCGCCTCCACAAAGCGAAATCGTCTCTTTTCGCCGGGCAGTCAGACACCTAGCATCGTTCTTAAAGCTACCAGACCATCTTTTGCTCGCCGGCGACCGAGTGGAGTTGGCATTGACCAAAATGGAGTAGGCTCCCCTCGAGTTACTGAACTGCTGGATCGTCGGTCCTCGATCGGTGAAACCGCGCCTCAATTCAAGCTCGTTAGTATTGAGCCGGACCGATTGCGCTCAGAAGACCCGCAGCAACTCGCGCAGGAAGTCGAGGCTGAGAGGGCAGAAGAGCTCCGGCGTGAAAGTGGCAGATTCATCATGGAGCAAGAAGCCGACGAGGCCCAGGAGGAAAATACCACTGCGACGCTAAAGGACATGATCGAGTCGATGACACCACAAAAGCCAAAGGGCAGCAAGATTAAGGGAAGGAAGAGCTTTGCTGTTGGTGCAGCCAAAGGTTTACTGGGGAAAAGACCTGCAGAGCTAGATATGGATGATGAGGATGAGGTTGACTCGACGCCAAAACGCTTAAGGGTTGTTACCAGAGAAGGCAGCCCGGTGAAGCAGATCCGTCTGCCAAAGCCTCCGAGCAAAGATGAGACGACCGGCAGACTTGGAGCAAGATTGCAGAAATCTTTGCAGGACCTGGCCAGCACCGACAGCGTAACACCGACTCTACGAGTATCCTCGCCAAGCCAGAAACCCGTTCCACAGAGCCCGGCCCATACTGGACGATTCAGAGACGTCGAGGCCATTGCTGAAACAAGGCCAGAATCGTTTGAGGACAAACTTGACAATGTGGTCGGTGCAATCGACATTTCGACTGCTCAAATGGACGTGGGATCGGCTAAAAGTCAGGAGGAGAAAATTTCCCTGCAACAGTTCCTCAACATGACAAACATCCACTTCATTGAATTGTCGACTACGAAGAGAAGGCACACAATGGCGCATTCAATGCCCACAAGGCCCTCCCAGGAAGGCATGGGTGGCAGCAGCACGGAAGCAAGTTTTGTTGCGGCTGCTACGACACTGCCTCTTCTCGAATTGTACCAGCATGCGACAAGAGAGCTCAAGTCCTACATTTCCACTGGTCGGAAGATCATCCGCTCTATTGAAGCAGAAACTCTTGCTGAACAGCCAGCCCTATTTCGCGAATATGTGGATGCTCGCCCAGACGTGAGAGTTATCATGGACAACCAATTTCGAAATGGCAAGGCTCATGCCCGTCTTCAAAGCAAAGAAGGGTGGTACCAGTGGAGAGCACAGCTGGTAGACGGTCTCAAGGCTGGACTTCAGGGCATCGATGAAGGCATGAAAACTGATCTTGAACTTCTGCAGCAACAGCAACAAATGTTACATGATGTGCTCCCCCTCCTGCACCAAGAACGAGCCGATCTTGAGGGTCAGAAGTCGTCATTGGAGCAGAGCCTCAAAGAACTGGACAGTGTTGATCATGAAGTCTTGAATGATTGCCGTCGCCAACTCCAAAATGCCGACGAGTACTTCCTCCAGAGATCTGCTCTGCTGGACTCCTTGCAAGAGCAAATGAAGGAGAAGGAAGATGCCCTTCAGGCAGCTGACGAGTTGAAGACTGAGATGAAAGAGCAAATCGCAGAAGCTGACAGAGTACGGGAAGAGCACAAAGGTTGGCCCGTTGCGGACGTCCTGGCTCTGAAGTCTAGAGTCGAAGTCATTGAGAAGCAGACCGGCTGGCGCCTCGTCAGTGCTGAAGAAGAAGTAGACGAGCCGACTGATTTGGGTGCCGCTTTGGTCATGACATACAAGGACGAGCTGAGACTCTTCTTTTATCCTCAAGCATTCCAGTGTAAGGTCACGGACGCACCTCGACGCAGATCAGGAAGGAGGTCTGCATCCACGAGCGGTCCGACAGCGCCCATCAGCCTGACGTATGCACCTACAAACGTCGAAGACCCGGATGCTCCTGTGCCGGAACTGCCCACAGAGAAGCGCTTCTTCTTGCAATTGATTAGGAGCCAATTACATGCCTTCGCCATGATGCCGAAGAGGTCTGTCGCGTCCAAGACAGTGTTGACGACTGTTTCTGAGGGCTGGAGTCTCTCCTGCAAGATCGCTGAAGAACTTCGCCTGCTCAATCTCATCGGCATCTCGACTGCCACTATCTTGGGTGATGAGAAGCTTGGACTCAAAGTCATGATAATGACTCCGAAACAGGAGCGCATTGACATCGAGTTCGCTGTGTCTGTGACAATTTTGAGTGATGGCAATATTGTCACGTCCACCAATGTCACTGCAACCGCGATGTACGGGTCTACCGTGGGATTGATCAGCGGCTCCAAGGGCAGGAAAGTGCAACATGCACTAACCAAGGAAGTCGAGAGCAGAACGCTCGGTGAGGGGGCCTTCTTTCAAGCTGTTCAGGGCTTGGAAGAGTGGTTGAACGGGCAGGAGAAAGCGAAGCAGGAGGCGAAGAAAGAGGCAACCACGCCCGCTCCTGCTACAGCGCCGGCGGATGTCGCTCCTCAATCGTCTTCAGCTTCTACAACACCACCACGAAAACCACTCGCCCCGAAACGCGTGAACGCGATCCAAAAGAAAGCCCTGCCAATGCCGAAACAGAGGCTGGAGAAACTCTCCCAACAGTCGTATCAACCCAGTCAGCACACGCAGTCGCAGTCGCAGTCGCAATCTCAAGTTGAGAAAGAAAATTTCAACCCCACAGTCTCGGTGCTCGGCAAGTTGAACACCCAGCAAGACGAAAATGGGGGTGGCAGTCGGGGCGATTGGGAGGATATGGTCACAAAAGCGGCTATGCCACCGGATGTGCAGGAGCAATTATATCAGATGCACACGCCTATCAAGCGTGTCGGGGCGTTGAGGAGGAGTCCGATATTGTAGATGGATTTATCTTTTAGGTTGGACGTGATGGGCATAAGGGGTTTTGAGGCAATGAACGAGTGATGACAAGCGTTGGATTGAATGGGGGTCTGTCTTCTCGTTTTGTATTGTTGCGATCATATATTTGGCCAACGGTTCGTGATTGGGGATGGTGTCCATGTCGCCAACAACGCTTCCAGAAGTTACGACGGCGACGAGCAGTTATTTTCAGATCCCCGTTCGTTGAATAGAGCGACAACACATTCTCTCCTGTATCTGTCTATACGGTTTAGGGTCCGTGTGCTTGCTTTTCTCAGGCGTCAATGTGCCATTGCCATTGCCTTATGCTCATTCCCGGCCCGCTTTGCCCGTGGCCAGCCTACTCAAGTGCCATCCATCCATTCGGCACCAATCTAGCCAGTACATGGCCACCGTCCCTAACTACCAGGCACCCGCCTTGCTCCCAAATCCCCCAGACTCGTCACTGGCAGTCTTTCCTTTCGAACCTCCCTTGTCGCCACCACCGCCGAACTGCCCGCCCCTCTTCTGCTGCGCGGCCTCGTGCTTGCGCAACTCCTCGGGCACCCGTGATATCGCGCTCTTCATGAGCATCTGCTTCAGATCGTACAGGACGTCGTTGTCCTCGTTGCCGAGGAACGTGATCGCCACGCCGGACTTGCCCGCACGACCTGTCCGGCCGATTCTGTGCGTGTAGCTCTCGATGTTGGTGGCCATGTTGAAGTTAACGACCAAAGACACGTCCGGAACGTCAATACCTCGGCCCGCGAGATCGGTCGCGACCAGGACGTCGGTTTTGCCGTCCCGCACGGACTGGAGGGCCGCTTCTCTCTGGTCCTGCGTCTTGCTACCATGCAGGGTGACAGAGCTGAAGCCCATGGATTTGATGTCCCGAGCGACGGCGTCACAGTTGCGCTTGATGTTGACGAAGACAATGATTGGGGGACGGAATTGTCCCGAGTGGAGGATCTCGGCTAGGCGCTTCTTGCGCTTATCTTCGCCGGCGACAAACTCGACACGCTGTTCCACGGTGTCGACTGCTTCGCCGATGTTTCCGATCGTGACGATGGCGGGCCGGCGCAGGTACTTTCGCGCGATGCGTTCGACAGCCGCGGGCATGGTGGCTGTGTACATCATTGTCTGTCGGTAGCGGTCTTTGCCGCCGATGTGGCGTGACATGACGCGCACGTCCTCGGCGTCTTCAGTGTCGGGCTTCTCATTTGTGACGGGCAGGGCGGAAAGGATCTTGTTGACCGGCTCTTCGAAGCCCAGGTCGATCATGCGGTCTGCTTCATCCATGATGACGTAGCAGCATTGTTCGAGCACGATGATACGCCGCTCGATGCAGTCAACCAGTCTTCCTGGTGTGGCGATTATTATCTCGGCGCCATTGCGAAGGTTGTATGCTTGCTCTTCGATGCTGTGGCCGCCAACAATGGAGACGACAGTGAAGCCTAGTTGAGTGGCGAATTTCTTGGCTTCGAGCTCGATTTGTTGCGCCAATTCGCGGGTGGGGGCGAGGATGATGGCGTAGGGACCGTTGTTTCTTCGCATGTCGTCTTCGTCGAGGCGCGGGAGATCGGAGATATAGACAAGAAGTGGTAATAGGAAGGCTGCTGTTTTGCCCGAGCCGGTGACCGCCACGCCAATAAGATCACGGTTCTGAAGGGCGATAGGAATAGCAGCGCGTTGAATGGGTGAGGGGTCGACGTAGCCGACCTGTTCGATGATGTCGAGCAGACGGCGAGGGAGGTTTGATTCTTTCCAGTTGCGCATAGGGTTCGGGATGCCGCCGCCTTTTGTGGCAATGTTGAAATCTTCCTTGAAGATACGCCAGTCTCGTTCGCGCATTTGGTCGAGTCGCTTTTCGCTCCAGTGTTTGTCGATGGCCATGCGGTCGCTGGCCTCCTTCCTCTTGCGCTCCATTTCGAGGAGGGCTTGCGCCCGCTCTGCTCCGGCCACAGTGTCTCTAGCCGCTAGAGCCTCCGCATACTTTTGTGCAGCTTCGTCCGCAGCTTGGTCATCGAATCCGCCAAGTCTCCCTCGCCCGAAGAAACTCGGCGCGGTACGGTTGTTGTAGATCGGGTTGTAGTCGGGCGTCGTGTCCTCCTCGGCGTTCCATTCGAAGTTGAACTTCTTCTCTGTCGTGCGCTTTCGCTTCTTGACCGCGGAGAAGGTCGACACGTTCATGTCTGCACCCATGTACCGCTGCCGAATCAGTTCGGTTTCTGGTTTCTCCGTCCGATTTTCCTCGGCTGGTCGCTTCTTCGAGTCACCAAACGCTATCGCTTTGGGCGCCGTCGGCGGAGTGAAATCGTAATTCTTGTTGGGCTCCCGCGATCTCATCGCGGCTGGGCTGGTCGGGGCATCTCCGTTTCGCATAGCTTTTGGACCAGTAGGCGCTATGGTGGAATCGGATCTGCGGTTGGAACTCGGGTGTGTTGGAGCGCCAAAACGAGTGGCAGTAGTGCCATTTTGGGACTTTACAGCTGCAGCCGCCTCGACTTCTTTCTGGCGTTTCTCGAGCGCCAGCTTCTCACGCTCGGCTTTAGACAGAAATTTGGGCTTGCTCGCCGCCGCATCGGCCTCTCTCTTCTTCCTCAGGAGCTCTTCAACGCTAAGTGGTGTTGCCTTGGGCTTCGGCGCCGGCGCCCGCTTGGGAGCAGACGGTGGCGGTGGTGGGATGGCATCGTCGACAGGCGGAGGCGGTGCTTCGCTCTCGAGCAATGGTGGTGGAGGCGGGGTTTCTGGTCTTGCAAGAGGGTCAATAGGTGGTGCAGACAAGCCAATATCGTGATGTCCGTTCACCTTGGTGTCCGCCATTCTCTCAATGCAGTGCAGTGCCGGCAGTGGAGGAGGGACTCGTGGTGTCCCGTTAGAACGAAATGAGGGCAAAGAGAGGCGTGTGTAGCGGAGATTCTATGGAGTGAGAGATGTGCACGGAAAGTGAAAAGCAAGCCACTGTTCAGAATCGGCTGACTAAGTGCCGGGCCGATGTTCTTCCAGAGTCGATCTCAGCCTTGCATAACAGGCGAGGCTGGGTCCTCGCCCGTCCTGCCATTTTTCTCTCCGACCCTGCCCCTTTCTCTTGGTTGTCAATCTGCGAGTATTACAACTCGACATGCACCAAACCTTGTGGGCCTCCAGATGAGGGGTAGTGATCGTGATCCGTAGTATAAGAGGATCAACGTCAAATGGCTCAGCCACGTGAGAGGATATGTCGGTTCGGTGGCCGACAGTACTTGTACAGTTCCTCAAGACCGGACGATCTGAGACGCCACGAAAGGATTCGTACGTTGGTCTCACCACTTTGCAGCGCAGGATGACGGATTTCGGCTTCCAAGGCACCCTCGGCTCAGCTGAGTTGGTGTTGGAGACGCGATGCCGGTTGATTTCGACAAAGCTGGGGCTCAGGATATGGGCGAGTGGAACAATACCCAGCCCTCTCCCTCTGCATCGAGTGTTTGCATTGCCCACCATGTAAGCACACGGTTGTCCCCCGGGTGTGATTTCGGGAGCGAGCATCCCACCATCCCACAAACCGCGCATTGTCGAGCCCACTTCGACCGCATACATACGCGAGAGCATTAGGAACTGACAGTAATAGGGTTCGTGCAAGCAAGCGATCACCCACACGAACCCACCTCCGTATGTATGTTGCCCCACCTGGTAGGCCCTATGCATAATACTGTACAGTAATTAACTGCCCATATCAACTGCAGCATGGCGTCTCCCTCGGCCAGGTCGCATGTACCTGTTTCTTGAACTCTCTGCCAAGACCTAAACTTCAGGTCTTGGTTTCAAGGCGTCGTCTCACTCGGAGGAAAAGCTACGCGAGGGAGAGGCAATCAGGAAAGATGTGTAGCATAGACTTCACGGAGGGAACTCGGACGAATCTATCTCGTCCACCACTCATTCCCTCGCCGGGTCTTTTCAAGAGACGTTCAATTTGCTTAAGCTGAAATTATAGCAAGGACTCATCGCCTGCCTCCGACGGTGTTCCATAAGTCGATATTCAGCTTAGGTTAGTTCTGCCCCAGACTCGCTTCATTATATTCACTTGATGCCCTCCTGTACCTCCCCGAAGTCCCGCTTTGTTGCTGTTTTTTCTGGACAGCATGGCAGCGAGAATCTATTGGCACTATGAGGTGCTCCGCTTGATTTCAAACCCACGACCGTGAAGGCGTTTGGGCCAGATGCCGCTCTTGCCAGGCGCGAGAATGACATTGGGGTCTAAAGCGTCCTTGAGCTCTTCGTTGAACTTCAACGCAGCTCCATTTCCCCAGTTGTCGACACTTTCAATCTGGTCCATAGAGCATAGATGTGTGCGGTATTCGCCATAGCCCTGGGATATTCATTTGAGCAGGTTCCCCGTAAAAAGCGTGGTGAGTACAACTCACTTCTGCTGCGGCGTCGTCAATGAGAAACTCAATACACCTGTGCGCTCGTCTGCGAGCGTCTGGATCTTCCTTGGTGAAAGTCAAGCACACTTGGGGACATGTGTCAGCGCGAAATTCCATTGCTGACCGGCCCCCAGAGACAAGCATACCGATGTGATGGAGCTCTCGCCAGCCCACGACGAATGTGCCAATGTAGTCGAATCCAAACTCGTGGAATCTACGCTTGACCATTTCGTACTGCTTGCTGGCGTCAACGCCTGTAGCAGGGGAGATGGGCGAAAATCCGAGCAACGAGCCCCTTTCGCAAGTCCAGTTCAGCCACCCAATTTCGTGGGTATTCGGTATCCCTTTCAGGGTCTCTTCTCTCATGTGAAGAACAGTTTGCCTGGCCTCTTCGACCCGGGGTTCGGGAAATTCGTAAACAGCCTAGGTACATTCACATCAGTAGCGATCCTGTGAATAATGCAATTAAGAGAGTTCAAGCAGCCGCAACATACCCCCGGTATCTTTTGTAAAGGCCGATTTAATTACCGCCCATTGTAGATCGCGCATAGGTTTCGGGCCGTACATCTAATATGGCACCATATGATTAGTATGAATGACCAAAACAAGGAGGACCCTGATGGATGTGAACATGGACGCAAGAGCATGTCGCGGCCCGGTATAATAGAATTGATCTGCGGGAGATGCTGGATACACGCACCGCGCTGTAGACATTCCAACGGCCGACTTTGATATCTCTTGCGATCGTATCAATTTCGCTATCTGTGAGCACGCCTTTGCTGTCTGTATATGAGGACTTGCGCCCATATACAGCTGCGTCGATGAGCGTCGACCGGATGGTCGGGGCGTTCTGGATGACCATTCCTATCCTGAGGGTTTTGATGGCTTCGACAATGGCGGAAAGGTCGGACTCTTTCTGGAATGAGAAGAGATATGCTTGGTAGCCCTGCAGGGTACACACAAATAAGTTAGGCCTGGCGTGAGAACCGAGGATGTGGTCCGTACACCTGGATCCGGCATGAGCCAAAAGCCCATCTTCGTCAATATGCCGTAGTTGGATTGGGTGAATATCCCATCAGGGTAGGGACCATAGCCATACTGGAAAATCTGCCAAGTGTTGTTCCCTGGAAGGGCCCCCATGCCAGTGCTCATGACCTCGCCATTTGGCAGAACTACTTCCATGCCACAATGCATCGAGAAATGCTCGCCGTAAGGCGTGTACCCTGCTCCTCGGTCCAAGGCGTTACCAAGGACGGATCCACCACCAAGGTCTGGATTGTCAATCCACAAGTGCTGATAGCCGTTCTGCTGAAGGTAGTCATAGAGTGCGAAATATGTGACACCCTGTTCGACCAAGCAGGTACAGTCGCGATCATTGACGTTCAATACTTTGTTCATCCGAACACCCAGGTCCACGACAATGCTACCCTTGAGACGTGGCGCTGCTCCTCCGTAACCTATATGATTGTTAACCCGTCAGGAGTACGCATGTGTTGATAACGCACCCAGGTTGCGCCCCATGGAAGTCGGCCAGAGCGGTGTAAGATACGTATTGGCCACCTTGACGATGGCGGAGACATCCTCAGTGCGCCCCGGACATACCACGGCGCTGGCCAAGAAAGTATCTTTCTCCAGGATATAGAAGAGATCATGCTCTTTCGGGAGGTTGAAGTAGTGTCCTTCGTCATCTGGCTTCATCTGCTGCCGGGTGTAGATCTTCACATTTTCCGCCCCAACAATATCACTGATTGCGCGTAGCGCGTCTCCGAGGCCAGCTGGCGTAACATCCGGAGGCAACACAAGGTCCGCATCTTTGATGCTGTTTAGATCGCTGACCGAATTCATTCCGAACACCAGCGTAATAACGGATGAAAATTGGAGGCGTTAGAAAGCTAATACAGCAACTTGTCGCGATCATGCTGTCTTATATGAGCAAGAGAGTAAATCCTGGAGCCCGCTGAAGTCCCCACAACAATTGACCGGTCATCGCTGGAGGTGTGTGGAGAATTCGGCGTGCTGCAGGATGTGCTCGCTTGTTCATAGGACAAGGAACCTGGGGAAGTGATGCAGGACGAGGAGAGACGGGGGTATCTGGGGAAGTTGCCCCACATCAGGTGGTTTAGTCGGCATGAGATGGTAATGCCTAGAACAACTGCTCCCTACGCTTCGGGGGAGACCTTGAGGAAGGGCGCATTCATCTCAAGGGGCAGATGTCGCGTTGGTGGATGGACTGGCCGTTCATGACTGACCTGCGCTAACCTCCTTTTTGTGAAGTGGAACGTTCTGACGCCGTTGCAAAATGCTGCGTGTCCTATGCAATATGAGTATGGAACCCGTCAATCTTCGGACCATACTACGAATGCAGTTGCAGCTCCTTTCAGCTTACAGTAAGATAACATACGTAGGAACAGAAAGTGCATCCAGAAGGAATCCGCATTCAAAAGCCCATCTCCTCCAACCACGCGTGCACGGTCTCCATCGTCGTCCTGGCACTCTCGTGATAATGCAACATGTGTCCCGTCCGTGGGATCCGGTGGCTGAAGTACTTGTCCTGACTCACACCGGGAAAGTAGCGCCTAGACAGAGCGAGTAGATCTGTCGGGCCGTCACCGCAATTCCCCCCACAAAGCGGTCCGTCGTCCTGTCCCGCGATGATCGCCGTAGGGGCGTGATACGAATCGACGGACGAGATATTGAACGACGACGCGCCGGCCACGAGCGATGCCACTTCGCCTGAAGCCTGGACATCCTCCCGCGACCAGATCAGCTCCGGGACGGCGGGGTCGTAGGCGCCGGCGAAGAAACTGTGCGCGTAGTTTGGGGCGTTGGCGATGGTGCGATACCCCGGGTCGAGACCGTCGAAGCGCGTAGGGAAGATCTGGGCCGCGGGGCTGAACTGCTGGGTCGCTGCCGTGACCTTAGGATCGGGATGCGCATTCGGGATGTGGGTGTAACCCGTGAGGACCGTGGCGTTGACCAAAGCCATCGTTGACAGCGAAGGGGGATTGTTGAGGAAGTTGTCTATCACCAGCGAGCCATAGGAGAAGCCATTCAAGATGATTGTCGAGAAGGACGGGGGTAGGAAAGAGAGAGATTTCGCGCGCGTGCGGTTCTCTGCGTGCAGAATTCTGAGGATTTGAGACACAGTCTCGACTTCGGGAGTGGTCCGCACGAGTGTTGGATCCGGCCGTGAAGAATTGCCGCACCCCAGGCGGTCGATGGCCAGAGTGTGGTAGCCTTGCTGGCGAGCAAATTCCACCCACGAATAGTTGAATGGTTGGTAGCCTTGTCCGTCGGGTGCAAGGGCCGACCAATACAGCTTGTTCCCCGTCGCGCCGTGGATGAGGAACTGGATGGATTGAGCGCGCTGAGCCACGGCTCTGATCGGGGGACAGTACGTGGCACTGATGTTGTAGGTAGCGGCGGGGATGGCGAAGCCAAAGTCAGTGGAAGCCGGTATATGGAGATCGAAGTCGAAATCATGGCATTTTGGTCGCGTGCCTTGACTCCTTGCAGGAAGAGTAACGCCGCTCACACATGAGAGAAAGGAGATAAAGAACGCAAGCCAGTCTAGCAAAAAAGCACGCATCGTGACAGAGATGGAGAATGAACGAACAGGACCCAAACCTACTTCTGATAATATGAGCTCCTTCATGTACTTACACCCGAGAGGATCACATCGTTGAGCAACAGCGGCGGAGTATGCCCGGGACGGTGACAAGGTTGAAGAGGTGCGCAGCGACAGTGAGTTCGAGGTCCTAATCAAGTGGCAGTCTTCCAGAGTACGTTGAAGCCATTGCGCCGGACCATTTCCAGAGTAACTCAGAAAAGGCCAACTGTGGTAGAGGGTGTCAGCCCTTAATATGGATTGGGTGCCAGGTCGACCTAACCGGACCGGGCAATCTCCAGCCGCCAAGTACATGCGAGTAATCCATTACTTCCTTGAGGAAAAGCCAGGCACAGGAACGTGGCTTGAGCCTTCATAGACCCATGTTCAACCGGGCACCGACCGGGTCGCCTGTCGCTCCGCATTCCGTAGTCGATAGTTTAATCTGCCAAGACTGCTTTCGGAGCGATACCAGGCTCCTCATTCCCGCAAAGAAAGATACGAGAACAAAGGATAAGAGACGAAGCATAAGATACGGAGGACGGGTGAGCCGGACACAGGGAAAGACAAGTGCCAGCGGGAGCACTGCAATTAGATCACCATCAAAACAACGACCATTTTGAGGCCTCCACGCAGCTGACTTGTCAGACAAAGGTGCAGAAGCCTGTTCATCAGTCGGACTAAAGGGTCTGATCACCGATAGATCAATGCCGAGGGCAGGAAGAGAGGGAGCACGCCAGGTTGAGCTCTTTTTGCCTCACACTGAGCGCGACAGACCAATGAAGTCCCTCACAAAACACAAAGTCTAAGGCGCATGTTTCTGCGGTGTTTGGTTCTGCGCCCGCAAAGAGAGATGTGACTTGTACCTACTGTAGGTATCCATCGGACCGTCCTTCGGGACGCCTAGAGCTTTGCTGCACCGGGGTAGGTTTCCTCCCACGACGATGTGTTTGCCATCAATCGTGCAAAAGCAATTGGCATGGCCTTCCAAGGGCCGTACGACAGAAAACTTGTAAGCTTGTTTCCGGATAGAAGGGATGCTACGAAGGCTCCGGCTCCATGTCAATATCTTCATTGAACCTGTGTACAGCCAGAGCCGTCCTCATCATTGGAGGATATCATTCAGGACATCAATGCAGAGGCACCCTACCAGAACAAAGATAAACCGCTACAGTCTGCCATGCCATCCCCCTGCCCTGAATCAAATCAAATGGCTTGAGAAGCTGAACCATTTCGTCGTCGGCCAAGGCCTCAGTTCTTGCTCTCAAGCATTAGACACTCATGTGTATCGGATTGGGGGAGGCTGCTGGGGAGCTGTCAGTAAGATCGAATTCGCCAGGCGTGAAATATAACATACCTGTCCATTGACAAGTCCGGCTGTCTTGCTCGAATCCGAATTCGCCTTGGGCAACTTCTGAACTGACGTTGGTCCGTTGATCTGCCGATCAAGGGTCATGTATTCCTTCGCAGCATCTTTGGTGCCTCTCTCAAGCAGATATTTCATGTAAGCGGTAGCGAGCTCCTGGACCGTTGCCTCCGGCAGGGCAGTCTTGGTAAGGATCTCGTCCACGACTCGTCGAATCTGCTCATGATGTCGTTGCTCATCACCGCTGCTGATCGGCTGATCAAGCTCGAAGCGTAGGTAACTGGACCAGAATGCTGGACTTTCAAGGTACCAATTTTGGTTCCTCTGAAAGATTTCGCGAGCTTCTTCTGCTGAACCCTTGGTCTTCCACACGAGCTTGGCCCACTCCGCAACGAGAGCTGCTTTGGCGGTCGGATCTGTGGTTGGAGCCTCGATGTGAGCTTTGTAAACCGCGACAGCAGCCTCAAGCCCTGAGTGACGGCGGGTGGTGTTCGCCAATGACACGATGGTTCCCACGTGATTAGGCAACTGCACGAGAATGGCTTCGTGAATGTCTTTGGCCACATCGACACGACCCGTCATCTCCTCAAAATAGGCATACTGTAGCCTGGTTGTCGGAAGGGCAATCGGGACATAGAGACATGACGCTCGTTGGTAGATGTTTCGGACTTCCTCTTCTTTGCCTTGCTGAGCTAGCATCCATCGCGCATATCTCAACCAAAACTCGTCGTGCTGCGCGCACGTGACCAGGCACCTTTCATACAAGAACTGGACGCGAGTGTAATCTCCTTCGGACTCCTCAAAATCAAGGTATTTTCGCCAATTCGCAACCTGGGCATCGTCAAGCTCTGTGACGTGAAAATAGGGACGCTTAATCTCGGATTCGTAGGTCCAGCGCTTGGTAGTCTCGGTCTGTGTTCGTCTGAAGGCCTCGAGGTGGTAGCTGTCAATACGGACTCGTAGCTCGCGCTCGACTTCGGGTTGGCTTCGACCAGCCTTGTAACCCATGCCCTCATTCTCAATGTCCATTTGCAGTTGGGTAAGGGTGCCGGCAGGTGCAATGGCAGTAAGAGGGCGTGACTGAGCCATCTGTCGATACTTTTCAAAGTATCTGGCATATTGATGCATGGGGATGTGGATGATCCTGCCCAAAATGGCAAAGATTCGATCATGTGCATCCATGCGCTCCTCGAATTCGATGTACTTGTCCCAGAAGGGGTGGGCCAGGAAGTCGAGTCCGACGCATCCCGCACCTCTTTCAAAAAGCCTGAATGCATTAAGTCAGTATATTCTGCAACAGCAGGGGTGAGGGGTCAGAGGAGAGAAGGGAGGAAGCAAACGTGGGATCTGGTGTAAGTACGTGATGTGGCGCTAAGTCCTTCAACAGCTCCGCTAAAACGGGGAACGACTCCTGTAGCATTCAGGGGGGTTGTGGAGGGCCCTCGGGCAGAGTAAATCAAAGCACCTGACTGGTGATGAGTGAGAATGCAAGCTCAGAGAGGGAAGGTGGCTGATGATGGGCTCACCAGTGCCGGGGTAGCCATCATCATGAACCAAATAACCAGCTACTATCGTTGACTCGGGCAGGTCTTGCTGTGTTTAGGTCTTGCTGAGAAGGAAGGTCTGACTGACTGTTGTACTTACTCTCGGATCACGTCGGAGTCGTGGCTTGTCTCGGTTTTGAAGGAGCAGTAATTTGTCCATAAGTCGACTGAGTTTGTGACGCTCGCTATGCCACGTTCATAGATCTGCCCAATATTCAGCGTGCACTTCTCTTGGATCCGATCGTAGTGTCCTTACCATATCCGCAGCCTCGGTGCCGGCTATTGAGAACTCGAGGTCGGCATACTTCTTCCAGTAGCCAAAGAAGAGAGGAAATTTCCCAAGCAGGCGATCATAGATGCTTCGCACAGCGGTGATGGCCTGCGAGCTCGAGTTTCTGTTTATTCCACCTTCCAGGCTCTCGCCGGCGCGAACGAGCTTCTCCCACAGCTCGAAGTTGTCGGCGTCATCGTTCTGTGAACCCCAATCAGCTTTCAGTGCTTGCTGCGCAGTCCAGTCGCGACGTACCACTTCCGCCAACAGCTTTCGCAGCTCGACGCTCTCCTCATCATTCCCACCGTAAGCGTCCATCCGGACGCTGCCTGATTCGGCGCAGGTCGGTTATGCGATCGAAGTGCGCAGGCTCGTTGCAATGAGATCAAGGAAGGGAGTTGTGTACGGGAGAATCAGTCCGTAGGGTGTCCTCAAGCAGTACAGGGTACTATACGCAGCTGATTGAAGGGAGCGGGTACGGTAGGTATGGAGGCGTTGGGCTTGAAGCGCATGTGAAAGGCGGGAAAATTCGAGAGGCTGAAGCCAGACACTTCATAGTCGCGCCCAGCTGGGTTACATAACCCGGACACCGGACGCACTTCGGTTAAATCTCTGCCGGACCACGCGGACTTATGTCAGAGTTAATTTGTCTAGCTTATTGTTATCTCTTAATAACCTCTTGTCACCTTCACCACGCAGCCGGTATGACTTGCATGCACTCTATACAGGAGGTCGACTTCGTGGATACATGTCAGACCTTCGTGGTGCTGAAGCTCTCTATGAGTGCGTGCATATCCCACAAAGGGAGTGTGAATTATCACAGAGATCAGCGTGTCCAGCGCAGTGCTTCAAACTGGTTGACAAAGCCTCAAGTATTCGCTCCTCTCCTCATCTGTTGCCTGTTTCTCCTCCACTGAGACAATAGTGAACCGAGTTTGACCGCTGGTATCGCTTCCTCCTGTCTTGTACCGGGCAGGTCGTCAATCTGCCATGCAATTCTCTCGGTTCACTGTCGACCTCCAATACCAAAGTACGACAGCCTTGTCGATCTTTCGGAGGACATGCCCTGATAAGCAACATTCCCCTACGTTATCGAAGCAATGGGAGACACTATCCTGGCGGCCATCTATTCAATTGAATTGACGGTCTGTATCCGAGACTGACAGTGAGGATGACAATCATAGATATGGTTCACAATGTGCCTCTCGGTATGGACCAAAACATCTTTATCCCCATCCTGGATGTTTTCGACTCTTCCTTGTATCACAACGGAGTCGCAAGACCCTGGAGAGGGTAGAATGGTAAGAGACTTGTCGATTCCAATTTCTATTGACAGGTCGTGGTTGGTGTCGGTATGTTCTATGCGTCTGTACACGGGAAGCGGCGATGCCAGGTGCAAAGTGGCGATTCTATTCTACGGTAGAGTTTCTCACTTCGCTGCTGCCTTGCGCTACAAATGCAAATGCCTGTGCACATGTCCACGGTCGTGTCTATCGTCGTCATTGTCGTCCTCATCACGTTGCAGTTCAAGCCAGTCCTCGAATCCGTCTGCGATAGCGGGCAGCGCAAGCACTGTCTGGTACGGTCCAGGGCAAGCAGGACTGAATGACCCAAACCCTGCCACTCCGTAATACTATAATTGCCTTTGCCTGCCATCCCTCATAAGCAATCTTGTCCATCATAAGCCTATCTCTGGGCATGCATGATTGTGGACGAATCAACGTCAGAAATGAAAACCGGGCAACATCTCCACAGCGCTAGAGATAGACTTAAAAGACCAGAGAAATGGAGTCGTGGGTGAGTCGAGGGTAACTTACTCGTAGTATAGGGGAGTCGGAACAGAGCGCAAGTTGAACTCAGTCAGTGAGGTGTAAAAGCGGCGCGGCGCGTCGCGCCGCCAAGTTTACGGAGGGACGGAGAGCAACATCGCACCTTTTTCCAACCATCTACGAGGTACGCAGTACCTTGTATTTGCACGGAGTAACTTGTTCACCGTCCCGTCACAATAGAAATCTGAAGTGGCTTGTCTCCTGAACACGACATCCGGGTCTCTTCAGACCCTGCTAAACCACGACAATGACTACCACAGCTTTGCCTTTACGGCTGCAGAACTTCTTCGCGCGCTACCCTCCGCAACTCTACTCCGCAAAGTTCACCGGGATCAAGATCCCTTTGACGCGAAAAGATGCCAAAGAAGCAGCAGTCACACGAGCGGCTTTGCTAGAAAACCAGACAACCGTGTCCTCCACGCTACAAGCACACCCCGGCATAATCGCACAACCTGTCTTGGTACCTTCAACGTCTTCAGCGTCCGAATCGATACCTCCCTCAGAGACCCTACCAGAGGGACAACAGACAGACCCCTCGATGCCCATACCACCACTTCCCGCATCGCAATCTCTCCAGAAATTCCCGACGAACCCCTTCCTCCCGCGCAAAAACTTCAAAACCGGCCGTTGGTCGGGCCCCAGAATCGGCCTGCGCAGACAAGCCGAGCTTGTGAAGCTCGCGCGACAATACAACATTGAAGAACTTCTGCCACCGGGCAAGAAATCCACTGCCTTCAAGGAATCTCGCCTGTTAGAGCGTGGGCTGAGGATAAAAGGAACAGGTGAGGGACAGAAAGTCAAGGGTCATAAATGGGAGAGACGGATCGGCACAACGCTGGACAAGAGACGGAAGGCCATGGAGAATATGCCTGCACTGATTCGGGAGTGGAAGCAGAAAGGCCATGGTAGGGGGTGGAGCAAGTACCCAAGTTCGAAAGCAAGTAAGAATTAGATTGGTGTGGGTGCTTTTCAGCGTGGTGTATTCCAGCTTCGAGGATGGGTCTTTGGACTTGCTCTGTACAGTATGATTGAACATATCTATAAGGGGTGGATTTCCATCGATCGCTGGGCCTCATGTGCCATTGTAACCTCCACCTCTCCGGTATCGACTCAAGTGGGAACAGCACCATCGCCATCAAGCCCGAGGTAATTCTCCTATATCAAAGATCTCCCTTGTACTCGAATCAGCCTTGGTCAAATGCGCTTGATTCATCTGAGGAGTCCATCTGGATAGTCAAAGATTCAAGGCAAGCGAGTTGATAGCCTGTGGCGCGCTGTTGGCGGTCCAAGTGCTCGCTATCCGCCAGCTGACCGCTCGCTCTGCCAATACTCACTGGTTTCGTTGCCATTGGGCATGCTTGCGAAGTGTCAACGCAACGATGAGCGACTGTCACCAGCGCGATGACATCCACCCCCCGGTCGCCCAGATATCCACCACCCGTGAGTGGATTTGCTGGCGGCGAAACTCCTTCTGTATAAGACGGTGGCTGATCGTCGACAGTGTAAGGAGGAGGAGGAGGTTCGAGTACCGGCTTCCTGTCCTGATATGAGCTGCGGACACTCCTTCCAGGCTTCTCCCGCATCTTCCAACACAAATTGGGTGGAGGAGACGGAGTGTCCGACGGCCAGAAGAATGGTCTCCTTGCTACCGTGCTCGATGGAGGTAGAGGCGACTCGGACACCATGAGCCGTTCCCTCCGCGTTGAAAGCGACGATGTTGAGGGCAAATCGGAGGTCACAGGGTGTGGCCCTTGTCTTAATGGCGACGTTGTAGATACCGTTAGAGTCGGCAAACTTCTCTGCTTTATCTTTATGAGTCGATTTTGGCGTCTTCTATGGAGGTCAATATACCCCCCGAGTTCATCGTCTTCGACTCCAAAGGGCATATTTGCAGATTTTGGTACCGCGGATCTTTCGTGAAAGACAGAGCTGTTCTGAAGGGCCATGGTCGATATATAGGCTCATCAGAGATCGTGTTCGTCCGTTCGACTACCGACCATCCGAGGCTAGTCAAGTGTGTGACTGGGCTTAGCCTTGGTCACGCGCAACTCCCGTTCGGTTCTACATGGTTAGACCTCTGATTTGTTGCGGCGCTCACCGGAACAAAATGCGGTGACTGGCTACCACATTTACTAATAACTCTCCTCGTGGGGGTTTTGGCGGTGTCAGCCCGCCGCATAAACTGGCAAGTGGTCGAGACCTTGTGGTCTTCTTGAGTTCGTGTCAGCTAAACGGATACTTTGCAGTTCCTCTTCTTCACCAGATTGATCCACAAGAAGATCTGGAAGATCGTGCCGATCAACATGACGAGACCACTGAAGAGTTGCAATCCGATATAATGCTGTCCGTTGTCGCCAACAAGGGCGCCAGCTATTGGACTACCTATTAGGGACGCTGTAGCACCAACTGCTTGGGCCATTCCGAGTCGGGTGCCAAGGACTTTAGGGTCGGGACAGACGACTGGGAAGATACTGGGTGGAAGGGGGATAAGGGCACCGGAAAAGAATCCTGTTAAGTGGTCAGAGCGGCTCCTGCAGACGAAGGCGACTTCGCCGAAACTACTCACCGTATAAGGCGCAGAATCCGCAGAAGGCGGCCGTGGTCTTGATACCTATCCAGGCGAGGCAGAGGATGGCAGACACCGAGGCGCACAACACCCAAGGGATCATCACTCCTATGTGAAGTGCAAGCGTTGCGAATATCATCCGTCCTATAACGGAAGAGCCCTGAGCGATCACAACTGAATAGAGCGCCAGAGCGCGAGACGTGCCGAGCGAAAGTTGTGCATAGCTCGGGATGTAGAAGAAGGGCACAAGGTAGCCGGTGAATATCTATGAAAGTCAGCACTCCTGGATAGGCCCAGCACTCTCCTAACAGGAAGGACCTACGAAGAAGTTTGCCCAAGTGTAAAACCAAAACCCAGTATCCTTGAGTGCTGCTTTGTCAAAGAGTTTCCGAGTGGTGCCTGAGCTGATATCGCCGGTGTTGCTCGCTCCCCAAAGCAGCAGAGGAAATGCAATAAGGAACGTGCCTGTCATGATGAAGCCCATTACCCTGACTGTCCAAGCGAAGCCAAGTGGATCAATCAGTTGCTCAAAAACAACCGTGTAGATGATGCCACCTGTTTTGCCCGTTAGTAAGCCTTCCACCCCAGGTAATGACAAGTCTCACAACCTACCGAAAGGCGCACCGCAACTGACAAGGCCCAGAGCAACTGCTCTTCGCGCATTGAACGAGCGACTGACAAGCGCCATGCCCGGAATGAACAAGACACCACATCCCAAGCCTGTGCAGATACCCTGGGTTAATATGATTTGATAGTACTCCTTCGACAAGCTCAACATGAAGATTCCGAAACACGACATGGCCGCGCCTCCAAAGAGCATGATCCGGTAATGGCCGAGGTCAAATAATGGTCCAGATATGATGCCAACCACAATCAGAAGATATGATGCAAGTGTGCCAATCCAGGATATTTCAGATGCAGTACTGTTTCTTAGCATGTGCGTCTCGTAGTAATTTTGGAAGAGACCGAATGCGAAAGTGAAACCCCTAGGTTGAAATCTGTCAGAGGCCGTGGTACAGGAACAGATTCATCGCTCTCACCAAACGTTGAAAAAAACGAGGAAACATCCAATAACCTGAAGCCAGGCTCGAAGACCGCCATCTTTGAATGGTGGTGGAGGCAAGGAGACGGCATCCTCTTCAAGGGCAACCTCTTTGCTCCCGCCTTCATTCATTTCAGCTGGCTGTACCACGACCTTCAAGACATCATGATATGGACCAGACATGTTGAAAAGAGCCTCCTGTAACCGAAAAAGGTGGTTCAAACACCTTGTCCTGTCGATGGCACGATCCCCGCCCGAAGATGCAGCTAACCAATTGGGGGAAAAAGTCAACGACTGAATGCTCTCACACTGAGCGCTGGAATCTGGGACGGCGCGTATTGAGCGAGCGCCATGATCGAGATTGTGGATGTAATATATAACAGGAATCGCTGTAGCACAAATTGAATGGCGGAGAAGTCCAACACTAGACTTGAAAAGAATGGACATTTGTAAGTTCGTAGTGGGAAGGCGCGCTACTCGACTCCGCATATTGCCTTCTTGCTGAACTGCCATTTCGATTAGCCAGAGAGAGGAGGTGCCAGGGGGGTAATGCATGTACCGAGGCTGGGGGGCTGCCGTTTTGCCGGTTAGCATCCAACGGCAGGAGCGGAATTATGCAACAGCGGTCAAGACGGGTGTGCGCCTCTGCTTGGGCGAAAGGCACAAGAAGGTACTGCTAGCGAGCTTCATCTTGGCATTAGCATCCTCACTCGTTCATGTGTGCAAGATGTTATAATCGCCAAGAGAAGTATCCTAACATCCGAGCAATTTCTGGTATGCAGCAAATCAAGACCAGAGGGTGGAGTTGTCATGCGGAAGACTGTGCAGTCTGAATTCGAGGTCCGATTCTAAGTAAGATCCCGCTCCTGCGGGGAGGAGGCCAAGTATCGGTGACTTGGGGGCGAAGGGCGCAGAACTCTGGAATCCGTAGGAATGGCGTCAGTCCTTGATTTCTAATAAATGCTGCGACCCAGGATCCTTCAAGCTATGTGTGGCGGGCTGGATGAGATAGAAACACTTATGTTTCAAGGGTGTTGGCTCTCAAGGGCGTGGTGCAATGCAACGTTTAGCAGAGTGAGGTTGATCAAAGGAAGGATCTCAACCAGAACCGAGGAGTGGCGCGGCCAAAGATCCGCTCCGAAGATCTTGGCTCGTAGAAGCCAGCATCGGCACCGAGGGTGCTTCAGCATGTAAACACAGTTGGACGTCGCTTCACAGCGACTCAATTCGGACTACGCCAAAGACATGATGTTGTCGGGAGTAGCAAGAGATGTCCTTGTACTCGGTAAGACCACATCATCTAGGATAACATCCGGGAATTAGCCGGCAAAGCATTCTACTTCTTCTCGATTCGACTTTAAGACTCTTTTGTTACAAGTCCTCGATGTTTTAAGCTACTTCCTTTCTACTTCACTGTCCACGAGCATGCTAGCATACCATGCACTCATCCGCACGCACCACATAACATCCCGGAAGAAGGTCGCTCGTCTCAAAGCGGCGGCCAAAAATCTGCAATGCTACGCTCTAATTCGATCGGGAGGAATTCCTGGGGTCATGTATGTCCGTGGAAGTGATCAATCCCAGGTACAGAGTTGGGTTGATACCGTCCATGGTCTGAGGTACAAGGACTATCAACTCGTTGCTCCTGTGACCGCTGTCGCTGGAGCCGATGTGCAATCTGGTCTCACCAAGGCCGGGATTCTTCAGGAAGTAGAGACTGTGAAGGAAATGGCTGCTTATATGGAGAGAGCAGGTATACAGAAATGGTGGCGTGCTGCGATGGGCTTTGTGACTGAATGAAAGGCACCACAGAGGTCCACCATCATTTACTATTATTGCATGCCGCCAAATTCGATCGTGGAGCGACCGCAGGAAGTCCTCACGCTATGCAATACCCGAAACCATGCCGTCTCCCTGTATCTTACAATTTCTGGTACTCCAGCTTGCCTTCAAGCTTCTTCGCCTCGGCCACCTTTCTTACCGCCTTGTTGAAGTCATCCTGGTTGACAGCATCCCGGTAATCCTTGATGGCGAACAGTCCGGCTTCGGTCACCACATTTCGCAAGTCAGCACCGTTGAGGCCATCACTCATCTTAACCACACTCTCGAAATCGATGTTCCCCTCCGTTACCACTCCTGCGGCATGGATCTTGAGGATCTCCAATCGACCAACCTCATTGGGCAGGGGGATTTCGATCTTCCGGTCCAGTCTTCCTGCTCGTAATAGAGCAGGATCCAGAGTATCGGGTCGGTTGGTGGCCATGATGATCTTGGTCTTTCCCAGGTAGTCGAAACCATCAAGTTGATTCAGGAGTTCCATCAGCGTTCTTTGAATTTCTCGGTCGGCAGATGTGCCTTCGCTGAACCGTCTTCCGCCAATGGCATCGATTTCATCCATGAAGATGATACAAGGCTCGTGTTCTTTTGCGTAGCCGAACATCTCTCTTATCAACCTTGCGGACTCGCCAATGTATTTGTCGACGATCGCCGACGAGACGACTAAAACAGAGTTAGCGCCAGCCCTGGAAGACCGGGGGATTTGTAGATGTACCTTTCAGAAAATTGGTGTCCAGACTGCTCGCCACTGCTCTTGCCAATAGGGTCTTTCCAGTTCCCGGAGGCCCGTAGAGTAGCACACCCTTAGGTGGTTTGATGCCGACCCGCAAGAACAACTCGGGATTCTTGAGAGGTAGCTCAATGACCTCTCGTAATTCTCGGATTTGTTCATTCAACCCACCAATTCCAGCGAAGGAAACCTGGCCAGGGTCTTCCAGCGACATGTTGTAGACCAAGGGGTCGACTTCCCGAGGCAACATACGCATGATCGTTAGGGTGGTCATGTCAAGCGCCACTCGCGTCCCCTGCTTCAACTTGGATTTATCAACTTTCGATCGGCAACCGACAACGTATCGGGGACCTGACGACGCTTTGACGATGACTAGAACATGTTAGTAGTCAGAAACACGAGAGCTCCTACCACTTACATCGCTCTTCATCAAGCTGCTTCAGTACTTCGCCGATGATCTGTCCGACACTTTGTAATGCCTTGATGTTCTCT
This sequence comes from Phialophora macrospora, assembly GCA_000835435.1. Lineage (NCBI taxonomy): Eukaryota > Fungi > Ascomycota > Eurotiomycetes > Chaetothyriales > Herpotrichiellaceae > Phialophora > Phialophora macrospora. Next base: position 1,107,171 of record KN846956.1, on the reverse strand, counting down.
TCTGTTGTTTCAAACTCCTTTTGAAGACCCTTTATGTCCATCCGAAGAGCTTTTAGCTTGGACTCCCATTCTCGAGACTCTAGTAGTTTGTTCTTGTATTGCTCAAGGGCTTGCTGCCTCTCGGGATCTCCATTTCCATCCATATTGTAGACGTCGTTGGGCGAGCGGACGAGAACGAGGCGAAGTAGCAAAGATGACGGCTAGGCAAGTTGAACGATGGAGGGGACGGGGATCGGATTCTCTGGAGGGTGATGGTCTTGCTGGTTTGAGATTTGGATTTACTAACATTCAGTATCGTGAGCTTGCGCAGGTACCAAAGCGACGACGCGGCGAGCGAAGGAAGGCTGCCGGAAGCCAACAGTGGGAAGGTCTTCCGACGCGGTCACGTTTGCCGCTTAACTTGAAAGACTTTAGGTCAACTCTCAAAGAAGACCCTGAGCTTCCAGTGACGTTGGGCATGGACAGGGACTGATTTGGCTTGGGCGGACCCCATGTGCTGGGAGATGCACGAATCGGTCACCGTCGACAGCTTGGAGGGGTTGCTGGTGTCCCGCACCTGCGCAGCTGCTGAGTGAATTGTTGCTGAGATGCATGTAAATTTGTAGCGATCAATGCCCTCACTCGTGCCAACAACCCCCACCAAAATAAACAAGTTTCACTTCTTTCAATCTTTGCTCCCTGTTCCCCTGATACCTTACTATTGTCATCTTCAGAGGGGAAACCAGCTGAAGCCTTCCTATCTCTTCAGATACATCACTAAGCAACTGGTTCCTGACTCAACACGTCCATCACACCACTGAGAATAGCCAGTAAGTATACTTCTCAGAGCCCTACCCAATCGCTCTGTCCAACCTGCCTCAGTCATAGCTTGCGCAACAAGCCCTTTGACTTCACTTCCTTTCAATATCTCCTCCTCTCAGACCTTATTCTCGGGTCGTTTGCGTGCGGCTTCTCGCTCTCAATACATTTTCGTCACTGTTCCGATATTTCCCACTCACTAACCCACCAACAGTTATGCCGATTGTCAAAGTTCACGCCCGCTCCGTCTACGACTCCCGGGGAAACCCGACCGTCGAAGTTGACGTCGTCACCGAGACCGGTCTACACCGCGCCATTGTTCCCTCTGGTGCCTCTACCGGCCAGCACGAAGCCTGCGAGCTTCGAGATGGCGACAAGACACACTGGGGAGGCAAGGGTGTTCTGAAAGCGGTCAACAACGTGAACACTGTCATCGGACCAAAATTGATTGAGAAGAACATCGACGTCACTGATCAGTCCAGCGTCGACAAGTTCTTGATCGAGCTCGATGGAACTGAGAACAAGACAAATCTTGGTGCCAATGCCATTCTGGGCGTCAGTCTTGCAGTCGCAAAAGCTGGTGCCGCTCAAAAGGGCGTGCCTCTCTATGCACATGTCTCAGACCTCGCAGGCACCAAGAAGCCATATGTCCTTCCTGTCCCATTCATGAACGTCCTCAACGGTGGTTCGCATGCAGGCGGTCGTCTTGCTTTCCAAGAATTCATGATTGTCCCTGAGTGAGTGACTGCAAAGTTGTACCACCTTGCAATGCTAATAGGGGGTACAGCCAAGCGCCATCGTTTTCTGAGGGTCTTCGATGGGGTTCTGAGGTCTATCAGAAGCTGAAGACTCTCGCCAAAAAGAAGTACGGCCAGTCTGCAGGTAATGTTGGCGATGAGGGCGGTGTCGCTCCAGATATCCAGACTGCCGAAGAGGCTTTGGACCTCATCTCCCAAGCCATCGAAGAAGCTGGCTACAAGGGCAAGATGAACATTGCTATGGATGTGGCCTCAAGCGAATTCTACAAGGAAGATGTGAAGAAGTACGATCTTGACTTCAAGAACCCCGATAGCGACAAGAGCAAATGGATCACCTACGAGCAACTGGCCGACCAGTACAAGGCCCTCGCGAGCAAATATCCAATCGTCTCGATCGAGGACCCCTTCGCGGAGGATGACTGGGAGGCTTGGAGCTACTTCTTCAAGACCTCCGATTTCCAGATTGTTGGGTAAGTTTTTGAACCAGCGCCAGACTTTACGACATGACTAACCGCGAATAGCGACGACTTGACGGTGACCAACCCTAAGCGCATCAAGAGAGCCATTGAGTCGAAGGCCTGCAATGCCTTGTTGCTAAAGGTCAACCAAATCGGCACTCTTACTGAGTCCATCCAAGCTGCCAAAGACTCTTATGCTGCTGGCTGGGGTGTGATGGTATCACATCGTTCCGGTGAGACCGAGGACGTCACAATCGCTGACATCGTTGTTGGTATTCGAGCTGGTGAGATCAAGACAGGTGCTCCGGCGCGGTCCGAGCGTCTCGCCAAGCTCAACCAGATCCTGCGCATAGAGGAAGAGTTGGGATCAAATGCCATCTATGCTGGGAGCAACTTCCGCAAGTCCGTCACCTTGTAAGTACGGCAGCGCTTCTGATGCGAGGAGCTTTGGTTGGACTGGGGCAAGAAAACGAACATCAGGACAGAGTGCGCCACATTCCAACAGGTTTCGTGGAATGGAAGCATGCTTTGAAAGTGATTCGATAGTGGATAACGTATCAATACAATGAGTGTCGAGGCATAGCTGTGTTACATTCGAGCCATCTGAACCTTAAGATTTGCTATGCCGCATTTAACCCCGGCAAGATCCGATCTCCTGCTGATTGGCTTTACTACGGTGAGCGCGGGCGATTTAGAAGTGACACCATCTTTTGGCCTCGAAAGTGAATCGAAACACCGCGAAGGGCAATCGCACCGGCTCGTTGCCTTGGCAAGTTGTCTTTTCCCTGCGTCCACTTCGATGGCGTGGCGGTCGTCCAGACATTCCGGCGAGTTTCCGATCTAGGACAAAGACGGATCTCAAAGATTGCTTGATCCGTCCCGTCGCATGGGGTGGAGTGGTCGCGACCCGATCTCCTTCAGCCGCGCCTTCGAATCATTAATGCAGTTCTCCGACCGAACAAGTGGTGCTTCCAACACCGTAGCCGTGTCGATGGGACTCATCGTGAGCTTGCCACTCAACAGCCAAAAGCCCCAGAAGGTCGGGATGACCATGAAAATGACGGTGACCGTTACCGCCAGGGAGCCAGCCCAGTATCCGTAGATGATCTTGTAGATGGCAACATCGGCGGTCCGGTTGACGGTCACGTTCTGTGTAAACCAATCAACAAGGGCGAACGAATTAACCATAACGCCGGACAAGAACATGGTATTCCTCAGACGATCCTTGATTTGATCCTCCAACATAATGCGCCCGTCGATCTGGTAGAGGAAGAGCGTGTTCTTGCAATAGTCTGGGTCTTCGAGTGAGCTTGTGGGGAACTCGCTCTCCGTTCGGTTATCGTCCGTATAGTAATTTTCATTGAGGAAAAAGGAGGTAATGACAGCGTTCTCGGCTGGCTTGCCGGTGGCGTTGACGTGCCATCTCGTGCCGTCCCAGTCCCAGATTAATTCGGCGTCGTAGACGGTTTGCAGATAATCCACAACACCACCAAAGGTACTGTTGGTGGAATTAGCCTCGGAAGGTACCGTGAGGTAAGATAGAACTTGATCATCGTAGAAGCTGGTGTTGGGATCCAGGCCAAGGACATTTGTGGGGAACTCCTCCCCATATCCTCTCAGGTTGGACTTTGGACCCGTTTTAGAAAGTGGGATGAGTTGAATAGGGTATGATAGCTGAGCGGCACGGAATATGCAATTTCGAACGGCATAGTGTCCGACACAGTCTGTAGTGTTTTTGAGGCGTAATGTGAGGTTGAATTCGCCTGGAGTGTTGACGTCCCAGCCCACCTTGCTGGAGAAGATCGTGGCAGGAAATGGTTGGCCATTGTGACTTTTGGGGTCAATGTCATATGGCTCAGAGGAGTCTGTACAATCGGCTCCGAAGCCATAAGTATGAGCGCGGCCGGTACATGTGCCCAACAGGTCGTCGGCACCACAGCTTCCAGATCCACTCTGAATCGGCGTATTGAACCACATGTTGTCTGCACCAATGACACCCACGTCTAGATCAATCCACGTAAGAGCTTGCGAGAAGGTATCGCTGTATGTGCTGACAGAGCCTCCAGATAGAGAGGCAGAGAATCCCCTCGGTAGCTCGGTCGCCATGCCAATAGTGATCATGGTTGTGTTGACATGAGTGCCGGGTACAGTCGTGATGGCGTTCTGCAAGAGGACGCCTATGGAATCTTAGCAAAACCAGCTGAGCCGGGTTTGGGAGACTTACCGTTGAGAGGAATCGACGCTACAAAAATGGTCGCTAATGCAACATAGTTAAATCTCTTTCCGGCCCGGATGGCAGCAAAAATGCTGGAACCGAGTGACCAAGCTTCGTGAATGTCGCGGATAGTTGCGTTTGTCCGGGATACGGTATACCACCAAGCTATAGTGATGCCTTCACTTATCGCGAAGCCGAGAAGGACGCTGTTAGCGGACAAAATAACGGATAGCCATGAGGCAGGCTTCAAGTATCTCCCATCCTTCTGCATATGGCCGTCGATGACCTTGAGGACGATCCAAGAGAACAGAATGGTCATCCCAGACAGAACTAGAGCACCAATACCTAGCCATGGGACGTATCGAGCCTTCGTAATGTCCTGAATCTTGACCTCCGCCTTGTCGGCGGACCATGGGAAGAACCTTGACGCCCAAAAGCGAGTGTCGTTGACGACACGGCGCGGCAGCCGTGGTGTCTTCTGTTGTAGATCATGCTCGGTCGGAGGATATGAGGATATGATGACTGTTTCGCCCGCGCCCATAGTGAGAGCAAGACAAAAAGAAAAGCTTTGACCTAGAGGTGGCTTACTGAACACCAAAGAGGATCAACCTGGATGAGAGCTATGCGGACCGGTATTACATGGGAAAACTAAATATCAACTTCGAAGAGTCGAGCCCCGACATGGGCTGCGTCGTTGAACTGGTCGAGCTGCCGCCATCGCCAATACCGTGGTTGCGAGTTTTTGCGCTATGTGACGCCGTTCCAGAACGTCAGGTCTACCTATCTGGCATTGAAGAGAAGGGCAGCTGAGGTTCTTCCAGGAAAGCCAAGTGATAGAATTCAGCTGCAGTCCAGTCAAGAAGACATGTTCAGAAGATTGGTGCTCGGTGGCTGGCTGATAAGTCACACCTTGACGATTCAGAATGGCCACGAGATCAGCGCAATGCATTGTGGCTTTCTCGGACCGGTGGCCTGCTTGATTCGCGCACTCTTGATGCAAGCCAAGCCAGCCTAGTACCCTCTGGTAGAACGGCTGAAGTGAGTTGTCAAGCATAATTCTTCATATGGACGGGGTCGTACATTCTGTCTCGTGTTTTCTTCCCCTTTGGCATCATCCGTCTGATGCAAATGACCGCGTGTTGCCATGAGCGGTCGGGAAATGGAGGTCCTGCGACTTGCCGACTGATCAGGATGCCCGATGGGGAGAATGACCAACTTGAAGGTCAACTTCATGTGTGTGCACAGGGACTTCCGCTCACATATTTCGAGGATTGCGAACAAAATGGTTGTCAGTGAAGCCGAATGTGACAGGATGCGCAAAGCTGATCATCCCGTGAAATTTCCGCCTGGTGTGGGACTGTTTGTCTTGGAAGGAGGCGATTTGTGACGTCCGGTATCAACCTCACTCGGCATGAGGAGGTTCAGAAAACTCAGCCCCAGCAGCCGCAGCGATGTACGCTGCCAGCAGTTCTACGCACACCAGGTCCTGATGCCGCTCTGGTTGACTTGCTGACGCTTCATTGAATGTCGCAACAGGGGATCGATCCGACGATGTTCATCCACATCCAAATCCCTCGGCGGTACTGAATGAAGGCTATTGGCCCCTGAGGTGGGACTCGGGCACGGAAGTCTGCTGCTGGAAGCATTGATAGCGCATTCTTTGTCATCGATCGATGCTATTGTCTCGTCATTCTCAAGTTACGAAAACGTTCGTGTCGAACCGATCGTGATCTGGCGAAAATGGTAATCAACCATGGATTCGTCTATATGTCATGGCTGATCCTCGAAATCTTTGGAAGCACCGTGACCTCAGAATGGGATCTATTCTGGATACCAGGAGTAGGATGAGCCGTGAGGTCTTCGCGGAAGGACTGTCAAGTACCGAGTAGAAGGGATTGTATCTACTGTAAAGTAGACGATGTGCGTTAACTACAAGCCGGGCTGATTGTGTGGGGCGCTGACTTTCCTTGGCGGCAAAGCAACAGTCCAGCAATTCTGCCTGCTCGCGACTCACCCGCGCCTCGATGGTCTGCTTTCTACTTACTCCTCTTCCCCAAGACAGGGGTCGGCACTTTTCCGGGGCAATCTGCCATAGCTTCCGCCTACGCAGCTAGCTGCCGAAATCAAACCAGTCCTCGAAACTCCGCCAACTGATTCCCTACTCCTTGGACATATTCTCTTGTACAATACCTTGATACATGCCGATTCCCGTCAGTGATATCACTTCAATTTACTGCGAGATTTCGTCCTGAAACATGATGATCGCATCCTCGGGATGCTCATGTGCCATCGAATACTCTTAGGAGTGGATTATCCTCTGGGCTTTGCAACCCCCAGTGTTTTAAACTTTTGCACGGGAAACGTTTACTTCCTTGCACACTACGAGGAATTCTGCATACCGTGGTGCCCTGCCAGCGTGCAAAAGGCCATGTCTATACTGTAAGGGGTGAAGTCGGAATCTCTGCAACCCAACAACTTTCATTTCGGCGTTAATCCAATGGAACCCAAGACATGCTTGGCAGGGTTCGGTTGGGGCCAAATCGTTTGTCTCATGGAGACGCCACATTAGAGCACGGCGCTTATATCAAACCATGCCGCGAACGATCATGGAACTCCTTCAGAGGATGGGGTGGGTGTATATTTTACACTTTGTATAGAGACTCTCCGGCGTGATGTGTTTGGTACATCAATCGTGTCTTCGAACCTGTCTTTACTCATCAGACACTGCATCTTTACTGATCTGCCACAAGAAACATGCCACGGCCTGGCTTTGACAGAAACGGACGTCCCCTCACTGCCGCTGCAGCAAGAAATGAGATCAATAGAATCTGCAGAGATCGGGGTATCATCGACGACTACGACGAAGCTCAAATTCGGAGGACAGATGACGCCTTCCAAGAAGACTACCGTCGAAGAGCTGCTCAGCACAGAGCATTGTACGCCCGATATACTAGAACGTTGGTTCCATCCATCCGTCCTAAAGACGGGTTGCTAATCTCAGCAGCGTCGCCGAGCAGCTGTACTCATCTAGGTTCAGGCTCATTTATGAATTGCTCCAAAATGGAGACGATTCCTGTTACGCAGATGATGTCCAGCCCTTTGTTACGTTTCGAATCAAGCCCTCCGAATTGATAATCGAGTCCAACGAGCTGGGATTCACGCTCGAGAATGTCGAATCTATTTGCGATACTGGCAAGAGCTCCAAATCCGGCAATGCCGATACTACTGGGGAGAAAGGCCTGGGTTTCAAATCGGTATTTGGTATTGCTGACTATGTCCACATCCAATCTGGGCTCTGGTCTTTCAGGTTTGAGCACAGACAAGGCGAAGAGGGCGTGGGAATGATCACTCCACTGTGGATTGATGTTACGTCTCCTCTACCTTCGAATGTCGGGACGAGATTCACACTTCGGTACTCCGACCGCCGCGACATCTTCGCTAGACGCCTCGTGTCCGAGTTCGAAAAATTGCCCAGAACAATCATGTTTGCCCTGCGCAAGCTCAAGAAGCTAGCCGTCCTCGTGGATGGAGTTGATGGACGGTCAGATCGAATCAGTTTCGAGAAAAGTGGGAATTTGCGATCCAGAGAAATGCGCATCAACACCACCGTAACCGGGGATTTCGGCGCCCATACGACAGCGACAACACGGCTAAGGCTGTTCACAGCAACAGTTCGTAACTTGCCCTCCGACAATCAACGCACAGGTTCTGAGAGCGATGTGACAGTGGCATTCGAGGTGGACTCTGATGGGCTTCCCACCATTCCCGTCGGAGGACAGCATGTATTCGCTTATCTTCCAGTACAGCGCATTCCATTTCTCCCTGTATGTGTCTTTGATACATTTCGCAGTACGACGCTGACGAACCCAGTTTCTCATAAATGCCAATTTTGTCCTCACCGCAAATCGTGAGGGTGTTCCTGAGACGGATTGGAATGAGGCATTGCGAAACGGAGTGTCTTCAGCGTTCGTTGGCTTGGTGATGGAAGTTGTCGCCTCTGGCGACCCGCTAGAGTTCAAATGGATGCGCTTTTGCCCTGAAGGACCCATGCAAGGCTTTTGGCAAAACTTATGGGGAGACATTTGGGACAGCCTCAAGTACAAATCCGTTTTACGGTCACGTCGGGATCAACTTCACGATTTCAGGCACATAAGGACTCTTCCAGGCTGGTTCATCCATGATGGCAAACCACTCGTGGCGGACACCGACCAAGATATCTACCTATCGGAGGACTATGAACCAAATGATGTAAGAATACTGAAATATCTTGGAGTGGAGGAAATCTCGCCAGTACAAATTTTACAGAGCATACGGCTTGGTCTCTCAACAAACGCGGAAACCCCAATACATGACATACCACTGGATGACTCCTGGCACACGGCCTTCGCCGCTCTTGTACAACGGCTTCTCCGGAAAGAAAATGTCAAGAATGAGGTCCGGCAGTTGCAAATCATCCCGTTGGACGACGGGACCTGGGTCTCGCCCTCTTCCTTACTTTTGGATGCCGTATATCTACCATACCTCGTCGACGAAGACTCGGTGTCGATAGAAGTACCTGATGGTCTTGGGTTTCAGAAACTTCACCTGATGGCCGCTGCGGATGGAGAACGTGCGAGCTTCTATACGAGCCTCGGAATTACGTCGTGCCGCCCTGATGCTGTAACAACGAGAATCCTTGAGATGCACCAGTCGTGGGAGAGAAATGGAACGTTTCTCACGTTCAAACGGGATCTCGAAATCCTGTTTTGGTTCGGAAAACGACCGTCCCTGTTAACGCGGAGTCAGGACCGTCTGTGTCTTGTGAGCGATCGTAATCAACTACACCGAGGACGTTTCTTGTTCTTTCCGTCGGAAGATTACTATAATTCGGAGAGACTTCTTGCTGCAACTCCGAAGGAGGATTGGAATGGTTACGGTATTCTTGATAAACGATACCTGGAATCACAAGTTTCCAACCATATCCGCTATGGCTTGGACTGGAGATCCTACCTTCAGAAGTGGGGGGTTGAATACTTCCCTTGTCTGGCACAGGAGGTGTCCACTGGATGGAAGCTCCATCCTCTAATGGTGCTGATTGCTAGGGACAATCCCAACAGCTTTGTCGCAAATCTCAAAGCACATTGGTCTGATTACCGTGTGGATGCACCCAGAATCAAGAACGACTTGAAGAATGTTCGGGTACCCTGTCTGAATGGTTCTGCACAACCACTTTGCGACACTATTCTACCGACGCATATATTGACGGAAAAGAGCCGAGACCCCAACCTGACCAATCTCTTACCATTCCTGAAACTACCTGCAGATTATGACCCCCAACAACCCGACGCTTGGGTTTTCTTAAAAGAGTTTGGAGTGATCTGTGAAGTCAATACTAACTTTTACTTGAGAGCTATACACTTGTTAGCTAATCTAGTAGAGGCGAACCTGATACCGACGTGTGCAAATATCTACGGCGGCATTGCTCAAACAACGGCAGTTGGAGACGCTAATGTCGTACAGGTATATCAGTTCCATTCATGCAGAGACACCTACTGACTCGCCGCAGCAAGAATTTGCGACGCGACCGTTGATCCGCTCGAGAACAACCCGGGAAGCTTGGTACAGATCAACTGACTGCATTTGGAAAGGTCCAGGCTTTCTCCGTGTGAAGCAGGAATTGAGCTCGTTGTACGGAGCTGATCCATCTGCTTCGAGTTTCTTCAAAACCATTTTGAATATGCGGAATTTTAGCTATGACGACTTGATTGACGAACTCAAAATGCTATCAACAGAAGCAACAGCCAGATCACCTCCAATCGACGACAAGGTGCAAAAGATCTATACAGCTCTAGCGGGAATGGCAAGCTCTGAGCCCGCGATCGAGGCAATTCGGTAGGGTCGTCCTTCAGAAAGAAACCTTTTCCTCTGACAGCAGTTTCAGGAAAGAATTCAATATAAATGGTCTGATATATGTTAGTCGACAGTGGCTGAAGCCTACAGAGTGCTTGTGGAACTGTACGGTCGCCATCTCCGGGCGTGTGCCACTTGACCGAGTATATCCCCAGCTAAAGGAATTTTTCGTCAACAAGATGAAAGTCATGACTATGAACATCAACGTACTTTTACAGGAACTTGGAAGGACGGCAAAGAAGACTTCCCCTGACACTGACGAGGTCAAGCGTATCATGCTCGCCATGGGCGAGCTGTTGGCCTCAGACTGCGAGGTAGAGATTAACGAGGAGAAGCTGAGATCCTTGAGGCAAACTGCCTTTCTGCCTGTCCGTGGCCCTGGCGGGTTGAGACTATTCTCCCTGGATCAAGCATTCGCCATCAATGACCATCAACGATATGGCCAACTTTTCCAAAATAAAGCAAAGATCGTGGACTTCGGTCACGAGGAGATGACTTCATTGCATCCACTATTCGAATTACTGGGGCTAGAAGGTTGTTATCTCTCGAACCTAGTGCGGCCGGATACAACTGTAGACCAGTCAACTCCCAATCAAGCTCTTGAAAACCATATCAGAGACCGGGCATACGCCTTGTCATGGTGAGTTTCAATGTTTTATCACAAAATAGAATTGTTCCTGACCGTCCATCAGCTGTGCCAACTACTACAATAGCTGGAAATACTACAATCGGAACACGTCGATGCATGAGTTACTGTTGAATACGGAAGTATTCGTCTGCGAAGAGATGTGGACAGAACTCGTACTACTGGAAGAAGACGACTCAGTCACCGTTCGGAGTGATCGAGCGGTGGTAGATGTCCGCCACAGTGATGGAAGGTTGGCGATCTATGTCCCGAGCGACCACGATGGTCTTTATTCCTGCTTCCACACAGAGCTTCCTGAAAACCTTGCCGGTCTCCTTGGGATCGAGAATGAACGGGCGGTGAAGGTCATCTATCGAATCTTGAATGATAACAACAAAGATTTGGATGCTATCATGAAGGATGAAGACCTGCCAGAGTATCAATGGTTTGAGAGACCCACGCCGTCGCTACAAGCAGTGCCATTTCCAGTTCCAGACGACACCGAACCTGGCAGCAGTAGGCCGACGCCCACGTCGTCCGCCGATACATCGTCTAACTCTGACGACAATGTAGTCGTCATTCGGGCCGACCAAAGCGGCACAGCAGCGCATTCCCGAGTCGAGAACAGCTTGCCTTCTCCAGTCCATGTTCGGCCAACTGGTCAACATTCAATCTGGGAGGAGGTTGCACGGGATGAACAGTACAAAAGACTCTTGAGAGAAGTGATCCGCCAAGCAAGGCGAGGCCGATCTCCTCGAAGGAGAGAATCACTATCGTTAGATGAAATCGACGAGGCTCTGAATGATCTTGACCACCCAGCTGATTACGCAGCATTTCGGCGAACATTTGGGGTTGCAGGGTACGGCAATTTTGAAGAGAATGCACGGGTGGGGGCGGCGGGAGAATTATATGTAAGTCTTGAGAGTGGCCTACCACATGTACAGCAGCTGACGTGGACGGATCAGGTGTTTGAGCTCCTGAAAGCTTGCGGAGTCACAAATTTCAGTATCGACAACTGGCAGAGCTCAATCCGTCACTACGTGAATGTCCTACCCGAATACGCCACTGAACCATCGTGGTACGGACGTGAAGTCTCGGATATCATGTACAAAGGCAACTGTCCTCGGCTGATGGACATGCTTCGAAGAAATACGACATTCCCCTATCCCGCCTGGCTTGAGTCCGGGACATCAACACCGGTGAATTATCACGTTGAAGTCAAGACAACATCTGGCCCATGCAGCACTCCGTTCTTCATGAGCAGTCAACAGTACCGGCTCATGAGAGATAAAGCATGTCCACCTGACTCAACGACGGCCCCGCGAGATCTGTATCTGATCATGAGAGTGTACAACCTGTTCTCCAGCAGGATTGGACTACAGGTGTATATTAACCCGTGGCATCTCAAAGACAGAGCCTTGGAGTTCGTGGCAGATCCATGGAAGGTCATTCCCATGTGAACACCTGACGCGGCCAAAATGATATCTGAACCTGCCTATGCATAGTACCAGGCTAGGTGACGGTCACTCCATACATACTTCTCGGTTGACCCCCTGATTTGGTCTCATCAGTCACATCTCGGTGGGGTAGGCCTCAGTCTTCCTTTGCAGTCGTCGGGTACATCATCATCCTACCTACCTCTGATAGGGATGTCGGCGATGGCTCTCGGGTTCCTGACACGACTCAGTTCTCTCGGCGGATTTGATTCGAGGCCCTCTCGATGATCCATCGTGTGTGATGGCTCATCTGAGAAACCAGGGCCCCTCTTGAACCCCGAGGTCCCTCGCCAATGTCTTAGGCAAATTCGTGTTACTGAATGGCCTCTCATTTCAGGTCAGGTAGAGCAAGTCCATCCCTTCCACCTCCTCTCCTCGCATTCTTCTTTTCCGTATCCACGCTGGGCCAGTCCACAGCGATGTCTGATGACAAATCAGACAATGTGTTAGTCGGAGCTTATGCTCTGCACACGTCGCTCCCGGGATGAGCTAGTCATCGGCCGCGCATCTTATTTGTCCCGACAAAAGTGTTTTAGCTGCACGTTGGCGCGTATTTGTCATAATTGGAAGAACTAGGATTGGCGTGAAAGCAGCTGGGAGCTGTCGGAACCACTGTCTCGGGCCGGGACGCCGTATGACCATGATCTGACTGCATGGATTGTGATGGAGTGATAGCTATTCTGGCATCGGAGCAAACCGGGACATCTGTCGCAGCCTCCGCCCGTATCTGTAGAAGAGAAACGGAGCTGGGATAGCCAACACGCACAGAAAGCCGAGGACGCTGGTAGCCCATGCTGTGCCCAGAGATTTATACATGCGTGGTGCGGCCAACGGAAAGCCGGCCGCCACCAAACTTCTCACGATGGTGCTTGCCGCCATCGCACTGGCAGCGGACTGCAGGTAGATGTCCACCAGAAATGCCACGGCGTTGGTGAAAATGAGCATGATACCACTTCCGATGAAAAACCCCGCGACGATTTGCGGAACCGGGGAGATGTTGGGTGATGAAGTCCAGGCGAAGAAAAAGAGCCCGATGGGCAGGATGATGCTACCGAGCATGACCAATGGTAAGCGGTCCTCGGGAGAGACGGAACCGCGAGCCTGTAGCCTGGGACGATAATAATTTTTCGAAAACAGAGCCACCCCGAACGAAGATACGACGACACTTGTCAGGATGCTCAAAAATGGGAGGGTCCCGGTACGAGGATCCCAACCTCGGACTTGGACGAAGCTGTATGGAAAGGCGAAGAAGGTCAGATAGAGGATCCCGTAGACGATGGCAATGTATAGGGCCATGACCATGAGCATGGGCTCGACGCAGAACATGACTGCCGGCTTGAACATGTACTTGTGGACGAATTCTGAAAGGGCTGGAGCTTGCTTGGCGTTCTGTTCGGCGGAGTCTTGGGCCACATTGAATTTCTTGTTCGCTCTTTGTTGAAGGGTTGGAGCATATGTCTCGGGGATGAAGAGGAATGCCGGAATTCCAATAACGACGCCAAGGATGAGGGACAGCCAGCCCGTCCAGTGCCAACCGAGGCTGCTTTCGGTGAGAAGGGCTCCAAAGATGGGTCCAAGAGTAGGGCCGACGTAGACGGCTACTGAGTAGACTGCGGTTGCGACGCCACGGTCCGCGGGCTCCCAGAAATCAGCGTACGTGGCCCCGACCAGGACCTGAGGCGAAGCTCCGAAGCAGCCGGCTAACAGCCGACATACAAGAAGTGCCGGGAGATTTTTGACCACTCCGATCGGGATTTGGAGAAGTGTCCATGCGAAGAATGCTGAAAAGAGTGGTAGCCGACGTCCTTTGAACTCCGATAATGGACCTTCAGCGATCACACCCGTTAGGTCAGCATGAGATGCGACGACTCGGAGACATATAGACAAGGTATTTTCAATTGACGTAGAGCGGCGAACGTACCCCAAACAATGGGACCCAGGCTGAATCCCAAGACATAAAGCGACACCCCCAAGAGTGAAACTGTTTCACTGACGTTGAACTCCTTTGAGGTGACGGCGATAGTTGCAGACCAGACAGAACTCGCAAACGTGACGGCCGTCGTCATCAACGCCAGAAGAGTGGTAATGACCCATTTCCGCCATATCGGAAGATCGAACGGACTATCAAACGCCGCATCGACTTGCCGGTCGTCGTGGATTCCGACAGCGTACTTTTCGTGCGGATCATCTTCGGGGCGAGGAATAGGTGTAGCAGCCTTGTCGACCTCGATTGACATGCTTCAATTTGAGACAGAGCATATTGACACCAGAAACAAACACATTCTCGGCGCAAAGAGCAGATTTGAAGTCGACGGAGTAGTCTCCAGGGGACGTTGGCTATCCTCGTTTCGGCGAAGTGGTGTGCCGTCTTAGCCGGCAAAACAGTGCCACGCAAACTCTCCACGCCGAGGCAGAATACTGTACCATCGTTGCTCCTCACTGAGGTGGTAATATTGACTTCGACCGCTCGGGTGTGGCCGGTAGGGACTTTGTCTCTTTGTAGAATCATCTGGTTTTGTCTTGTCGGGATTTACCCCGGCAATCTGATGCTTAGGCGTTCAACCAACACGATCAAATCAACGTCATGTGGTAATACTGCGCTAATTGCGCACCCCAGGATTGGGAGGATTGGGCTTGCATTTCTCGATGTGGCTTTAGACTACGAGCCACATACTTACTTGCTTCAGGCTTTTCTGTGCCAGCTGAATTCTACGCAGTGCATTAACCGTCCAGATCAACCCGAGCGAGCTTGTGTCGGTTCCGAATCGTAGATCGGGGACGCTGCTTACAAAAGAGACCCTGTGTTTAGTGGGCATGCCCGGAGCGCTCGATACTTGCGCAAGTTCAGGGTGCGTGGGTGCCAATCCCAGTCCAGAGCGAGGCGCGTGCAAAACACGGGCCGTGCCTTTCTTTCAAACCCACTCAGCCTCTCTTCCAAGTGACGGCTCACCACACTTTTCGCTCTCACCTTCTATCCGGAATTTCGCCACCGCGTCCAACTCCAACAAAGACACCTAGTTCCCTTCTATCGATGTACAAAGTTCCCTCTCCAGTGGTCTCGGCTTCCGAACTCTCCTCCTCCAGAAGATGACATGGATAAATTCTGGAAAGACGAAGGACAATAGACAATCTGGTCCACAACAAGTAGAGAATGAGTGTCGTATATCTGTAACGGCAGCAGATTAGATCCCTTGGCATGTGCCCAGGATATCAACTCATCGTATGACGGAGCACTTCAGTTCTCTTAGGAGAGTAGTCGGGACTTCCATCTGCCTGAGACATACATCTGGATGGCCTCATGTCTCGAGAATAAGGAAGTCCCCTTGGCAGGACAAGTATAAATGACCAGACCAAGAGGGCACCAATGAGCTCAATCATGACTATGGCGAGGAAACAATAACGACTATCGAATAACGGCGCTTCGTTGGCTGCGGGATCTGGAACTCGACAAATCCCTGACCGGGTGGAATTCATGATAGCTTGCATTTCAAGGTCTTTCTTGAGCTCGAGCCCTAAAACGTAGGTCAGCTCCACTAATTCAACTCGGTGGCCCAGTATCGGAGGGGTTTGACTACTGCAGGGCGGAAGTTTCAGCTGATGGACGCGATCTACAAGTTCCAAGCTTCGCGCGCAACGGATCTACGCGACCACCTCTTCGCACTCCTGGGGCTAGCAGACGACTCAGACAGTGAAGCTACCATATTTGACAATTGCTTGAGGTATGCATGGTTCTTCCTGGCACAAAAGAACAAGCTGGAAGTACTTTATCGCGCTGGCATCCAGGGGCATAAGCTACTGGCGCCCAGCTGGGTACCTAACTGGTATGGAAAGCAGACAGACTTCGGCTTTGAGTACGTGCAAGGCCCTTGGGATCCCCTTCGCCGACCGGGCTTTTTCAACATTGGACGAGGGACCCAAGTCGAGATTGAGGCTGTGCCGGACCCTACAACACTTCGAAAAGTCTTTCGATTAAAAGACGTGGTCATCGACAAAGTCAGGCTTTTAGCGAACAGGCACTTGGATATTCCACCCACCCGACGAGGCGCAGGACAAGGACTTTCTACTCGCGCAGAAGCGTCGACACGCCGAGGGAGTGCGATGCCATCGTCTCATCACTACGCACATCCCCGACTAGGGAACCACTAGAAACAGTCCTATGGAAGACATTAATATGCGGCGTCACGCTCGACATGGAGAGAGCACCAGAGGAGCCATACGCGGCTGCTTACCTCGCATGGCGCAAATGTCTACGCCGCGAGTTTTTCTGACTCACAAGACATGCTTTCCCTGCAACGACACCAGCAGCCATTCCGGGAAGCAATTAATGCGTTCAACGGCGACAAGATCCTCGGCTCGACAGCAGTAGGCTACGCGGGGATGTTCAACAAGAGCACAAGGCCGGGCGACATCGTTGTAGCGCTCTTTGGAGGGGAATACCCCTTTGTCCTGAGGCCCCGTCAAAGTTTAAGAGTGGATGTGGACCTCGGAGACTTTGAGCTTATCGGGCAATGCTACATCCACGGTCTGATGGAGGAAGGTCAATTTGACATTAAGAGCTCGAAACATGAAGCACAATGGTTCGAACTTGGCGGTGAGTATGAAGTGGAGCATCCCTTCCAGCCTGGCGGAATCGTCCCCAGCCAATAACCGAACTCAACGACGGTCTATGAAAGGGATCAATAGTAGGGAATTCAGCTCAGCATCCACTTCACGCTCCCCTGCTCCACTTCCAGCCCACTCGCGAAGATCCCGTCAAGCTCGTAGTTGAGCGCCGCCGCATCCACGTGCCACCTGCGAGGCATTCTGTCCAGGACGTCTGGGCGCACGAACGGCTTTCCTGGGTTGAGCCCGCGATACAGTTACTCTGGGCTCTGGCGGTTGGGGATAACGATGGCCAGACGGCTCGCGCCGAGGATTGATGGGGAGAGACCCGTTACAACCCACGAGGCCGGGTTGCCTAGGAGAGGCGTGACGGTGTCGACATCGTAGAATGTCTTGGTGGATTCTTCAAGCATGACAAAGCGTCCTTTGATGGGCGTTGGTGGCAGGTGGAGATAGAAGGCTGGTGCTTCCATAGCTTACGAAAAATTTGTTGACGCTCCTGTCAGAGATAGCGGCGAAAGAGGAATCAGCAAAAGGAGAACCTGAAGAGCCATGCATGATCTGTCACTTTAAACTCCAGCATCGCTAGTTAATGTGGAATTCACACGTCACTGTCCATACGGCTCAGCGGGGTGTCCAATAGATCATGTAGGTAGGGTAAAAGGTATTGATCATGCCGGCAGTGTGTAGCTCACATGCAGTAACCCACAAGTCCCCAGACGTCCAATGGCTCCATCCACATGCATACCAGCCTCGGGGAAGATGATTAGCAGTCTTCTCCGTCGATGTGAGGACAGAGTCTAGGCTTGTTCTCGTTAGGATAAGAGCCATGCGCATTCAGCCCGCCACGAGCGTTCACACGTGTCCTTCCAGTCCTCAACTATCATAGGGCATCCTTTTTTACAGGCCGCGTGCCTCAAGCCCGGGACTGGGTGTTTTATTCTCGAGTTTCTCGCGTAGATCACTACTGCGAAGGCAGGGGGAATAACAACAAATAATAAAATATTCTCTCGAGGATACTAATTCAGCTCCCGCATGATACGCCGAGTGTCGAATAATCCCATTTCTGCCGCTTATTGGGAGTATTACGTCCATCGTTTCATATGCAACTCTCGTATTGTATTAGAGAATGAGTCGAGGAAAGTCGTCTTAAAGCGGCACCGTTTTCGGGAACCCGATATCGTGACCTTCGAGCGGGTTTTCTTCTAGCCCCAAGCACGACGATCTCTCAGCCCGGCCACGCGAGCCGGAGGTGGGGCATAAGGCGGCAACAGTTTTGCCAACACTTGGCATTCGGCGCCCCCTTCCAAGTTCCGATTCAAAATTCCTCGTCACCGAACTGCCTCTGCCTGTATCCCATTTTCTATCTGATACGAACCCGACTCACTCTGCGCAAATACTCGGCCACAGCTGCTATCCAACGTCGCCACAAAGAAAGAGAAATTGACTGTAACTTGTCGCGTAATCACACAATCATGGCTCCTTCCAAGTGGGGTGAGTCGTCTTGAACGCATGGCGGGGCAATTTGCCTTCGCATCGAGCAAAAGCCGTCCTTCTCATGTTGCTAACCGTCCTGCGATGCAGACGAAGAGTCTGAGGAGTCCTCCGACGAGGAGTCTGTAGATGTCCCTGTCGTCCGCCGCAAGTTTGCCGACGAAGAAGACTCCGACGCTGTAGGTTGGCAGGTTCGGGGAAGAGACTGCACGGCGAGACTGACAAGCTCTAGGTTGCTGATAACTGGGAGGAAGAAGAGGACTCCGAAGTCGAACGCGAGAAAGCCGCAAAAGCAGCCGCAGCGAAGGCAAAGGCCGAAGCCGAAGCCGCTGCGAACAAGAAGCCAAAGTCCCAGCGCATAGAGGAGCACCGCGAAGCGAACCGACGCAGACGCGCCCTGGAGGAAGAAGAGGAGGACAGCTCAGAAGACGAAGACGACGCAGAAAAACGTGCAAGGTTACGACAGACCGAACAGGATGCCGATCTCAAACACGCCCAAGATCTCTTGGCCAACGTTGGGATGGGCCCGAAGTCGCGAACCGCGCCCAACAAGGCCGTGATAATAGAAGACAAAGCGAACCCAGGCCAGGCAATCGATCTCTCCAAGTATCCTCTTTTCAAACCCGCCACGAAATCGCAATTTGACGCCCTCTCGGCTACCCTGGTGCCCTTACTCACGGCCGCGTCGTCGAAACCGCACTATGCGCTTTGGGTGCCCACCTTTGTGAAACAAATATGCGCCGATCTACCTAGTGCAGAAATCAAGAAGGCGGCGAGCGCTTTGACGGCTCTGAGCAACGAGAAGCTGAAGGAGGAGAAGGAGAAGGAGAAGGGTGGCAAGAAGAGCAAGGCAGCGAAGACCAAGTCCTCTCTCGCCGCAACGCGGGATATGGGCAGAGGCGTGGCAGACACGACTAGCTACGACGATGGACTGGGTGATGATGATTTCATGTGATGTGATGTGACTTTTGGTAGATGGATCCTTGGGTGCATCTCGCACCACATACACCACACACCACATACCCATGTTTTAGGCGCAGGTTCTTTTCGGGATATTGCATAAGTAGAGCCGATTCGAGCGAGCCAATTTCATGAGAAGACGAAGGCAATGAATTGAAGCAGAGACGACTACATAGACCGGAGCTCTCAGTAGCAGGCAGGCGGTGAACTCGGATTCATTCAGGAACAAACATACATTACTGCTTCGAAGCCGGTGTTTCGGGCGATACAAAGGTACTGTTGTTCTGAGTTGACACACTTCAATTCTTGGTACGGTACAGAGTAGATAAGACTAGACGGCCTCCATCCATCTTTTGTGTGTCCCACATACACACAGATTCCAATCATGTACGCCTCGCTGGACATGTCCCGAGACTCAGTCTTCCGCGCCGCAAAACAAAGTCACTGCGAATAAAAGAGAGTAATTTTGAACAATCAATCCATCAATTGACCATCCACTGTTTGCCGTGTGCGCTGTGTGTGGTCCTTCCTGACTGTTTCTGCCGCCCTCGGCCATAGCAGGATTTCGGCTTCGAGCTCCCCTCGACAATCACTCTCATCTTCTCTTGACGAAGGCGTGGAAATCGTGGAATCACTCGATCATACGGTGTACGGTGTACGGTGTACTGTGTATGACATATGGGATATTCTGTATGCTGTATGGTGCACGATTAAATTGGTTCAGGTCGTTGTTCGCTCCATGGTCTAGTCTGGTCTTGATTATCTAGTCATGCCTTCTCCACCAGAGCAAGACTCGTACCGTCTCGACAAGGACCGGCACATCAAGTACTGGAAACGGTGCGCGCAGGTCCTGCCCGAGCCGTACACGTCCGGCGACTCCAGCCGCATGAGCTTCGGCTTCTTCATCGTCGCGGCCCTGGATCTTCTGGGCGCGCTGGACACGGTCGTCTCGCCGGCCGAGAAACACAGCTGGATCGAATGGATCTACGGCTGCCAGGTCGCGCACACGGGCGGCTTCCGCGGCTTCACGGGCACGATACTCGGCGGGCTGCGCAGCTACCACAACTGGCACTGGGACCCGGCGAACCTGCCCAACACGTTCTTCGCGCTGGCCACGCTCGTCCTGTTGGGCGACGATCTGGCGAGAGTCAAGAAGAGGGAGTGTCTCGCGTGGGTGAGGAGCCTGCAGCGCCCGAATGGGAGTTTCGGGGAGTTTCTGGGCGAGGACGACGCCGTAGAAGGCGCAGATGATCCGAGACACTGCATGTGCGCGGTGGGGATTATGACGATTCTACAAGGGAAGAGGGAGGGTGCTGGGAAGGGAAAGCGCGGAGAGAAAGAGCCCTTCGACGAGTCGGGATTGCGACGATACATTGCAAATTGTCAGGTGAGGAGTCCTCTCAAAGGTCTATCGAGAGGCCACTGCTGATGAGTTGCGTCTATCTCAGTCTATTGACGGTGGGATCGGTCAAGCTCCCTTGCTCGAGCCGCATTGTACGTCCCTCTCAGCTCGGGTGGTGCCGTACCTCGTACGTGCTGACTTTCTGGGTAGCCGGGCTGAACTATTGCGGAATCGCGACGCTTTCGTTTCTCAGCCTTCTTCAGACACCCGCCGTATCGATTGACGAAATGGCCAAACAAGCGAACGTCGACCTTACCAGCTGTACACGGTGGATGCTGGATCGGCAGACGACCTGGATCGAAGAGGATGATGATGACAGCGACGACGATGAAGAAGATCAATCCAAAGACCAATCCGCCACGGAGAACCGACCTGAGCAGGTAAAAAACCCGCCATCATCATTTGACATGTCTCCCATGCAGCACGGTCTGGAATCTGGAAAGTTGATGATTGCTGGATTCTGTGGCCGGTGTGGAAAGATAGCAGACACGTGCTACTGCTTCTGGAATGTGGGAGCCCTGGCGGTCAGTGCATCTACGTATCAAGATGAGTCAGGCAAGTTTCCCAACTGATACACCTGCAGATCCTTCAGCAACATCACCTTGTTGATACCGAGGCGATGCGAAGATATCTGCTCGGGAAAGTCACCCATATAATTGGCGGCTTCGGCAAGGGACCCGGAGAAGTTCCTGGTGAGTTAGCCCCCGATCTTGCGCGAGAGATCTTCGAAGACTCCGGCTCACCGAAGGCCATCGTAGATCTGCTGCACTCATATCTCGGGCTCGCGACGCTGGCCATATACAACGAGCCTGGGCTGAAGGCGTTCGAACCGACGTTCTGCATGAGCGCCGAGGCTGTAGAAAGAATGATGAATCTGATGTAGTGGCGAAATTGCACATTTAAATGGGTTTCGAATTCGAGATACGGGACTTACTAACCGACGGGGCTCAGTGAGGCGGTGCGGTCCTTCATTAAACGAGAGAGTCATGCTCGTATTTGGTGGTCAGCGCTGTCGTCCGCAGTACTTACTGTAATCGTAGGCGGGTCGTGGATATCCTAACGAGAAGCAGTCAGTCACTCCTTCCTCGTGCCAGACACGCCGAGAGCGACGGGCTATCTCTAAGTATCTGCCACGCTTCCTCCGGGGAACACTACTTCCGCCAAGCACTGCTCTGACGGTTCCGAAACTTGTGTTTTGGCATCGACGACCATATCTGCGTGGAACTAGCCGGAATGGTGGGTATCAAAGCGAGGAGGCTGAAGCGAGGAAAGACTCCAAAGCGGGCACCAAGCAGGGCCTCGACCGACACAGATGGTGTCAGCCACAAACCCGCACGTATGACGGCGGCACCGTTTAACCATTTCCCAAGTTGATAAGCACTAGCTATTCTTAGAGCGGTGAGGGGATGTATCCTTAGCAAGAATTGACCCATGTGCTTAGCGGGCTTTAAACAGAGGCTACCGACTCAGGCACAGACAAGCTGCCGGTCTGGGCGACATCATCCCCTTAAACTGCGCCCCGACACACGCTCTCTGTACGAATATCTCCTGGCAGCAAGCAGAAAAATCTTCACACCTACCACCAGCCAGCTTTCTCCAGAATTGAGAGAGTCACCCGTCTGTCCGCCTAGGGGTTTTCATCGACAGCTGAGAAACGTGCACCCGCGCTGAGCAGCTGACAGCTGTCGCCATGCCGAAACGCACGCTCTTCACCAACATTACGCCTCTCCCGCCGCAGGTATCGCGAGAAGTCGCGATAGCAATGCTGCATAACCACGATGAAATGATCGAACTGAACCCGCTCGTGATCGAACATCACCCCATAAAGACCCCCCGAGATGCACCCGCCGACGAGTTCCTCGACTGTGCGTGGCAGGAGCTGACGGACAAGATCCACTTTCTGCCCGGTGGGATGGTCAAAGGCAAAGTCACCTATAAGGCATGCTTCCACGACATGCCGACAGGATTACAAACTCACATTTACGCCCCGATGGGCTTGGACATCCGGGAAAAGTGGACGATTGGGGGATCTCTGCCCGGCGAACCCCCGGAGCCGAGAGAACTTGGTCTCGACGTCCCACGTGAGGGCCTGTACATCCGAGAAGACGGCGACATGAAGTGCAACATGCTCATGACCTCGTTCGTGCGCAAGAACCTCGACAACGCACACAAGGTGTTGGTGGAGCGCATCCTCAAAAAGGCCGAACGAGTGGAGGAGACGGTCAAGTCGATGGGAGCCACACCAATAACCCCCGGCCCGGGGACCGTCCGATTCCAGGCCGGCTCGCACATGTCCAGCTCACAGATTGTCAACGCGCCCGCAATATACAACAGACCGCTGTCGCCGCAGATGCTGTCCCCGCAACAAGACATGGGCTGGCAGACCATGGCCAACCACCCAGCCTTCCGTAACGACGACAAGCGCATGAGCTATCAGCCCATGGGCCAGCCACAGCAGCGGATGAGCTATTACGCTCCTTTGAAGCAACCGGTACCACCGAAACAGTTCATAGCCGAGTTACCGGGCTCGACATTCCACACAGGCCATCTTGCCCCGCCCACCCGTGATTCTCCCCCGTTCGACCGTCGAATGAGCACCATGTCTGAGCTGTCGGGCTCCGACACCGGGACCTACACGGGCTCCCCCAATCTGCAACCCCAGTCGGACCAGAGTAGCATGGCAGCGGAGAATGTTCATGTCCAGAGACTGAACCCCCCCGGATATCCCGTGGACCGGCCGCAGTCGATGGTGTCTGCCGCCTCGGGCTGGTCCGGCAACATGGACCGGATGAGCATGATATCCGAGCTGCCCTCGTCCCAGCAGCCTCAACGGTAGCAGTAGCGGCAGCAGATCGATGGCGCTGCAGAGACCGGGACCAGCCCTGGGCATTGAACGCTAATGAGTTCGGAGATTTGAAGCTGCACATGTGTAATGAATAGAATCCAAAATTTGTGTTATTATGAGCATGGAGTTGAGGCCGCTACTAGCCGATATAGCTGGAAATTCAGTCCCATCCCATTTGAGGGAAAAAATCCATTCTTTTCCATGTCGAGCCATCGAACCTGAGCCTCTGCTTGTGAAAGACGCCACAGTTGTCGAGTCAATCAGGAGTGACAATGCTGTCTCAACAACCCGGTTCCCAGACTCCCTGACCATCTGGTCATTTTGTAGACGAGGGCAATTCGCGCGATGTGTGTGTCATTGTGGTAGTACGGGGACCAAGCAACGAGACCCAATTGCATAGAACAACAAGTGAAATACAAAATCTTGCAGCCGAACAGGATTTATATAGCCTGCCCTTTTCCATTGCCATCCCACACGCTTGAGGTTGCAAAGACGGAACTAGGCCATCCGCGAAAGATCGGATCCGGCGTCTTTAAATTCATCATGTAGATCTGGGACCCCATAATGTACGAGTAGTTCGCAAGCCATAAACCTTAGCGGCGTGGTCGATCATCCGCGACTACTGTAGTGCTTCCGTCCATTTCCGGGAGTACGTACTCTATTATATTCCCCGTGCCGCATACGTAAACAGCATGAGGGAAACCTGGTTCGGTGTGAGTAGGGGCCCGCAAGCTGGAGGTTCGAGAGTCCAACAGTCCAACAGCGAGGATTGCGAAGGCCAATGAGTGGGCATAGTTGAGTCAAGGCATCAATCGCGTAGGACTCTTACTGGGTGATCAGTTCAGCCTCCGTCCGACTTCGCATGGATCATGAAACGTAAACAACAGTGTGTTCGAAGAGGGAAATCGTAACGGGACCAGAAAAAGTAGGCGTAGACGACTGAGTACTTCATACTTCGGGAAGGCGTCTTCAAACCGGTAGGCGCTCAACATCAGAATACGGAAGGTGTCATTCACGCGGGAAGGCCAACGTAACCTCGTCCTCCAAAGGGCGGATTATCCTGGTGACCGGAAGGGAAGGCGCACCGGAGAGACGGGAACGTTCTGGTAATGTCCTGTTGTTCAAATGGGTCGTAGAGTATGTAACAGAAAGTGTGCTTGAGCTGGAACCGGAAGGCGTGCATGTCGAATACGGCATCGTTTCAAACTTGCTGCAGGGAATGGCCTGTTTCAATGGTGGAGAATTGTCAAGAAACCCGTGGCGAAGCATGAGCAATCATTTCCATAGAGAGGAAGGCCATTCGACGACATAGACTGTAACTAATGTTTGAAATGGTCCTAAGTTCAAAACAGCAGATTGTTGATGAAGTTACAAGCC
Source organism: Phialophora macrospora (assembly GCA_000835435.1). NCBI lineage: Eukaryota > Fungi > Ascomycota > Eurotiomycetes > Chaetothyriales > Herpotrichiellaceae > Phialophora > Phialophora macrospora. Next base: position 1,082,252 of record KN846956.1, on the reverse strand, counting down.
AGACCTAGGGTAATGACAGGGAAGAAGGAGGACATTGGCAAGAAAGAAAGCAGTATGTTGTGAGACATGCGACTGTGATGAGAATGAGGTCATGCTGGACAATTGTAGAGCCGCGTGGTAATGACATCGCATGTTGTACAAGGCGAGGCTGGAAATGCAAGGCTGCATCATAGCCTGTTCTCTTTTGGAAGTCGTCCCAAGAAAGCAAAGCGTATGATTGCTCTTCTGCCGCGGATCAACCAGTCCTTGCCTTAGGACCTGGCTTACCTACAGAGTACCATCAGAATAGTGTGTCCTGCTCATATGCACCCACTTGATTCCACCAACCGGATCGTATTGCCCGGTTTTTAAATGTGTGGAGCTTGTGACCTTGGCCTCCGGAAGTCGTAGACGAGAGGCCGAGCCAATCGTGGTGGCTCAGTCGAGATCAGCGCCTCATTGCCGTGGACCGGTGACATTTGAGCGTGGCAAGCGTAACTCTGACAAAGGTGCAGAGGCCGATTAGAAAGCATGCATATAAATATGCATATTCCCTGCACATATAGAGCTGGCTCCTCGGGCAGCTGCGTTTCGTGAAACTGGTCGCCGAGGCGTCTCGTCGACCCATGCCGAGCAGCTTTCGCGACTGGGCCGCGTCGACGGTCCTCCAGTCTATGAGTACCGCGAACGGGACGTTTCCATTGCTCGGCTTTGAATGCTGCCGGGCACTTGGGCCCGATGAGAGGACGCGGCCGAACAGGGCAAGAGCCAATCTTTGGATATATGCTTGCACCACTTAGACCGGGGTTATTGGCTGAAGTCGACGGTGGCTAAGCACGCGGTACCAAAGCGTATTTGATGTTGTGCTCCGTGGCGCTCAGCCTTGAAACTCAGAAGTCAGATAGGGCAATCTGAGGATAGCGGATTCAAAGTTCATCCTTACTGGTATGTTCGTGTCTACTCGATCTCTGGGAAGACGGCTTTTCCTCGAAAAAGCCCTCCAGTTCCATGTACTCGGCAGCAAACACGGATGTGAGGAGAGCCCAATCCTCCACGGTCGGAATGTCCAAATGATCGCCATCGTCCTTCATGGTATGCCACACGCTAGGAAAGCGACCGGGGATGAGGTGCAAAACTTGGACGCCTCTGGCGATGAATGGAATGTGGTCGTCCTGCATTGTATAACTTTGGAATCGATCTGTTTCTTTCTTGTCCTTATCGCCGAGCCAGGTACGAGACTTGCTCCTGAACAAACCCAACTTGCGAAGGCGTTGTTCGGCTTCGGCCATCCTCACATAAGACCAATGAGAACTATGTTGCCATGATGGGAAGGGAAGATCTTCGGGGGAGCCAAGCAGATCTAGCAGGACGAATAGCTCGATAGAGTCGAGGTAGTTCTTGTAGATGCTCGTTGCAGGATGCACGGTGTGTTCCCACTCCTCAGCAAGTGACCTGGCGCCATAAATGCTGTCTGTAGCTGTCCAGCTCAGAAAAGCCTCCTCGCCATCGAGAAACAAGACTTGTATTCCCTTTTGCTCTTCAAAGTCAGGATCAATGAAACCTTGCTCCCGCATTGTGTCCCACTTCTTTGTCAGAGCAGCGTCAATAGATCTGACGGCATGCATGATCATGGCACATGGTGCAGCAGAGTCGGTGGCTCCAATGAATCCCTCCGGCCGGTATTTCGAATCGTAGTGGGCGACCAAAGTCAAGCGCCCAACGTTTCCTGGGTCGGCCCATGGTGGGTCTCGAGTTGCGATCAAGTTCACGAAGGGGACTTCATTGTCACCATGAGTGGGCGTCTTCGAAGTCGAGTTCTGGAAAGATACAGTCCAATCCGGAAGAGAATTGCGGAAGAACTCGACGAGGTGTTGAAGTACCTTCCTTGAGCCTTCGGTGCCCGGAACCCGAGGGATCAAAATCGGAGCGAGTAGATTGCCTGTATGGACGTCGAAGTCAGCCGTATCTGGCTGGGCGAGACGGTCGAGGAGGGTGTCATCTGAGAGAGGAGTGTATGCTATGCATTGCAAGGAGAGAAGAGAGATGAGTGAGACCGTCGTCAAGCACCATCTCAGCGGCCGTTGCCACATTTTCAGAGGAATCTGGCGGTAGAGTCTCTCCTCCAGCTCACCTGCTGTTGTAATGCATTGTTCAGCGACCTCGTATGCGAGTGAATGACTGAGGTAGAGGAGAGTGCAGGGTGGAGGTCATCCCTTCGATTCCATTTCTCGGCGCAGTTTCCGCCGAGTTTCACAAACGCGTGGGATCTCCAACTCCAATGGTTGTTACAACCGCGCTGAGACAGACTGTTGCTACCGTATTGCTGATCATCGATCTCACGGGTCAATGAGAAGCCTGCCTCGGGCTCTGGTGGCCGATATCCGCCATACCATCTACGCCTGCTCACGCCAGCATGCTGCCTCAAGACGAGCTCGTTTCACCACCTTCAACCCCCAACTGAAAGGCTCGGAACCAAGGAGGAATGAAAATTTACCCATACAAGTTGTTCACAGTCGGCTGCAGGCCCAGAAAAAAGACAATTCCCGGTCGCCGGAGCCTTCAGCCGCACCCTCGCCAGATAGCAGGGAACTTGTTACATCCCCAGACGAGGCGAAATCTCTGGACAATGGCCGCCAGATTCCAGTGCCTCTCAAGGTCATCCCAAAGGCTGACATCGCTCCTGGCCTGACCCTCTCTCCAAAAGAGCGACTTCATATCGAGCAGCTGACAAGGAGGTTGCCTCCTCGTCCGGAACCTAAAGGTATTCCCGGTCTATTCTCGACTGCTGATTGACGGCTGACCGGCCACAGTGTACAAGAGGAGGATTCGCATATACACGGCAGGGAATGGCAGGATATATATGCTTACCTTCCTTCGCTTCACCAGCATATTGGCCCTGGCTTTTGTCACTGTCATAGTAGCTCCAGCCCACTGGGTTAGTGGTAGCTCAATGTGGACCGTTGCTGCCTGTATGTATTTGCTGCGACCTCAAAAACTGCTCCGCTAACTCTAGTCCATAGTATGGCTGGCCGGTGCTATGCCCTTCGTATGCATAAATTGGGCTCTCAGGCCAATGGTGACGGAGATCTTTCTTCGACTTCCCCCATCAGCTCAAGGTTCACCTAAGCTGGCCATGTCTTATGCCACGAGTCTTCCCGCAGACGCTACGCTGGAAATGAGATTCATGCGGGCCACGATGATTACGGACGTGGTTTCATTGAAAATTGCAGATACGAGGCCTACAAAGAGCCTTTGGCGGCCTGTAAGCTTTCAGTGGATAGGACCACTTGTCACTCGAGGCTTCCTTCTAAGGCCAAATCCAACTCAGTTCTACGTGCGGCCCGAGTCAGCTGGAGGCAGAGCGGCGCGAGATGTCACTCCGGGTATCTGGTCCAAGGTGTACGAACGACTGACTGGAGTCGAAAGCAACGTCATGTCCAAATGGCGGCGTTGAGTGATATCTCAAGCATTATGAGGTGCTAGTCACCTCACTGTCAATGTCACTGGACTTGTGTGCGGCAGAATTTGCCTATGGCACATGTTCATTCACTGGCACAATAGTAGGCCAAGCATAGGCATTTGCCTTGAATTGAGCCTCTCAACTCTCAACTATAAATGTGACCATCTTCACCCTTTCCCTTCCACATTGCCACCAGACTCCTCTCGTTGCATCTCTTCCTTTCATCATCCATTGGCAACACATTTACTTCAATCTTACACCACCCACTATCACCTTCACATCACATCCATCTACAATTGCGTGGAACTGTAACCATGTCTGAAGACAACAAGAGCAAGGGAGTTATGGCGGGCTTGACTCCTCGGGAGCAAGAAGTTCTCCTCGCTGGCCTTCAGAATCTCAAGAGCGGCGACATTCAGGTGAGTCCCGATCGAGCAAATGTGCTCGTCACGATTAACATGGTTCTCAGGTCGACTACGATGGCTTGGCCAAAGCTCTCGGTTCCAAGAACAGCAATTCTGCCAACACTGCCTGGTGCGCTGTCAAGAGAAAGGTCTTCGGGACCAACTCAAAGACTGACGGGGCATCTACTGCTCCGGCATCTCCGAAACCAAAGACCCCGAGAAAGCCTGCTGCCAAGAAAGCTGTCAAGGCCGAAGCTGGTGACAACGACGGCGAGGGTGATTCAGGTGATGCTAAGATCAAGGCTGCTTCTACCGACCCAGCAAACGGCGAAGTGAACGAGTCTGAGGGTCAGTTACAACCAATCTTTGAAGCACGTCCAGCTCTGTTCCTCAACTCTTTGCTGTTTATTTCACTTCCCTCCAGTTCACTCCCCTTTTATTGACACCCCTTGAACAGATGCCCCAGCCACACCAAAGACCACTACTACCACTCCCAAGAAGCGTGGCCGCAAGACCAAGGCTGAGAAGGAGGCCGAGGCCGCTGCCAGTGGTGAGACCCGAGCTGTTGGCGACGACGAAGATGATGAGAAGCCGACGCCAAAGAAACGCCGAACTCCTGCCAAGAAGAAGGCCGTCGCCGCCGCCGAGAGCGGTGCTGAGAATGAAGGCGAAGACAAGGTCACTCCAGCCAAAGCTACTCCAGCGAAGGGAAAGAAAGCTGCTCCTGTTCGCCAGATCAAGTCTGAAGCAGCCAGCGAGAAAGTGCAAGCTCCGCCTGCCGCAACTCCTACCGAACATGCTGCTGCAGAGGCCACCAAGGTGAAGAAAGAGGTAGATGCCACTGATGCTGCAAAGGCAAACGGTGGCCCTCCTAACAAGAAGACTGTGACGCCAAATCTCCCTGCTCTCGAGTCCGAGTAAGTCCTCATACTCCTCTCCTTTACCTTCAGTCATCTACTAACATTGATCGAATAGAGACAATAGCCCCATTGACAAAGACTACGACGATGCTGCTACTGAGGATGGTGACATCACTGGAGCTGATACTCCCGATACTCAAGTCGTCGCTGAGACAGCCGGGTCCCCCACCACTGCCAGGGAGGTTTGAGATCTGGTTCTGCTCCCCTTCTCGGTCCAAATCGACTCAGTCATCCAAGTCATTACCACGACGTGCTGTGAACAGATGGTACAATTTCCAGGAGAATGCATGAGCTAGCGATTAGCGGGTCTACTGAAGTGATACGGAGACATTGGATTTTCAGTGCTGAGCAAGATGAACTCGGGAACACGGACCTTGGACAGTCAGGCACTGTTTGCCAGCGCATGACATGAATTAGGAGTCTCTCGTAGGAGATGGACCGTCCATGGCATCAATTTCAACTACGAGCAAACAAACAACACTCAATTCAGCGGGAAGGGAAGGCATGTGATGGCAACCCGAGAGAAAAGTGAATTGAACATGGACATTAAATCTGCCTTCCACTTTCATCGTCGGCTCACTCGTCCATACCTAAGCCTTCGTCCCCAACATACATTCAATCTGCTCCCTCTGCACACGTTAGTGCTCGGCGAGGGTACCTAATGTGTGTAGCTGAACGGCCCGGGGTTCTCGTACGGCTTCAAGTATTTTCTGGCCTCATTATGAGAACCTGGCACAATAATTTTTTTTAATCTTGCGCGACGATATCGTGCTGTATTTTCCTGTATAAAGATTGTCGATATCTCAAATTCTTACTTAATTCCCCCTCCTCCCCAATCCGCCTGCTAACACAAATAATAATCCTTCACGCTGGTCTTCTGAATCAGACATAATCATACAAATATGATGGCAGGCCATACACATAACCCACGCGGAACGGCCACGTGCTCCTCAACCCGTGGGAAGACACACGTTCGCACCGGTGGTGTCCCCCTGCGGCCTCACAATGCCTCGATACACTTCATCAAGACCTCCACAGCGCGCTCGCCAATTTCTTCGTCCTTGTTCTTCATAATCCACGCAACATCGCTGAGAATGCCCAAGGGGGCTTCTTCCAATCTATCCTCCTCCTTCTCAGTCCCTCTATTCGCCTTCGCGTGCATGACGTGACTGATCTCCCACTGTTTGGCCGCCTCCTCTGCCCGTTCGATGACGCCCTCCCGAATCCCACACATACTCGCGCAATGCATGCCGAAACTGCCTTCTGCTGTACCTTCCTCCAGTTTATACAAGAACGTTACTCGGCGGTCCGCGTCGTCGACCAGGATCTTCATTCTTTTGGCACAGACTTCGGGATGATGTGCAAACTCTTGGCTCAGACTGTGGTAGTGTGTGGCGAAGAAGCCCAGACAGCCGACGTGCGTGGCGAGATGATGCAAGACGGCCTGCGCCACGGCGACGCCGTCGTGCGAGGATGTGCCGCGGCCGAGCTCGTCGAGGATGACGAGGCTGCGCGGCGTCGCCTCGGCGAGGATCTTCTTCGTCTCGGCCAGCTCAACGAAAAAGGTCGACTGAGCGGCGAAGATATGGTCTTGCGCTCCGAGGCGGGACATGATGCGATCGAACGGTGTGAGTCGGGCAGACGCGCACGGGAGATAGCATCCGATCTGAGCCATGATCACGGCAATGCAGGTCATCCTTAGAACGGTGGATTTTCCGGCCGCGTTGGCGCCAGTCAGCAGTGTTAGGTTTGGGCTCGCGCCACCGAGTATGATATCATTGGGGATGAAGTCGTCGACTTTTGTCAGAAGGCAGGGGTGGCGCAGGTCGACGAGTTCAAGAGTCGCTTTGCCGGTTTGGGGGTCTTCGTCCACAAACTCGGGACGGCAGCTAGGATGACCTAGGCTCGTGCTCGCCTTCGCGAGGGAAACGAGACAATCGAGTTGGGCTATTATTTTTACTGCTGCAAGCCAAATGTCGTAATTCTCATCGAATTTGGCGTACAACTTGCGTGCAACGTCCTTGACGATCTGGGAGTGAGTCTCTTGCGCTTCTTGCAACTTTCTTACCAGGGCACGCAGTTCCGGGAAGTAATAGCGCTTGACTGTTGAGGTGGCCGACATTTGATCCCAGGTGGCAGGAACTTTCACCTTGAGGGGAACTTCCATCTGCATGATCTCCTTGCCGTTGTCGCGGTAGCAGATTTTACTGGATCCGAGCTCCCCGCGCCATTTGCTGATGAGGGTGTCAAATTTCTTATTGATGGAATCAATTGTGGCCTGAGAATTGTCAAAGTCCTCTTCCACACCGGGCTCAGGGACCAGGATGCCTGTTTCTTTTGCCTTTTGGCGGTCAAAGGCATCGTGCCAGTACTTGAGACGGGGTCCGAGATCTGGCATAGCCGAGATGAGCTGCCCGATGACTCCTTCGCTGTCTGAGGGTTGACCTGTGCCGTCCCGTAGGAGAAACATTGTATGGTCAATCTGCTCAAAGCCTTCAAGAACTTTGACAAAGTCTTGAACTTTGCAGGTTCCAGCGTGGACGCGGGAGATCAGTCTCTCTAAATCTGGCATCTTTGTCATTTGCGAGGTGAATCGGTCTCTAACCTTTGCATCCGCGTTAAGTGAGTCGACGGCGTCCAGTCGGGCATTGATCTTTTTGGTGTCCGTCAGTGGATGGCAGACCCATTGCTTGAACATACGTTTGCCAAAGGGTGTGATGCAGCGATTGAGAAGTTGGAAGAGTGTGCCTTCGATACTACCGTCGTAAGAATTGGCGAAGACTTCCAGGTTGATCAGGGTTTGGCCGTCAAGGACTAGACTTGTCGCCTTTCTGATAGGGTCGTACCAGGTAAAGTTACCCATAGTAATCAGATCCCGCTCGATCTTGAGCGTGCGCAGGTACTGGACAAGAGCCCCGAGGGCGGACATCAGGAGATCCTTCTCTCTGGCCTCTTCCAATGTTGTTGGCCATCCTGTGGGAAAGTAGTCTTCTGCTTCTATCTCTTTGACTGTGATATGGCCTTCCCAGAACTCCTTGCCAGGCTTAAGATAGTTCCAGATGGTTGTGGGTCCCGTGTTGTTCTTGAGGATCCGTAGTGTCTTGGTGGTAATCCCACACTTTTCGAGTAAGAGCTCCTGAGGTCTTGTTTGAGCAATAAAGGTCTCAAATCTGGTTAGGTCTGCATCGTCAACGAACTCGGAGACATTAAACTGGCCCGTGGCTGTATCGACAAATGCCACACCGAACGCAGGCAAGTCGTCCACTTCGGACTCCTTGATAGCAACACAATAGGTAGACATATCATCCTGAAGCATGGCACCATCAACAAGGGTGCCAGCAGTCAGGACGCAGGCGAGTTCTCGCTTGATCACCTTGTCTTCCTTGCTCTTTTTGCTGCCAAAACCGCTTGATTTTTCGTCTCGCTCACGCATGTCTTTTCCGAGAGCGGTTTCTTGCTGGTCGACCCGGGCAATCTTGAACCCCTTTGCCACGAATTGGTTCGCCCACAGTTCAAGGCTCGACTCCGGGACGCCAACCATTCTCATGTTAACGCGGTCCGTCAACTTCAAATCGAACAATTGGTGGCCAATTGTGGCGTCGTTCTCATACAACTCATAGAATTTACCCTTCTTGAAAAACACAATGGTATCCCAGAACTTCTGCTTGATCTCCCAGTACTGCTTTTCAAATGGGGAGAAGCCTCTCCACGCCATGGGCGGGATATACAACGTCCTCGGGTCATACTCAGGATGACCAGGAGGATTGCGATCAATGTCTCTAATATCCTCGAGCCAAGCGTGGCGCTGCTCGGGCTCGGTCATGTGTGCTTTCAGTTTCTTTCCACTGGGCTGTTTTGGAGGGACGTTGGTAGGTCGTGGTTGCAGAGGCTGAGGTTTCTCAGGATCGTAAGTCCATTGTTGAGCAGTCGAAGTGCCTTCAGGAACGTCCACATCGTCCAAATCCATATCCCCTCCCTCGTCGGCGGTAGGAGCGAAATGAGAAGAGGCTGTCTTTGAAGCGCTCTTGGATGACCGTTTGCGCTTGGTAGGGCGGCGGACCTCGTCCTCAGAATCGTCCGGAACAACGAAGTCGTCGATATCTAGGGCCGTATTAGCGTTGTGGAAATTCAAATTACAACAGTGTGCTCACCATCTTCTTGCTCTACCTCATTCTCCTGCTCGTAGACATCTTCTGAATCACTATCGAAGAGGCGTCTCCGTTTGGTAGGTCGAGATTTAGGCGCAGCCTTGGGTTTGAACACGTCGTCACCGTCGGTCCCCTCGCTGTCTGACTCTATGTAATTGATCTTCTTCGTCTTGACCTGTACAGCGTCAATGGTCAGTAGGACGTCATTGGAGCGTGATCTGTCAACTTACTCTTCGTGATGGCGTACCCCGGCTGGTAAGCTCTTCCGTGCCATTAGTCTGCTCACCGTCAGCTGAAACTGGCGATGGCAGACTCTTGGCCGGTGGTAGACTCGCCTTTGTAGCGTGTACTTCCTCATCTTCGGGCTCCAATGCATCACTGGAGGGCACCGGTGTCAGAGTAGAGCCAGATGCGGTACTGACTGGTTTCGACCGGCTCTTAGATGGGACAGGCGTCGAGGCGGGAGCGGCAGACCGGGCACTCGGTGCGGCAGGTGAACTCGAGGAGGGAGTCTTCTGAAAGAAGCCCAGCAGGGTCCTTTGTCCACCAGCGGAGGACGACTTCTTCAAGCCCGGTGTAGCTGCTGGAGTGGAAGTACCCTTCTTAGCCATCTTGAAAGACTGCCGCGGTCCTCAAGATGTCTACTAGAGGGGAAATTATAGTGGTAGAAAATAAGGACTCGAACGTGGAATGAGAGAACGACCGGGAGGTACAGAAACTTGGAGCGCGTCAAGTCGAAGAATCGCTAGCGTGGACCTGACGCGTAAAGCCGCGACGCCCAGGGATTATTCGTACCCCCAACCCCCCAAACCCCCCCAGTTGCCAGCCTTGTTCACACACGAAAACCACGACGGAACATGCCATGAGAGATGCAAAACTCCACCAGGCCCACAGGGCTATTTTTCCCCCATGCTACGGTAGTACATGCGCTGCCAATTACTCTTTAACCTAGCGGCCAGGGAGTGTACATCACCATGGACTCCGATTCAACAGACGTCGAAGAAGCCGAGCAAATCGCATCTTCACTGTCCCCTGATCGGATTCTGCCTTCATCACCACCTCACGTCATACAGTCGAACGTACAAGGAGTCACCACATCACCAGGCGCCATATCGACATCACCACGGATAGTACCGTCTTTGATATCGAAGAATCCGCACGCCCAGGGCGAGGACCGTGAAACCTACTTCCGGCGACCTAATCGCTACTTCGGCCCTGCATCGACATGGCTCTCCTGGACAAAGGAGGAAAGAACAACAGCCCTCAGCCTCGACCGTGTGCGAAGCCAGGATCTTACCACCCATCTGTTCAATGCGTTCGGGCTTAAACGCAAGGCGCATGCATTGGATGGAAGGGAGCCCAAGCGGAGGAGGAAGGGCAAAGAACGAGCCTCGTCTGCTGCTGCTGCTACTGGCGCCGGAGATGATACCGATGCCGGATCCCAGCTGCAGAGCACGGATAGCAAGTTCGGTCTATCCAAGTCGTGGACTGCTTGGCCGATGCCTCCCGATCAAGTCCCGAGGGAGGAGTTACTGCCGCAGCTGCACCACGATGGCATACGTCGTGCGCAAGCCGATCTAAGACCCAGCGCTAGTCTGGAAGAATGGCTGATCGCGGCAGCTACAAGACTTGCGCGAGGACGATGGGATGCGAGAGAATGGGAAACGGGGTACAAGCCAACGCCTCTGGACGTTGAACAAGATGATGGTTCTGCTGAAACGGCTGAGACGCTAGAGCACGGCCAAGCAGAAGCGAGTCCGGACTTTGGAGACGGGGACGTTCCTCCATCAGCACAACCTGGCGATGATCCTATATTCTACTCCCAGCCATTGGCCTTCGACGATGATGATGATAATGACGATGATGACAATATTAGAGACCAATTTACGAATATTAATGACGAACAAAGCGACGACGACGCCAACAAACCGGATCGCCGTCCCGTCCCACTCGCCGATAACGATAAAGCCCGCCAATACTTCCTCCCTAGCGCTCGACACATCATTTCCAAACTAGACGACCTGCTTCTTGGTCTACATAAGGCGAGGTACGCCTATGCGTCCAAACCTCAGGGCAGGGCAAGAGGCAGATACTCCCACTCTCAGACGCCGGAGGAAAGTCAAACTCGAGGGAGGAGTTCCTCACGAGCAGCGTCAAGAAGAAGAATTCGTTCCTCGTCCGCTAATACTGATGTCTCGGGCTTCTCGAACGTGTCCGCTGCGCAGGGTAAGCTCTCGCGCCGAATCGAGAGTCTCGGGTTGCGGGATTGGAGTGACATCATGGGTATGGCAAGTCTGACGGGTTGGGACCAAGCGATTGTCACGCAGGCGAGCGAGCGGTGTGCAAAGCTGTTTAGGGAGAATATGCTGTTCCGTACGTTTCACGAGGGTCAAGACAGGGACGGAACCCAGTCGTATTTCACGGAAACCCTGGCAGACCAGACGGAGGATGTAACGCCACCCATGGATGGCGAAGAAACGGCCTCACAGACCGACCAACATGAGGTACAGGTCGTCCGCACCTCCAGGCCCTGTACTGCATGTCAAGCATCGCGTTCTCAGTGCCAACCTGCGGACGACCGACCTGGAGCTTCAAGGCCGTGTAAATCCTGCCTCGACAACGACACTGCATGTTCTGGGATCAGAGCCTCTACCACAGAGCGAGCACGGGTCTGCCCGCACCGCTCCTGCCCTCGACACACCATCCCCTTCGGCAAACAATACCATCTCCAGCGACATCTGGACAGTATGCACACAGGCGTGCGGACTGCCCGATCCATGTCCCGATCAGGTGCTCGGGCTGCAAGTGCCCTTTCCAGCGGCGTCTACACCGACTCCGACCCTGACGCCGACGTATCTTCAGGATCTGACCTCCATGATTCAGCCAAGATTGTCTGCCCGATCGAGGGCTGCCCGCGGACTATCCACCCGTTCTCGAGAGGGAAGAAGCTATACGAGCATGTCAGACGGATGCACCCTGAAGCGGACGTCAATGAAGTCAAGAGACGAGAAGCAAGAAAGCGCAGCGCAAGAAGAGGCGGTTCGCAGAACGAGAGGAGACACAGGAGTAAAAGTCGGGAGAAGAGGAGAAAGACAGAGGTGGACGAAGAAGTCGAAGCTGAAGATGAAGATGAACACGAAGAGGAAGTCTGAGATATATGTTGGTGGCCCATCGTGTTCTCTAAACAATAGAGTTACTCGTCTGTCACAGGCCAGAAGGTGGAAAGGACTAACACCCAAGGAAGTGGGTGTTCGGTGGGTGTTAGGTGGGTGTGAACTCAGTCGGAGTGCTTACGTAACCGTTGACGCAAGGCTCTGAGCACCTATTGAGTCCCGCGCCCAGAATGAATTATTGGAGGCCTAAATCGCATCTTGATCTGATCTCCATCTCTCCACTTTCTTAATTTCTTCCCTCCAGAAGTACCATAATAGCATATCCCTGCTTTGTGAACTCTGCTCTACCTACTTTCCTCTTCTACATGCCACAAAGACTGTCGCGGCCGTCACGCCGCGCCTACGATCTCTAAAATTCCTTCAATCCCAGCACACAGGCCAGCAACTTTACTCCTCAAGTTGTGTCCGGAAAACTCCTCCGTCCTGACTAATTGCCCACGTCACGACATTCTCAACGTTCAACACTCCAGGCTCGGCGATTTAACACCTTTGGGGGAGGGCTCAGCCCGTCCACTTACAGCGAGTGGTCTAGACTCCGAGCGAGTCTTTGAATTGTTTGACCGGGACGCCCATTTTTCACCATGACGGTCACAACTACTACGAAGAGTGGAGGCGTAGGAGGGGGAGTCGCTCCGCTGAAACAAATGCGCAAGGGCACCAAGTCCTGCCTAGAGTGTATGTTCTATTCCGACCTATTCGTGTGCAATTGTTGTTGTGGTTGTTCTTTGTGCCTTATTCTCGCGACGACTTCACCGAGCCCGCTTGAGCAACGTTTGAATTATGAGGCGCAACGATTGCACCCTGCCCCATTTCATCGCATGGAACACTGGGGATGACAAATTCAAAAGCGCAGCGGTGGTTAGCGGAAGAATAAGGGGGAAAAACAGCACAAGCACAGATTCCATCCTCAGAGGTTTTGAACCTTGTTTCTATCTTTTGGCGTTATATCACGAAGTTCCGAAGAGTTGGCTCTAGGTTGGACACCTCTCAGTTAGCTGACAATTATCCAGGTCGTCGCCGCAAAATCAAATGCAACTACCCTCCCACACCGCCGTCTTCCCCATCAAGCACATCTGAAGCGGAAAAGAAATGCATTGAATGCACAACCCATAGGCGCACATGCCAAATCCAAGGCTACGTCGCCTCCGAGACATCCCAATCAGACCCAAATTCGGACAATTCTGCCGCCCTCAACGTGAACGCAGCAGATCACCCCAATTACAAACCGTCGCAGAAGCCTAAAATCTACAAGCGCCGGCGGCGAGTAGACCGAAGCTCACCCGACGCTTCCGAAGACGAGAGGCCACGAATGAAAATGCACTTTGACAGGATGGCGCCTGTGGTAGAGAGACTTGCCAAGGAGCGAGGGACTTCCCATGTCGCCGCTTCAAGTGGTCAGGTTCCACTGGTCCTGAACCCAGGCAGTGGCGCGATTTGGAATGGTGAACTCCCCCTCAGCGGTGGCTCCGAGTTTGGCCTCAACCCCGGCGATCCATTCGCGGATGCGTTGACTTTTGACATTGCAAACGATACCGTGGTCGACGTTCGGAAAAATTGGGTCAGTGATGGGTTTGAGACCTTCCTTCTTCCCGAAGCGTTACCTGGCGATCCAGCGACGGCGGCCTCTAATGTCCGGTCTACCCATCAAGACGACCTGATCTTTCGGGTACCGCAGCAATGCCCTAGGTTTGTCGACGGTGTTGGTCTTGACCCTTCGATCTCTCTGGAAGAACAGAGCAAGAAATCTAGTCCTCTACTCTGCCAGCTCTTCAACAACGAAATTTTCAGCCAGGCAATAACTACTCCACGAACCCTGACCGAGAGAGTCCAGACCATGAGTTTCGCAGACACCAACACCACCGACGCAGAAAAGCTCCTTTCGACGATCAAATCAGAACCATACCTGCTCGAGGTGCTGGATATCTCAATCAAGTGGTGGATTGCTTGGCGTGAACAGGCTTTTGCATTGCAGGATGTGTTTGCCTTCTCCGAGGAGGAGCAACGGCTGACCAAAGGACTGGGTTGCAGTCATTGGGACGGCACCAGGACTAACACTCCGTCTGCATCGTCATCGAGCTCGAGTCCATGCTCGGCGGCGGGAAAAAGGACATATTCTGGTGATCAGCCTATCACGCTCCGGGACTTTGTCATGCTCAAGCTTTCCCATTCGGAAGACCCAGTTTCCATCTCGACAGGTCTGCTCTGCTTAGCATTGTCTTTGAGCCAACTTCGTTCCGGGGTAGACGACTCGGTTTTGAACATCTCCAGTACCCCGGCCGAGATCGCCGACCGCATCACCCTAGCAGTGGATACGATTGTCCTCTCGCCGTATTCTAAACCGGAGTACATGTCGGATGCGGGCGTGTTGCTACTGCTCATGATGCGTGCCAAGATGTTTGCAGAAAGTAATCAGCTTCGAAAATCGTGGCTCAGCCTGCGCCAGGCTATCGAGGTGGCTAAGAAGATTGGTTTCACCGAGCCGAAAATGCCATCGGACGCTATAGAGGCTGGAGACTTTGCAGCAAGACTGTGCCCAGAAGAGTTGAGAAAGCTCTTCCACCGCCAGCGGTTTGTAGGTTACATCATGGAGCTGGATCGCTTGATGAGTCTGGTCCTCGGATTCCCACACGCCCAGGACGGGAAGTTCACCGATCGCTTGGCCATGACTGTTCTGAAAGGGCAGGGGTCTCTGGATGCAAACGGAAGTAAGCCGCACGTTTCAGCCGACATCAAGATGCGGGCGCTGCGACGTGTTGTTTCCATCGCCGCTGGCCGTGTCAACGACAGGAACGGCTCTCCTGAGGCAGACGATGCGACTTATCGGACCACCATGAACATCCAGGAGACCCTCGACGAGGCGGCCGCCGCAATGCCAGATGATTGGTGGGATGTGAACTCACACATTCACTATTCCGATCCATTCGTGGCGCACGAACATCTCGTTGCCCAAATGTGGTTCTGGCAGGTCCAAGCATTCCTTCATCTGCCATACATGCTGAAACCGTGCTCGTCCATGCGTTCTTTAGACCATCACCACAAACGGAAGGACGACATGGTAGATGAATACCTAATCAACAGGTATCTCTGTCTGCGAGGATGTCGTGGGATGATCCGGGTCTTCACTCTGCTTCGCTCGGATCCTTCGCTCGCCGTATACATCTGCTCTTGCGAGGATTTCCAAGGCGTTTTCAGCGCTTGTATTCTTATGGTCGGCACTTTAATCCGCCTATCGTTTTGTCCACAGACGGCGCGGAGCCCGAACGGCGATGCGATGGGCAGTGTTGACGACGATCTCGCCTTGATCAGCGAGATAAAGGATGTTTTCCGATACCGCGCCGTTCAGCAAGGTGGATGCATCAGCAAGCAAGGGTTGAAAGTGCTTGAGGAGCTAGGCTCCTTCTTACAAGAGGACATCCGAATCAACGATGACCAACCGTTGCGAAGGACGGTGGTTCTGCCGTACTTTGGAGCTATCCATCTTGAGTTGAAGCCGCCACGGCACCTGCGCTGCAAGATACTGGAGCTCGATTCTGGGAAATCGAACACAGTAACAGACCCCACGCCTCCCAGCTCGACCGCGCAGTCCGTTGACGGAGGGTTTGAACTAGGACCCTCGAATATGGATAGTTTTGCAATGCCCGGTTTCGACGTTAGCAACGCCTCACAAGCCACTGTGCCTGACGGTAACGTGAACTGGGACCACTTCATTTTTGGGACTGAGTTGGGCCAAGATTGGGAGGCACAGATCCCAGAATGGCCGGCAGATGAGTCTCTTTGGGAGTGGACTTAGGTATTTTGTGTTGAGTTGCTTCGTAGCTTTAGCTGGGTTTTGCCATTTCGCGGATGGCACTCGCATAGAGGAGATCGGAATCCCTTCTCACTCGCCTTTGTACAGGAGGCTCCGAGACACTGATATTGTTGAACGTGGACATGGAGCTCAATTTCCGCCCATCGAACATGCTTGCCTGTCGAAACCTCGCGACATCCATGTTGGGATCCGGCAGCGTGTTGTCGACTGGTCGAGTGCGGATCTTTTCCAGGTCTTCCAGCCACTCGGGCGGCGACGAACTCTGAGATCCAAAGGGATGCACGAACTTGGAAGTGTCTGTTTTGCGCCTGGGATCGACGGCGAGGTCCGAGTGGCGTTTCACACTGATCCCCGGATGGCCGTCGGTCTTGCCGCTGTCGGCGACCGAGTTCAGCGTATTTGCGAGGCTGAACGTCCGCTGGACGCCGGCAACCTCCACCAACCTGCTGAGGACGGCGAATTCGAGTTTCAGTTTGACCGAGTAGCACAGGCCTTTGAAGGCCACCTCTGGAATGTGCAAGTCCTTATACTCGACGACCAGCAGGGCGATGTCCATGGCGACGATGACAATGTTGATGACGAACAGCTGGCCCATGAGGCGGGCGAGGCGGTTCTTGCCACTGCCACTCTGTTCGGTGGCAGTGGAACCAGACCGGGCGGGCTGGGCCTGGGTTTTGACAATGTCTATCGTCTTCCACAGATAGAGCCCGGAAATGATGAATTCCTGCACACAGAAGCCCGTCATCTGGATCTTCTCCACGTAGATATAGGCGCGAGAGAACGGTTTCTTGGCAGGTGGGGAGGCATAATACGACCCGAAGACCACGACGGTCGTGGTGACGTGGTATAGGATGGCGTCCACGATGATCATCCACTTGACGTATCTCAGGACGCGCTCGTTGCCTCTGCCCAGGACGACGCCCAGCCGCGAGTACAACACCACGCTTTGGCCCGTGATGGTCGTCCACCAGCCATAGTTGTTGATGACCAGCCCGGCCGCACTGTGGGTCAGGCGAAAGTACAGCAGAATCAACCCCACGGCGTAAGGTATCAGTCCGGTTGTAGCAACCAGCAGGGACCAGAAATACAGGCCGTGGTAGACGGTGAAAGTGGTGAAGATCAGCAGCAGAAGTTCAATCGCGTTGTAAAGAGAGAGCGCCGAGGTGATGGTGACGATGGTGGTCGTGCTGTCGAAGCTGCCTGTGTAGAAATCGTTTCCCATTTTTACATCGCCGCATTAGATTTCTGGGTGACAGCAATGGCGCATGGCGGGAGGATCAAAGCTGCGCTGCTGCTCAATGCTCATTGTTTGAGGAGGTCACCTCAGCTTTGCATCTGGAGCGCTGTTGCGCACTCGCAAACTGATGGGCAATTGCTGTTGTTGTCGCTGTCAGCTCGAGAAGGGGCCATGGAAATGGCTGGACGTATTATGAGGGTTTTATGGAAACAGCAAGTGGGTATGAAGGATTGCTCGTATTGTTGACTGCCGGGTAATACTGTAGCTATTCGCGGGGTCTCGCGAACGTGGGTACGAGGAAGATCATCGCAATCCTGGGGCCGAAGCTCGGGTTCGGTTACTTATGCGCCATGGGTGGAGCGTCGAAGGATCCGAGTCGTCCGCAGGTAATGCCTCTGGACGGGGTACATATGAGTAACTGACTTTCTGTGCAGCGAAGAACGCCACCCCATTTACCGGTAAAGTGGAAATCTCGCAATGGTGGTGACCACACAGAGACAAAAGTTTCGTCAGCACGACGATGTGGAAAGGATGGAACTCGCCATTGAAAAAAAAAGTCGAAGACGAAAGCTGGAATGGATAAGCCCCTTGTACAAGCATTTATTAGCTAATATCTGGAGAGCTGCACGAGCGTGAACGGAATACAATACATCGACCATTTGATGCCCGCGACTAATAAATGACATATCCTCTCCGAGCCAGGTGCCCGGCTTCTTGCTATATCTACCTCGACGTGGACTTGACAAATTTGCTGGACCGCCTCAACCAGGTCTCGAAATCTTGCATTTCGGGGAACTTGTCCTTGTACTCCCTTGGATCTGCCCCGAACCCGTCGCTTTTAAACCAGTCAAACATCGCGCCAAGTTGCTCGTGGAGGATAAATTTGATGAGACGGCCAACGACCGGATACGTCGTCGGCATATCTGTCCCCACCACTCTCTTGAAGATGTCGTTGGCCTCCTGAGGGGTGAGTTCGTCCGTCGCAAACGATATGGCTTTCCCGGTATAGGCATTTTGATTCTTGAAGACGTCAGCCGCCAGGACGCCAATGTCGACTGACGACACCAGTTGCAGCTTGTTATCCATTCCGTTCAACTGCCATATGGTTGCAAATGCTCGACCTAGGAAATCAGGTGTGAGATTTTCCATGAACGCGACCGGGCGGATGATAGTCCACTTCATTTTGCCGCCTGCCTTCTGCGACACTTGCTTGAGATGGGTCTCAATGTTGTACTTGGAGATGAAATGCTTGACCACGGTGCCACTTCGGTCTGATTGTTGTGGACCACCGCGTTCAGCTGAGGTGTACACAAAATGGTTGACCCCATGAGCTGCGGCAACATCAACAAGCGCCTTTCCTTGTTGCTCCTCCACTTTGGGTTTGAGTGGCACTTGTACGCTGAAGACTCCGTGGAATGGCTCAGGCGATGCCTTGAATATAGCTTCACAATTATTCAGGTCGCCTTCGATGACAGTGACATTGGGCTTCTGTGCTAGAGCGAGTGCTTGGGGACTTTTCGAGTTCCGTGTCAAAGCCACCAGATGGAACGGTGGCGTCGGGGGAGATTTGAGCAAAGCCGACAGTAAGGCACCTCCCTGCTTGCCCGTCGCGCCGGTGATGAGTATGCGCTTGAGATTCGACATTGGGTCTGATGGTCGCTAGAAGATACACGAAGGAGTTCAGTGAAGATGCTGCTTGTTCAGGTTGATGAGCTCTCGCTGGCCTGGCCGCCAGCATACAGTGGTTTATATCTGCAGTCGACCCTACCTGACTGAGGTTTCCTTCTTGTCCACAAACGATGCATACATTCGTCCGAGTCCAGCCATGGCGCCAACCAAGGGACGTGCCGGCCAAAAATGTAGACGTCATGTTCATCTTGACGACCCCGGAGACAGGTCAAGGGCTTCTTTGTATGGTTCTTGACTCACTCTCGAATTGGTCCATGAAATGTGAACCGCGGACCAAATTCAAGAAGCGAGGAGAAGGGCGCAGTATGATTGGCGGAGAGCATCGGGACATTCTGCACCGAAATGCCGTCGCTCCGCGCATCGCCATGAAACTTTTCGAGCGCAGTTGAATTGACGTGCAGGTCAAGCCGATGATGCGCGCACATCGAATCGCACTCTCACGTCCCGTCCATGAAGACCACAGCTCCCCTTCGATCGGTCCGCCGCTCCCTGTATATCTGCCGGAGTTGTCGCCACCATCTTCGAGACCGGAACTCAGCTCTCAGCAACCCTGTTTCGCAGCAGAGATGGATCACGCGCGTGCACGTCCGCAGGATCCAAGAGGCAGAAGAGGAATGGCAGGCCAAAGCCAAAGATATAGAAGCTGGAAATATGAAGTCCATGATGGCCGTTCTTGAGGAGAGGGGATATGTGAATCAGATTGTCGGGTAGGGCTGCATCGTCGAGGGCGCAAGGAAATGGATTGTACTGACACCATCTCGCTCAGCTCAAGAGACGACCTGGACAAGCTCATGACATATCGTCGAATCGGCGCGTATGCGGGCGTAGACCCCACTGCGCCATCACTACACGTCGGCCATATGGTGCCTTTTATGGCTTTGGGATGGTTGTATATTCATGGCTACAAGGCCAACTTTTTGGTAAGGAGGATTGATCGACTTCGGTACAAGATGCAGCAGTCACTCACACCACTCAGCTTGGAGGATTCACAGCTAGTATCGGTGACCCGATCGGGCGTCTAAAGGGGAGGGAAGCCATGTCTCCATCTCAAAGAAAAGCAAACATGGCGGCTATGCATATCCAGCTGAAGCGACTCGGCGCTTCAATGGAAAAGTATGCAGAGCGCAAAGGATATATGCGGGAATGGTCGTGGCGAAGGTCTCTCGAGAACAACGTAATGTGGTGGAGTAAAGTCACTGCCAGAGAGTTCCTTTCCATGCTTGGTCGCCATATCCGCATAGGGCCCATGCTGGGTCGAGATACGTGAGTATTGCTTCGTCCTCGTGGACCTCCCCTTACTGATCCACCGTGCCTATAGGGTGAAGAACAGGCTGGAAAAAGGCGACGGCATGTCCTTTGCCGAGTTCAGCTACCCACTAGTTCAGGCTTGGGACTGGTGGCATCTGTTTCAGGCGGGCTGCCAGGTCCAGATCGGTGGTGCCGACCAGTTCGGGAACATCCTCGCTGGTGCTGAAGCCGTGAAGCAAATCGCCAAAGACTCGCACGAATACCAAGTTGCCCTGCGACAAACCGAATTGCTGGATGCAAAACGCCGCATCAACGTCTCTTCCGATCCCATGGGCTTCACTGTTCCTCTGCTGACAACGTCCTCTGGAGAGAAGTTCGGCAAGAGTGCCGGGAACGCCGTGTGGCTCGATCCCGAGATGACCAGCGTCTACGATCTGTACCAGGTAAGTGGGCGTCAAGATTCCTGACCTGTCGCGGGAACTAAAACAGTTGTGGGCAGTTCTTCTTGCGTTCCGCGGATGCAGATGTCGAGAAATACCTCAAGCTCCTGACTTTCTTGCCACTGCCCGAAATCCAGCAGATTATGCAAGAACACCAGAAAGACGAATCCAAACGCATTGCTCAGCACAAACTAGCCAGCGAGTTCGTGGAGCTCATCCATGGCCGGCCCGCCGCTCAACTGGCCGAAGAACAACACCGAAAACTACACAACAAGAACATGAGTATCAGCGACCTGAAGGCCAGTGTGGCCGAAGCGAAAGCAACCGACGTGCACCCCAAAACCGGCCTCCCGATGTTTGCGCATCCTTCCCTAAACAAGCATGCCCAGCCTTTACACCGCGAGGACGACTCGTCCACCAGCATCAAGCTACCGCGCAGCCTGGTGTTCGAGAAACCCATGAGTCGCATTCTGTGGTCCGCCGGCCTCGTGACCTCGAGGACGGAGGGCCAACGGCTCATCAACGCCGGAGGCGCATACGTCGGGGGCGGCACCGACGCGAAGACCGAAATGGGCGACAATCTCACCTTCACGCCCGTGAGGACGGCCGAGTGGAAGGAGGTACAGAAATGGATCCTGGATGACAGCCTCCTCATCCTGCGGTCGGGGAAGTGGAGGATCAAAATCGTCAGTATCATCCCCGACGAGGAATACGCAGCGCTTGGATTGTCGTGCCCAGGGTGGGAGGAACATCTCCGGGGCAAAAGTGACCCAGGCTCGAGTGGCACCGACACCAAAACCGGAGCAAGTGCTGGTGAGGTAGAATGGAGCCCGCTGGGTCCGTCGTGACCGCTCTGCGCTCCACTGTACGAAATACCTTGTACAGTAATTTGTAACAGAAAGCGTCGGTTGACCTGCGTGTGTACAATCACCGTCAGATCTCTGACTGCGTACCCGACGCGATGTGTTGAAAAAGGTACCCTTCTCAGTACGAGTTATCTTGGATGTCAATTCAGGATCGATTGTGAATCTTCTATACGTCTCCGCGACGGTAACACCAAGCTTTTGTCTTTCACTGAACGCCATGCCCGGGGGTATCTCAAGCTGAACAACCTACTACGTCCCTTCCCATTCGACTTGTTCCTCCCAACACCCAGCTAGCTTTCCAGCTTCCAACACCCACCACTCTTCTCCAGCACACTCCAAATTCGAGCCTAGTCCCGCAGAAACATCTTGTACGTCGCGTTCTCCGTACACTCCTTGAAAGGGTAGCCTATGTCTTTCAGGAAGTCTTCCAACTGATCCCGCTCCGACTCCGGGCACTGGATCCCCGCCAGTATTCTGCCGACATCGCCGCCATAGTTCCTGTAATGGAAGAGCGTGATGCTCTGGCCCGGTCGCAGCGTCCTCAGGAACTTGAACAACGCACCAGGCCGCTCGGGGAACTCGAACATGTACAGTCTCTCGTCCGTAACGCCAGATCGTCCGCCGACCAGGTATCGGATGTGGGT
Source organism: Phialophora macrospora (assembly GCA_000835435.1). Taxonomy (NCBI): domain Eukaryota; kingdom Fungi; phylum Ascomycota; class Eurotiomycetes; order Chaetothyriales; family Herpotrichiellaceae; genus Phialophora; species Phialophora macrospora. The sequence continues at coordinate 1,060,236 of KN846956.1, read as the reverse complement.
CTTTGCGAGTTCGTCGTCGGAGAGGTCTTTGGCCGTCATGTCTTCTGCGGAAAGTCGGTTGAAGAGGGCGGACAGTTCCCTCTCGCGCGCACCAGCCGAGGAGACTGAAATACCCATCATGACGTGTGCCTTGTCGGGGCTTGAATAGCGGTAGCCGAACTCGGTGACGGCCTGTGGTAAGACGGCCTCGACCAGTTGAGCGAACGAGCCCGGCCGCTCTGGGATCGTGACTGTGAGGAGTGCCTCTTTTTGTTCGCCCAGCGCGGCACGCTCGGCGACGAAGCGTAACCTGTCGAAATTCATGTTCGCGCCACTGGCGACGGCGACCAATTCTCGGGATGTATCTGTCGAGGGGTTCTGAGCCACCCATTTCTTCAGGCCCGCTAGGGACAGGGCACCCGCTGGCTCGAGGACAGATCTGGTATCCTCAAAGACATCCTTGATGGCTGCGCAGATCTCGTCGGTGCTGACTTCAATGACTTCGTCGACGACTTCCTGGCAGAGTCTGAACGTCTCTTCTCCGACAGTCTTGACGGCCGCGCCGTCTGCGAACAGACCGACCTCTTTCAGAAGCACCCTCTTTCCCACCTTGAGGGACTCGACCAGCGCGTTGGCGTCTGAGGCTTCGACGCCGATGATCTTGACGTGCGGCGCTATCCTCTTTACGTAGACGCCGATGCCGGAAATCAAACCACCGCCGCCAACGCAGCAAAAGATAGCGCGCAGCTTCTGTAGTGAAGTCTGCCTCAGCAGCTCCATGCCAATGGTGCCCTGCCCGGCTATAACGTACGGATCATCAAATGGGGGAATGTTCGTCAACCCGTGCTGCTTCTCCAGCGCGTGACAGTGTTCTTTTGCCGAGTCGAAGTCCGGGCCATGCAACACGACATTCCCGCCCATGCGACTGACATTCATGTGCTTGATGGCCGGTGTCCCCTGGGGCATGACGATTGTGGCGGGGATCTTCAAGTGCCTGGCCGAATAAGCCACGCCCTGGGCATGATTCCCGGCCGAGCAAGCTATGACACCCTTCCACGAGACTTCGGGCGGCAGGTGTGCCATTTTGTTGTACGCCCCGCGCAGTTTGAAGGAGAAAACGGGGAGGAGATCCTCCCTCTTCAGCAGGACCTTGCATTCAAGGCGATTGGAGAGATTGATGGCATGGCTGAGGGGGCTTTCGCTGACCACGTCGTAGACTCGCGACGTAAGGATGAGGCGCACGTAGTCGGGGTAACCGTTCGGCAGGAGGAAGTCAGAGGGCACGTCGTAGGTTGGCGTGTCAGCCCGTTCCGAAGGGGGGGTGGGCATGGCGGTGTACTCAGTCATGGCCAGCCCGGACCGCTTGGGCGTTGCGGGCGTGGCGGGGGTGACCGTTCCATTGACATGAGGCTCAGCGACGTCCATGGCGACCGTCGACAGTGACTACAGACACGAGAAATTGTCGACGTTGAGCGTTTGGGAGGTAGCTGTGGTTTGAGCGTGCGTACAATAGAAAAGTCACGGCGGAAAATTCCCAAAGCTCGTCCTCCCCGCATTTTCATTTCCCGTTCGAAGCTACCTGCCGGATCCGAAAAGTAGATGACAGCCCTATCTGCATTTGAACGGCTCTCGAAGGAAAGATCATCCTCGTGAACCATCTTGAGGGTCAGCTCTCTCGACCAGAACGGCTCCCGCAATACGACAGGAGGCACGCTCAACAAGAGCGTAGGGGACCGTCGCCTCGGTGAGCTCTCCAGAGCTTGCACACGAGCACATGAGCACATTTCGCTCCCGCTGCACGTCGACGTCAACACTTTTGTGGTCGCCGACCACCGACCGGATCTGGTAGTACTACCACCACGACCATCACCACAGTCTCAGCTATCGATTCTTCCTTCAACAACACTCCCACAAACTCTACAGGAACTCTCCAACACATCAAGTCCGCAACAGACATGTCTAACGACGCGCCTCCTCCTTCAGAGCCCTCCCCGCTATCCTCCTCTGCCGTTCCCTCCTCCTTCGACTCGACGCCCGAATTCTTCGAAGAAAAGCGCTTCCAGAAGCTATGGCGCAAGCTGCGGCAAGAGCCCCTCATTCCACTGGGCTGCGCGGCAACATGCTACGCGCTCTACATGGCCACCAAGTCTATCCGCGCAGGCGACCACCATCAGACGAATCGCATGTTTCGAGCGAGGATCTACGCCCAGGGGTTCACACTCCTGGCGCTGGTGGCGGGGAGTATTTTCTACAAGGACGAGCGCCTGAAAAGAAAGGCGTTTGAGGCGAAGTTGGAGGAGAAGAAGCTAGCGGAGAAGAGGGAGAAGTGGCTGGCCGAGCTGGAAGCCCGGGACAAGGAAGACAAAGAGTGGAGGGATCGCATTGAGAAGGCGAGCGTGGCTGCCAGGGATGTGGGCGAGGAGCTGAAGGAGAAAGCTGGCAGAATGATTGACGGTGGGATGGTTGAGGAGCAGGTTCCTCCGCCGGAGGATGTCCAGCCCCAGGAAGGAGGAAAGAAGAAGTCCGGCTGGCTCTTTGGGAATAAGAGCGTTTTGGAGGAGGTGAATGAGCAGGGCTGGGGTCCTGGGACGTGGACACAGAGGGCTAGAGATGCTTGGAGGAGGTCTTGATGGTGATGATGCTACCGTGAGAGAGCATTAACCAAATCTCGAACCTTTCGAAAATTCATCAGGTGTGGGATATATACGGCCTGGCATACTTTACCGTCTGCATTGCATACTCAGCTCACACTAACACAAACACAAGCGCTACCTTTTTCTCTGCTTCAGCCATCCCTTCGTGCATGTATCTCAGATACTCTAGCGACGGGAGCACAAAAGCCAAATATGGAAATTCTCCTGCAAGAGCTCGCAAAGACCTGAACTTGTGCTGGTGTCGCCACTCCTGAGAGTCTCCTGTCAGGTGTCTGCCTTTGAAGCCCGGTTGGTCGAGTAAATTGACCCAGTACGGACGCGCGACGCATTGAGAAGGGCCATTCAAGTCAAATATTCGCCTTGCCCAAGGCTGATATATGTGCTGTGTAGTGGAATGTCCCTGTGATACCACATATCAGGGCTCGTGGGCGAGAAGTGCGAGAACCTCCGTTCATTGCCAGCCATTCCATCTACTGAAGATGATTCAGCGGAAAAGTATACCCAAGTATACACCTCAGCAACCTTTGAGCTCCATATCGAGTCCCTCGGGGATTGTACGCTGCAGACCCCGTCTCCGTGGCTTCAGAGCCCGGCTGATATAAGGCGTTCTCGCAGCATCGATACCGACATGTCCAGCCCAGCAGGTTCACTGCCACATCCTCCGCACCCACCCGGTATTCCTCCCTCCCAGAGTCCTCTCCCACCAACACGGTAACATCACCCTGCGGACAGCAGCGAGGACACGCAACCCACCACGAGCCACTTGCGCGTTGCCTTAGCCCACCACTATATTTCGAGCACCCCAGCGGCAGCAAACCTAGCATGTCACTCGAGTTCTGGGTTTTATTGACGTGCTCCGCTTCGCGCCGATGACATGCCGCGCCGACTGGCGTCAGGCGAACATGAGAAAGACGTCCCGTAGATGGACGTATATCCCGCGTTCGCTCGGCTGGAAAGAAAATCGGACCCGCTCAAAAAGTTGTAGCCATTCTCAGCCTCGACCGTTTACCGGTCCCATCCCCTCAACACTCCTTCTCAGTCCATCCCACTCTGCCTTTCCCGTACTGATCAGATACCGAATCCTATCGATCTCCTTGACATCCTTATTGCGCGCGAACTCGCCCTTCGCGTACGCCACGCTTTCGTCTCTCTGCGGGGAAAGCATGTGCCGGTATATGGAGCGGAGGATGTCGCGATATAGATGAATAACGCGCTGGCGTTGAATGAAGTGGTCTAACGAGAGAGGCGCCGGTTTACGCAGACGAGACTTGGGCGGAGGCGGCGGAGCTGGGGAAGCTTTTGCTACGGAGGCGAAGCGGAGGAGGGTCGACCGCATAGGTTTTGATATTTATGTGGCAGGTATATCGCAGGGAGGATGGGCGACGAGACTCAAATACAACGAGCGACACGAGAAGAAGGTCGAGAACTCACAGTACCACTTGTTCGATACACCGTTGGTGCAGTACGGAGGACGGAGTCTGAGGATATTGATATTGGGGTTCGGCGCTGATGCGTTCCGCCAATGACAACGCGTCTCTCCTACCTAGAATGACGTCAAGGACATTGACTAATCAGAGTCTTGGCAGGTGTAGCCATTCAGCCTCGCACGCCTCGCCAGAGTCGTGAGACGGAGTGGTGAACGCTCCTTGTCCGCTTCCGCGGATCATACCTCGACGGCTCGGTAACTTGAAGAGAGAGCTCCCGCTGCTATACTCAGCCGTAATGAGTCTCCCATCTCGCCAGCGGGCAAGAATCAGCATGACATAGGACCTGACTGAGAGGAACTTCGAGACCTTCGCTTTCTTGACTCCACGCCAGTGACATAGCAACTACTACAAGTAATTGCTAGGAGCCGCGACTACACAACTTCAAGATGGCAATTTATCCTCTATTCGGGATGTATTTATGTTATATCGTTCGAGCACCCCACCACCAACGCCGAGGTGTTTTGAGGTCCAAGAACAAGTAGGACGTCCGTGAGCATTCTCAGATTGCTTGAGTGGTTGGATTACTCTTTCATGGACGCCAACAAGGCGGAACGAGCAGCCTGAGTCTCTGACCAGCTTTTTGGCATCAGCTTGGCCCATCCCTTGGGCCTGGAATGTGATGCAATCGGCGTTCAACTGGATGTCCGGCGATATCTTGAGGAAATTGTCGATGCTGCTTGGGTTTCCTGGTCAGCGCCGCGTCGAGCTGAGTAGGCGTTCATGCTCGCGTTCATGCTTGAGTTCATGCTCGCCTCAGTCATCGAGATATCGAGTCCCTTTTCCTCCTTATAGTTGCGGCAGAAAGCCGCCCACAACTCATCTTCTATCTGCGCCTTGGTCTTGTCCATGATCTTGACCAGCTTGATATCCTGTTGCTTTCGGTCAGATATGAGCTTGTATTCTGTTCCTCGGGATGCTCCTCGTAGTGTAAGTCTGGAAGCTGCATGTTTAGTGGCCGGATAGCCCTGGTGCCACCTATTCGTGGGTTCGTCGGGTACCCTCGTCCTCTGGCGATCTATCGCATTTTTGAGTACCCCCTGCTTCGATTGGTTGAAGGCAGAATGCTGTGGGGTGGTCTAGGAAGAGGATTCGAATCATTTATTGACCGGTCTCAACCCATCTAATACACGCATTCTTCTTTCATGTTGGTTGCATGCCAGGGCCGTGTGCGCATAGCTGGATGTGCAGTTTCAATAGCTCATCCGAAGGCAAAGAATCTGATCACCGATTAGCAATTGGCAGCGGAACGAACCTCCGTCGTAGCCAAATGAAGTTTCTCAAGATCTCTGGAGGGTAGTCAGCAAAGCACCGAAGTTGGAGTATGGTATAGGCCATAAAAAGATGTGGACGCACGCTTGAAGTCCTCAATATGTTCCAGCGCGATGCTGAAGCCAAACCTAATCAGTTCAGCCATCAAATACTGTCGTTCGGGGTGAGCTTGTGCCGCGGCAGCTCCTGTTAATAGGCTGTACATCGGTTAGTATGTCAGTAAAGATCTGGAACAGGTTACTCACACCCAGAGATAGATGTACGGTATGCCCCGCCATGCTGCCAGAGGACTCTGGTTCAGTAACGCGCCTAGGTGCTTTGCATCGTCACGATTTCTGGGGTCCTCAAAAGGTATTCCCTGCTCCATAGCCCGCAGATGAATTGTAGCGGCCAGGCGGGAAGCTTGGTGGACAACAATAGGGAACGCGGACCCCTGGGCGGGTGAAGGGTTCCGGATGCGCATAGGTTCCATGTTGACCTCAGATACCGAATCAGATTGATTTGTCACACTCGAAACGGCAGGTACGACACCGGGAATATGGCGCTGAGTAGCTTGGAAGGATTCTCTGAGGGTCTCAACAAAACCTTGTGGCACTTGACCGTAAATTTGTGTGAGGGATTCAAAGCGGTCGACTTGCATCAACGGCGAGCTTCGGTAAAACTGTGCAGGGCTGTCGCCCAGGGGTTTTGTGAAGACAGGCGACTCCATTTGAGTAAACCTCGGAGTATGTTCCGGGGAAGTGGCGGAGAGGATCAGGTCACAGCTGTCGGTGATCGTCAGACCGTCGAGACGGGCCAGGTTGAAGTCAACATGCACTTACGCAATCATAGCCTCAATGTCAATGCGTTCACTAGGCTCGCTCAGGTCATTGTACAGACCAACGAGTCGCGCAAGGCCATCAGCATGAACCCTCACCGAATCGCTTCCTCTGATCATCTACGATCAAGCATAACGTCAGCGGTCTGCTCGACAGCCTTGGCCGTTGCAGCGATCTAGTCGCATACCTCGAAGGATAGTACCAACATGACAGCTCCAACAAGGGCAAGGGGCGGTTTTTGAGCCACGTCTCCAATGGAGCGCTGTAGACGGTTGAGAGCATTAGCCTTGGTACACGCGCAGATAGGCACATTCTCCCGCAAGAATTTGATGGCTGTGATTTGACCTAGATAGGTCAATCGAACAGTGAAGAGGACCAGTTCGTCGTAGGGACTGTCAATGAAGCATTTGTTCAGTTTCGTCCTTTCGAGTGCTCTCCCGGGTGTGTAAGTAGTATGGGTCAACGTCAAAGGTTCCGATAAAAAGACGTTGTCTGTTGGGCGTTAGTATGGTCACAGGTGTGATCAATTCATCGTAACCAGGAGATACACACATGACTCCATGATTCCAACAAGCTTGTGAAACTCTCCGGCTGACATGGAAGAAGGATTGGGGCCGCCGGTGGGCCACCCGTGCAGACAGAGGGGCATTTCAAGAAGGCTGATTTCTCTCGCTGGCTCTTGCTGGTTTTGTGGTCGCGCCTGAGGATTTCTTGGCTGCCTAGTCCTTCCTGCTGGCCTCGGAAGTGGATGCTTTAGACGGGGAGGAGGCGGGAGGCGTGAAGTTGATCCCGAGCTGGACGGGAACATGGCGGCTTGTGAAACACGCGCAACCGAGAGGTCAATGACTCGCTCGCCACCAGGTGGAGGAGCTGCGTTGCTCGGGCTGGAGGTCCTTTTCTCTTGTTCGGCACTCGGGGCAGCGGTAGATGTCTCCCCCAAGATGCGTTGATCAATTGAAATGGACCGAGCCTCCTCAAATTCTGCGAGGGCGTGAGAAGTGCCGAAGCGAGGGAGGGCAAGGACGTACTCTTTTGATCGTCGAGTCGTTGTTTCCGCCGCAAATTCTTCATGACCTGCGATCGCACCTGGGACTGGGTAGCCGCATCCTTGCCGATGTCACGGCTCGATGAGCCAGACACGTTAATGAAACTTAGTCTTATGTGATCGGACATCTGTATCTGACGTGAAATGGCAATACGTTCAATCTTGCATTTCTGTCCGAACACAAACCTCTGATCAGCTACACGGGAGTATCATCTATTTGAGTCCCCATGCTGTCCACGATTAGCTTTACTAGCCTACCTTAGGGAACGAGAGGACATGGTGGCCACGCCGTCATGTAAGGTAGCTATTTAGCGAAAGTTCTGGGGTGAGTTGAATAAGCAAGTCGAAACAAGTCAACCGGAGCGAGGCTGAAGTGTTCCGCCCAATGCTTAATTCTCGGAGGGAAATGATACTCCGACAAAGCCATCTGCGATAGGGACGACGTGGAGAAGAGTTGTCGGCAGAGGCTAGAAGGAGAAGTGCTGGCATACAGTATACATATGACGTCGGTGCTTCAGCTGTAGGGCAAGGAAACTCTCTGGTGTCAAGGACTCTCGGTTACACCTGGAAATCTCGCTGTTGCTTAATCATCCAGGCTAAAACTGAACACCGCGCCGAGCTTCGACCTTCGTGGTGCGGTATCTTCTGCCACTCCGGATTGTATCTTACTCGCTAGCTGGCAAGCGGGCAAGGTCATCTATTACATTGGAGAGCAAAGCAGCATGGTCTACGAGTACATATCCGCCCATGCCAAAGAATGCCTCGGGTGACATATTGTACAGTTATCTAGCGCTCGATGTTCCCTCCAGGTCACAAGCCATGGAAACTGAAATACCTCAGATCCCCATCCATAGGCGCGTTAAAAGTGCCCATGAACCGAGATAGAAAGCCTCTGTTGGAATCAAGGGATGTGACAGTTAAGTTTACAATATTTTATCGCGGACCGTTTGGCGCTGGGTCATCTTCTTTCATAATTCGAGATTCTTTTCTCGGTTGCCACTCCCGGGCCTCTGTTAGACGTCAGACTGGCACCGACGACTATCAATGTGCCCTTTCGAAATGTGAGATTGGCAGCTGAGCCGCTTCATGATGACCGTTTCGGGACACTGAAGTTGCTCTGCGTTGCGAGTTTGAATTTCAGGTTGATACCCGCAACGTGATCTGCGGCGGTCAGGTAGCCAGCGTTGGTTGACTGCTGCTTCTGTCGCTCCGAAGCCTCTAATGCAGCAACAGCAGTCCCATAAGTGTGTAGGGCTCCCGGAGGTGGTGGAAGTCCATAACTCGGCATGATGTATGGATTGATAGGATTCACGTGGTACGCGGTAAAACCAATGTGCGGTGACGGAGCCACCTGCCTGTACGTGTTGGCTGTTGGAGCAGTCGACGCGGGAGTTGCAGCAAAATTCCTTCCATCGCGGAACCAGTGTTGGTTGATCTCGGTCCTGTAGTAAGCTGGCATGCCTACTTCCTGGGGTGGATAAGGTATAGGTCTTGGCGCTGGTGGTTGATGAGGGGTCAATTGTAGCCACACCCCTTGCTGTTGCGGGTGACCTGGAGGCGTCTGTCCTAGGACGCCCGTAGATGATTTAGGTTGAAGCTGCCCGTGGGTTCCTTCAGATTGGACCTGCGTTGACATCGTCCTGGAGAAAGAGGGCTGCTGCTGACTCCTGGTATGCTTGTCTGAGAATAGCGGAGGTATTTCCGATGGAGACTGACTGCTGCTTGTCGCTTCTGCAGATGTGGAAGCGGTGAGTTTGGTGGATTCGCTGGGTCGAGGCGTAGATGCTGCCGTAGCTGCAGCGGACGTCCTAGCGGAAATAGCTTGGGTCGGCTCTAGTGATTCGCTGCATCCGGCGTCGTCAGTGGCTTTCTTGAGAAACTCCACGATGGAAGTCGAGAAGGGAGATCCGGCCGTCGAGTTATTGTCATCGAAAAGCCGACGATCATTTTTCGCCGCCGCCGGTTTACTCGAGTCTTCCGCAGCGGGTGTAGATACGGTTTCGGCTGCTGGAGTTTGTGTAATCGGAGTGTAAGCGTTGAAGACAATTGGACTCGGAACTTTCAAGGGTGGGATTGTCGGAGTCGATCGAGCTGGCAGAGGGTTAGAAACGGTTCTCGGCGGGGTATCTTCAGAATCGCTGTGGCCGGCGTGGGCATTAAGCCCATGGGTCAACTGTGCTCCTGGAGATAGGGACATGCGATACTCCCGCTGTCTGCGGGCCCACCGTTCACGGTGACCCAGCATTTCGGCCTCTGCTCTTTTCCGCGCAACCATTTGCGCTATCAGATTCGGGTGCATTGTCATCGAAGGCGTTTCACCCAGCTTTAGCGGAGGTTCTTCTGGAATGGGCGGCTTCAACGCTGTCGGAGCACTCTGTGTTGGACCTGCCCTTGCGTTTTCTTCTCTTTGCCTTGCTGCCACCTGCGCTACCATGTTTGGTTCGTTCGTGTGTATGGATCTTCCTCCTAGCGTCGGTCCTGAGACCTTCGCCGGAGCCGACGCTGCTGGTGGGGAACATCTGGACGTAGCGACAGCCGTTTTAGCTTTCGACATGACTTCGGCTAGAGTGGACGTCTGTCCCGCATCTCTTGATGACGCTACCCGTGACCCTGGTTTCTGGGTGTGTTGGGGAGTCGGCTGATATTCCGAGAAGGGCCGTTTGTGAGGAACCGACTGGGGACTCGCATATTGACTTGGCCGTGGAGTGTTTGAGAAGAAGGACGGCGCGGGGAGAGACGACGATTGCGAAGTCGGTCGAGGTTGTGCAGGAGTAGCTGATGTGCGCAGCGCTGTGGAGGCCTTATTAGTGTAGGCGTGCTGATACTGTCCACCTCCAGTGGTGCTGGCGGTGGACATTGCAAGCGAACGAGAGATGGGGATCTCAAAGGACCTGCGAGCTTGCGACGTTGATGGTGATGGCGTTGACGCCAGTGTCCACTGGCGTTGCGTCATCGTCGCAGAAACATCTTGTGGCCGAGACAAGGAGACAAGCTGTTGTCCGAGCACGGCGCCGGTGTCTGATACTCATCGTTGAAGTGGTTGTGCACGTCGATCAAGCGCCCACGGAGGGTGATTGGTAAGAGTAACAGCCCCTGCCCTCACAATCTCCCGAGTTCACGTGCTCAGCTGCACTCTTGGATTGCTTGGATTGCTTGGGTCCAGGCTGTTAACCTCCATGATTCAGCCTCACCTGTGTCCGACTTCATCTCAGGCTTGATGTCGGCGGCGACATGGAAAGAATGAAGGATCGGCTCTTTGACAGCGTCGACTAACGCCATTGACAGCGCACGGCGACGGCTCGCTTGTGTAGCCCCATTGTCCTCGAAGCCAAGAGTACACTTTGGCTTTCCACCACACGCTATCTCCATTATTGGCTACAGAAAGAATGTGCGCATATGAATACGCGTCAACCTTGTCTATTGTTTGGCAAGCGACAGCCTGGCCTGGCTTGGCTTTGCTGATCGCCACTGCACGACTCCCAGCCCGAATGGGTCAGGTATCCTAGGGACCGATACAGTAACTCGGTTAGCAGAAGTCGCTTGAATGAGGAGATCTGTTCTCGAGCGAGTTTGACCCCCGCAAGGTCATCCAGGCCAGGTGACTCGACTTCTTTGTCCCATCTCTCTTCGAAACCCGACTTTACCGATCTCGTGGTCGTCTCCAAAAGCCAATGATGATTACACATTCGCGATGCCAATGCCCCAGGACCTTGGATACGAGTCGCACTTCGGCCCATGGGAAGTTTCAATCTTTGTCCACGCTGGAGAGATGAACCGAGGATAACCATGTCCGTGCTCTCTCTTCACGCGAGAGTTTGATGCCCAGAGCTCTTGTGCCATTCCCTCGAGTTCCAATCATCTTTCAGTCTACGGTGGAGTCTCTTACCTACCCCAGGTTTTCGGGTCCATATGGTGTGGGTGGTGGAAAGGAGGAGATGCGGGGGATATGCATGAGACGGCCATTGCCAAATCAGAGCAAACGCGTCAATCGGAACCGCTTGAGCCATTGAGGTGGTTCGACTGAGGTACTTCGTCTTTTGTTGGCTATACTAGTCAATTCGAGGAGGAGAAGCTGGCTCCATCCGGTGCACCGGGTCTGTGTCCCTTGGTTGAAGCGGGGCCTCCCTCTGATAAGTACCTCTGGAGGGCCTTGCTGCTGGAGGCTTCGAGGGCTTCAGATTACAATCAGTCCATCCTTGTCTTGTCCGGTCCAACTGTCCAGAAGTCCTAGAATACTTAGGTCAAAATGGGCGACCCATCTGACGCTCAGGAGCTACCTGAGAAGATCTTGAAGCGAGACCTGTTCCAATTTGCAAGGCGCCGCAAGACAGACTATCCCTATAATGACAATTTGGAAGTCGACGTGTTGATTGTCGGTGCAGGGTTTGGCGGCACTTATCTATTGTACGAGATGCGAAAGGCAGGCTTCAAGACGGTTTTGTACGAAGCAGGCACCTCGTTCGGGGGCACTTGGAGATGGAACGTCTATCCTGGTAACATAATCCTGTCGAGTGCCAAGTGTGCCTTGCTGACGACCCGGAGGTGCTCGAGTCGACTCTGAAGTTCCGATCTATCAGTTGAACATTCCCGAAGTGTACAAGACTTGGACGTGGACGACCAACTATCCAGACGTACGTACTCATTGTCCTCCAATCTGCAACCGACGATCCGTGGTTGCCTAGCGATGCACTGACGGATATCTTCTCTGCCTGTCGCCACAGTACCCTAATTGCTTGCCAACCAAGCACATATTCTGACGGTTCTACAGTACCACGAACTGCAGGCATATTTTGATCACGTCGACAAGGTTTGCGATCTCAGCAAAGACTGCGCATTCGAAAGTGTCGTGACAAGCTCCGAGTTTGACACCAACTCCGGAAAATGGACGGTCAAGACAGCAGATGGCCGTACCGCCAAAGCCAAATACCTTATCATTGCCGCCGGATTCGCCGCGAAGCGGTATATTCCCGACTATCCCAGCATGGAGAAGTTCAAGGGCATTATGCATCACTCCTCGTTCTGGCCGCCAGAAGGCATCAATGCCAATGGCAAGCGAGTGGCCGTCATCGGCACAGGTGCCTCCGGAGTGCAGATTATCCAGGAATGGGGTCCAACCGCCGAGCACTTGACTGTGTTCCAGCGCACCCCCAACCTAGCCCTCCCGATGGGCAAGCGCGATATGACCAAGGCAGAGCAAGAGGCCCTATATCCAGTCTACCCAGAGATCTTACGTATGCGAGAATGCAACTTCGCAGGCTTTACTTACGACTTTGAGGAACGCAACACTTTCGAGGATAGCCCAGAAGAACGCGAAGCCTTGTATGAACGCCTGTGGAAGAAAGCCGGCTTTGCACTATGGCTGGGCAGCCACAAGGATTATCTCTTCGACGCAAAAGCCAACCGCTGTGTCTATGACTTCTGGCAAAAGAAGCAAGCCCCACGCGTCAAGAATCCCGAGAAGCGCGCCATTCTGATCCCCGAACAACCACCCCACGCATTTGGCATCAAGCGACCGTGCCTCGAGCAAAACTACTATGAAGTCCTGGACCGAGACAACGTGACGATCGTGGACATCTCAGAGAAAGGCGGCAACAAAATCGAAGAATTCACCGAAACCGGCATCAAGACAAGCGATGGCAAACACCACGAATTCGACATCATTGCCCTGGCCACAGGTTTCGATATCACCACCGGAGGCATGACCAACATGGGCTTGAAGTCCATCAACAACACCACCTTACAAGACGAATGGAAGAAAGCCGCATATACTTACTTAGGCACCACCATCTCCGGGTATCCAAACATGTTCCATCTCTACGGGCCTCATGGACCAACCCGTAAGTCTTGACCGCAGTATCCTTTCCCATCCTCCTTTCATCTTCCACGCCCATTTTTCATTGTAATGACTAACACGGCGGCGACATCAGTCCTCTCCAACGGCCCCACCGCCGTCGAAGTCCAAGGCCGCTGGATCCGCGACGCCATCAAACTCATCGACCGCCAGGGCTTGAAGTACATCAACCCCACTCAAGAAGCCAGCCACAAGTGGAAGAGCCGCATCAACGAGTTGTCGGACATCACCCTCCTGCCCACGACGCGGAGTACCTGTAAGTGATGACCACGTCGAGACTGGCGTCCGACTGTGCCTACCTTTCAAATGATCTTTTCCATCGCCACGACCCACTGACTCTGACTACCCTTACGCAGACATGGGCGGAAGCGTGCCGGGCAAGGCATTCGAGCAGGTCAACTACGCGGGCGGCATTCCAGCGTATCAGAAGGAGATCCGCGCCGTGCTGCCCAGCTTTGCGGGATTCGAGACCGTCAAGGCGTGAGTGTGCGTGAGTGTGCGTGCGAGTGCGAGGGCGCATGCATATCGGAGTGCCGGCGGAGTGGGTGATGAAAGGGCGGGGCCGATCATACAGACGTGACCAGAAAGGCATGCTGACGAAAAGGGGATCCATGTGAGTTGGGTTGTGATCGGAGTCAAATCATCAGGAGATGGAGACGGGGTGAGCGGGAGTTTCACTCTGTCAGTCACACAGTCTTATCAGGCAGCCAGTCAGCCAGTCAATCAGTTGATCAGTTTAGTCAATCCGTCAATCCGTCAATCCGTCAATTTAATGAAACATCACGAGTACTACATACATATCAGGGAGGGGCATCCAAGTACCTATCTCTGAATGCACAGCGCAGACTCTTCCACTTTTCCACATTTCACACCTTTGCGCCAATTCAGGAGGCAGCGCAGATGGTATGTGTGTCCGTGTCTTCAACTTTTCGGGCCGTGCACCGAGTAAAGGCGATGACGATGATAGAATGGATGTTGTTTCTTACATTAGATTACCCCGTCTCCTTTCGGAATCTCTCCTATCGAGCTGGAGTTGAAATTGAAATTGAAATCGAGATTGAAATGATAATGGTGTGAGTATTGAGCGTGCTTTATTCAACATGAAACTGAACCCCATGCATGCCATGCCGTGCCTTGCGAGTGTAAAGGAAATTCATATCCAGTCATTCCGTCCCGCCCTGATGGTCCCGTCCCGTCCTTCCGGTACTCATACAGCTTGCCTAAGGCTGCTGCCTTGACGGCTCGAAGCCCTATCCGCGTATCATCAGGTATCCGCCGTCGTGACCCAACAGTTCGTATTGCTTCGGTCCGTAGTTGAGCAGGCAGCTGGCCTTCCTTCGGTCCACGGGGCACAAAGAGAACCTGCCCCTGTTGCAATCTCTCTTGCTTAGATGCAACTCGCGCATTCAGGATCAGGTAGCCAGACTGTCCTGGTCCCCAATGCCGAGAAACTAGTCCAGTCACCCGCTCCGCTCATCGTGCATCCTCGTATCTGCTAGCCGTTGGCTTTTTCTTTGTGGATATAAACCAAAGTGCGTCAGGCTGGCTCATTTCTTATCGAAATACATCTTGCTGAGGCTGCTAATGATCGGGGCGACGGTCTTGTAGTGCTTCTGTCCCAGTTCGACAATGTCGTTGACGTTGTCGAGGGAGAATCCCTTCTTTTTATCTCTTCTGTCTCGGTCGTGGCTGTCATAGCGATCCCTGTCCCGGTCTCGGTCTCGGTCCCGGTCCCCACCACGGTGGCGATCTCGGTCGCGGTCTGAGTCGTAGCGACGCCGGTCTCGGTCCCGGTCCCGATCCCGATCCCTTTCACGTTCACGGTCTCTGTCTCGGTCCCGCCTGTCACGCTCGGAACGTCTGTGGTCTCGGTCGGAGGCATAGCCGCCGCCACCTCCACGGTGCCTGTGATCGTCTTCTCCCCTGCGCCTGTCTCGGTCGTCGTGGGATCTGTAGCCCTTCTCGCGGTCAGAGTAGTACTTGTCTCCGGGGCTGGCTCGTCGGCGGGGTGGCTCTCGGCCATATGGATCGTCTCGCCTGCGATGGTCGGGTTCCCTTTGGGTATTGGCACGGCGCGGGGGAGGTGGATCGAAGTCATCATCGTAGCCTCTGTGCCTGGAGGAGCGACCTATGTCCTGTACTTCGGGAAGGGGTTGGCGGTAGCCCCTGGAGCGGCCGTACGCTTCTTCATTGCCATTCCCATGAGTTGAATGGCGGGGAAGGGCATCGACGTCATCGTCGAAACTCCTCCTCCTTCTGGGTGCAGTAGTATTGGTTTTTCCTGGCCGGTCATCTTTGGCATCGCGGGGCTCAATGTCCCGCGGATCAATATCTCTCTTGCGGCGTGGTTCGTCTCGAGGATCGATCGCTGCTGGAGACGTGTCGTATCGGGGTCGACGAGGGGCAGGCTTGTCGTCGGCATCATCGGGGTATTTGAGGCCACCATCAGTATCATATCGTGGCCTGTCCCTGCGTGAGCGGGGTGGGTTGTCGTCGTGAGCAGACATTATGTGTGGTTGATGAAGTTTGCAGTGTGAGGAGAAAGGAAGAGAGAGCTGAACTCCGGAAGCACAAAGCTGGGGAAAATGAAGATCTAAAATTTGACTCGTATGAGTATCAGCAGACAAGGGCCCCGAAGGCAGCCCTCAGGCACTTGAGATCATTGCAGCCCAATCGGCCCACAGGTATGACTGGCGCTGGAAAATGTTGGCAGCCGGCTCCCACTTGATGCTGCTGGTGGGGAGATGGCGGTGATCCAGCTGGCATGTGCTAGAAGCGCTTCCACCCCAGCAGTTCGTTGCGTCATTTGACCCGAGCAACCAGGCACCGATGCCAGGCCTCAAGCTCCCCAGGATGCCATTACTGTGTATGCAGAGATCATGCAGGGCACAAGAAGCAATTCAAACAAAAGCAACGCTCGAAAAGCAGGGTCCTGATGACGAAGAGCTGTTCTTCCTGGCGTTGCCGTGTATCATTTTCCGTGGTTCGTCCCTGGATCTTGTGCTCTAATTAATGGTCCCGTGCAACCTGTTCCCGGAGAATTTCGGTGCAAGGTAACATGCATCTGCTATTGTGTAGATTACAGGTACCCATTCAGGTACTGTGATGTCTCGACGCAGGCAGCCGTGGCAAAGAGAACTTGGTCTGGAGGCTGAGGCAGGCAGAACGTCCTTTCTTTTTTGAGCTTTGATTGGGCTGATTTTGTCTCCTGGTCTGGTGACTGTCTTGTAGACATATCTGACTCGTTCTGTGATCTTGATCACCCATATCGAGCACACCAGTAACAAGATACACTCGCTGCTCTTAAGCGAATTTGGTTCCCTCCGCTTTGAGTCCTAAGCGCATCTGCGCGAGATTTGTTTGTCTTTTTTTGAATGAAGCAGTCGAGATCAACGCTGCGGTCTAATGAGTTGAATCCAATGTTCATCACTCTGACAAGCTATATGCGAGTTCATACAAATGATCACCCCCCTTTTTTTGCTATGCATAAACTTGAAGGCATCGTCAGCGTAGTCAATACAAATGTTCTCTGTTTAGTTCAAGCCAGCCTCATAGCCTGTTTCGACAGTCCGCCGAGCATGTCTTCAAGCATGTCTCTCTTGCGTTTCTTTTTTTGCTCGGCCTCACCAATAACAGGACCTGAGATGCTCTGCGGCTCGTTGGTGTCGGGTTGCGCCAAACGGTTTTCCCTTTCCTCTTCTGTACCATCTTCGTAGTCATCTACGTACGAAGGCAACCACGCACAGATCCTGCCATCGCCATGCGCGGTGTACATCTCTACTCCTTCACCTGTCGGGGCATTGACGCGCCATACCATGCCATTGATCCTGCCTCCACCGGTTAGCCGACCTAGATTCGAGCCTCCAACTTTGCCGCGTTTCGCTTTCTGCTGTACTTCTGCAATTTGAACGCCCTCGGTCCGCAGAATCTTCAGCAACTGGCCTTCACGTAGATGGTGCTGAAAGATCATCCCCTTGCCATCATCGTTTGGCCACCAGAGACATTCCTGCCCCGAACGATGAAATGCTCTCGGTGATATGAGAGGTCCTAATTCCCCTTGTCGTTCATTTCGAATTCGTGGGCCAAAGTGTACCAGGTCGTTTTTGCCAGAGGCGGCGTCCCAGACACGGATTCGCTGGTCATGGCCACTTGTGATGATTTTGTCACCTAAAGAATTCCATTGAACCGAGGTCACAGGACCATTGTGTGCCACGGCATTGAAATCAAGCAAGTCCTTTCGCGCGCCTAGCCCTACGGCCGATGATGTGCCGATCACACCAATCGCGTCGTCCAGATCCAGAGAAGCGAACGCGGCGTTTGCCCGTCGGATGTCGAAGAACAAGACTTTTCCATCTGTGGAGCCAGAGGCGAGGATGTGCGAGACTTTAGGCGACCAGGCTGAGGTGTATACTGCACCGTTAGGCCCGACCAGGCTATGAGTGCTCAGGCCTGAGCGGAGGTCTAACAGTCGGACGGCTGGGTGAGTTGTGCCGACGGCGATCAGCGGAGGGGAGTTGGGAAGTGGCGAGATGGAATGGGAGTGGGGCGTGAAGTCGAGTTGGAAAGTCTGAATGGGTGTTATCGAGGAAGGAGTTATACTATGGACTTTGAGTGTTTTGTCGTAGGAGGTTGAGAGGAGAATCGAGGGGGTGGGGTCGAAAGGGTAGATCGAGAGGGACGTCAAGGCGTGAGTGTGGGAGTCTAGGGTGGCCTTGGTGAGTGTCGCCTTTGGAGTGTATTTCGTTATTGATGAGCCTGAATACTGGTCTTGTACGTGTTCCTCGAGATCCCAAAGCCGGATGGCGGAATCTGCCCCTCCTGAAAACAAATAACGCCCCTCGATCTGATCGATGGCGAGGCAATTCACACCTGCTTGATGGGCAATGTACGGAGGTGGCCTCTTGCTTCCAGAGGCGGTATCCTGTTCATCTTCGCCAGACTGGGTCCTGGCCCATGCGAAGGTGGTATTCTTTTGATGAGCAAGGCTGTCGATGGAACTCTCATTGTGACTTCTTCGGAATGATGCTGAGGAGACCGTGCCGAGAGACCGGCCCAGGAGGAATTGATTCATGCATCAGTATGATTCCCCCACCCCTCTAGTTCGGATTGACCATATGGCAGGTCAGGATCAAACACGAGTTTGAGTTGATCAGCTGTCGAGGAAGAGGCCCGAGTTGGTGGCAAGGGATTCGTGACACGTCTCACAAGGCTGATCACGTCTGACCAGCATGATGCCCAGCAATGCAAACCCTTCACTGCTTTGGGGACCTTCTGTCTGACCGAAATTTGCAGGGGCACAGGGGAATAGGATCGATGTGTCCTATCGCCCGCCCTACTCCAGCGCGTATACCTGAAGTGCCGTACCGTAGACGCTAGGCTGAAAAGGCAAATTTGTTCATGTCGCGCCCGGGATAGCGCTGCTGCCGTTGTTTCCCAAAGAAAATGTTACTCGAAGATGGTGCTTGAACTGCACATCTGGGGACCAGCCTTTGAGCTTCCCTCTATTGATGCACAATGCTTGGCCTCAATCCTCTATTTGCGTCACTGTTTACAGGACCGGGACTGGGTGCTTGTGCCGTCAAGCGACCCGCGCGTCAGTCCCCTTGGAGAACTTCCTGCACTCCTTGACGATGATGTCTGGGTTGCTGGGTATATCAACATCGTCAACTATCTGCGAGACGTCTCCAGCGGCAAATGGGATCTCGATAAAGACCTCGACGTCCAGCAGCAAGCCGACAATACGGCCTTAACAGCCTTCATCATCTCTCGCGGCCAACCACTCCTCGACCTGGGCCTTTACGTGAGCAGCGATAATTACCATAACTCCACGCGACCCGCACTGGCAATCATCTTGACCTGGCCGAACAGCTGGATCATACCACATCGATTGCGTGAACAAGCAAAGAAACGGTCAGAGCACCTGGGGTTAAGCAGTCTAGACGTAGATGCCGCGCAAGAGGAGGAGGACAAGAAGGCAAACATAGGCTTGACTGCTCATATACCCAAATCTCTTCGGAAATCAAAGCAGACAGTCACGAGTCTGCTCGGTCGGAACCAGCAGAAGAATCGATTTCGCTTGGACGCAGTTACAGATGATTTGTTCGACCCACTAAGCGACATGCTGGGGGAGAGGAGCTCGCTGCTTGGTGGTCCTACAAGCAGCGTCGACTGCCTGGCAATTGGCTATCTAGCACTAATGCAGAGATCCCAGCTGCAGCATGGCTGGTTGAGGGAGTCTCTTGGAACGAAGCATACGAGATTGGATAAGTGGGCACGAAAGCAAGCCGCAGAATCATTTGGGACGACCACCGGACGATTGACATCATTGCCATGGAAGGCGTGTGCTTCGAGGAGAGTTCCACAAATCTGCCACGAAGTTCTGGAAGGATGCATCGGCTCCCTGCCACTCATCGGATCCCACTTCTCGGGATCAGAGGTCTGGTACACGCATGCAAGGGACCATGGTCGATATCGGGAGAAACACCTGCAAATGGCGCGATTACAGCGACGGCGAGACATCTATGTTGACGGACTGACAGCCACGTTGGCGTCGGCAGGGTTGATCTCTTGGTTGATATATGAGGGAATACTGCGCTTACCTCGATGGAGCAGACAAACACCTACCTACAGACGATTTGGCGAGGCTGGGGCCCTTCTCGGCCTAGGGTAATTGAATCCATGAGGTAGAATCACCGTTCCTGAGAGGCGACACACGCCACTCTGGGCACAAGTCAAATTCAACGTCACGCAGTGTCGCCAAGGTCATATGCACGATTACCAAAGTATGGAGAAATCGGTGCCCGGC
Source organism: Phialophora macrospora (assembly GCA_000835435.1). Lineage (NCBI taxonomy): Eukaryota > Fungi > Ascomycota > Eurotiomycetes > Chaetothyriales > Herpotrichiellaceae > Phialophora > Phialophora macrospora. The sequence continues at coordinate 1,040,328 of KN846956.1, read as the reverse complement.
TCAACCAGCGACTAGGCTGGACACGACTCCAATTCCATGGCGCGGGGAGTGGAAAGAAGATGATACGAGCATGTGTCGATTTGAAAAGTGAGGACCTTAAGATGCAGCCTTATCTTACGGAAGGACCCGGCGCATCATCCTGCACATGTCGTCACACGCCCACCGGTTAGCGTTATGAGATATGAATGTGCCGGAGGGCAGGAGGGTGAACCCTTTCTGGCAGGTGAAGAGAGTATGCTCCTGAAGAATCTTGCCAGCTGACGATATTTGGAAGTTGTCCTCCGTAGAAGCATAGGTATGACCAGGAGGAAGAATTGGGCAAGGAACACAATGGAACTACGGACTTGGAGGAAAGATTCACGAATCAGCGTGCGCTGGTACCTGGCGATAGCGACATGGGCCAATAACAAGCGTGGGGTTGATGCGGAGGCCTCGTTCAATCGGCGCTCCCTCATTGGCTAGCCGGGTGGGTAGATTCACCATCCTTAAGGTCCTCACTTTTGCTCGTTCTACGAGTACACCGTCGCTTCCTTGACCTCATGCAGTGATCGCGACTTCCTCCTCTCGCTCCCGGAGCGGGGTGAAGATGAAATGTTGCGTCCATCGTTCGGGATTTTAAACTGCAACCAACGTGGTAACACTAAGCTCTGTTGACTGGTGCTCATTTTTCATTCATTCTTGTCTCGAATTTCGTTTAGGCCAGTAACATCTGTACCCAACACACTAGATCTGTTGGAGTTTGTGGATTTGACTCGCGTGTCTCCAAATCTCACTTTAGACGGGCCACTATTTGTACTGGGAATAGGTAAGGTCCTCGAATCCAGTGTGACTCTGCCATGGCTCACAAATTGCCGAACTAGATAGATCCTTCACGCGCAAATCAATATATCCCACAGCTGGCCCCCCGCCTTCGGGACCTTGCAGAACCTCTTGCAAGAAACCGGTCTCCGTACCAAAGCGACCACCATGGAGAGCGTCGATACTGTCGTGCACCTTATCGCACGGCAAGACGGCAGCGCGGCGCCGCCGGTTTGTGATACCGGCAACGAATATGACGGTCGCATTGGCCTGCGGATAGCCGCCGTCTTTATTATTTGGGTTACCTCTTCGATAGGCGCATCTTTCCCCATCTTTGCAAACAGGCATAGAGGCCTCAAGGTTCCAGAATGGGTCTTCTTTATATGCAAATACTTTGGCTCGGGCGTCATTATTGCAACCGCGTTCATACACCTTTTGGCTCCCGCGGTTGACGCCTTAACGGACCCCTGTCTGACAGGACCGATCACAGAGTACGACTGGGCCGAGGGCATAGCCCTCATGACCATCTTTGTCCTCTTCTTTGTCGAATTAATGGTCATGAGGTATGGAAATTTTGGCGGGCATGCACATGGCCATGACCACGAGCACGGTGACGAACGCGGACAAATGCAACAGTTTGAATTGGAGCGGTCAACACCTGACACAGAAGGGACCGCCCGCGCAACGGACACGCTGTCGCCTTACAAAGACACCCCGACCACTCTCACTCTGCCATCGACTGCCCGATCTGCCAGCTCGCACGTGCCGGGAGAAGACCACATGGGTCATGTGAGGGAGCACTCGGAGATTGAGGACGCTGCCAACCCATTGAGCTTCGAAGATTACAAGGCACAGATGACAGCCATCTTCATCCTCGAATTCGGCATCATATTTCACAGCATCTTCATTGGTCTTACGCTCGCTGTCGCGGGAGGCGAATTTAATACCTTGTTTATTGTTATCATCTTCCATCAAACCTTCGAAGGTCTTGGTCTGGGCTCTCGACTTGCCGTGACGCCGTGGCCCAGGAAGCGGCAATGGACACCTTACGTCCTCGCCCTAGCGTACGGTCTCAGCACGCCGCTCGCAATCGCTATCGGCTTGGGTGTGCGGAAATCCTACCCTCCAGGCTCCCAGACAACGCTCATTACCAACGGCGTGTTCGACGCTGTGTCGGCGGGCATATTAATTTACACCGGATTGGTGGAGTTGATGGCTCATGAGTTCATGTTTAGCAATTCCATGCGCAGTGCGAGTCTACGTACTGTCATGGCGGCGTTTGTTACGATGTCTCTTGGTGCAGCACTGATGGCGCTGCTCGGCAAGTGGGCTTGATGAATTGGTTCTTGAGATATCCCAAGAGCACTGCCTGGTACGGCATGGCATGGCATGGCATGGCAACGGCGTTCAATTATGTGATGTTCGTGCTGTTTCTAACAGCATAACATTTGGGGTTATACAAAGCTCAGTGTGCAAATAGCGGGCTCTCTAGAACAGCAAGAGAATGCAGGCATAATGCCGATCGCTTAAGGTTTACGCGAGGAGACACCCGTTAGTCTCGTGTCAGGTTCTACTGAATTGATCAGAGTCCTGATCCGAGCTTCTGTTGCAATGGACCCACAGCTTTGGCAACCTCAAATCGGACCAACGTCGACGACTTCATGCCAGAAGTACAGCCATCCAGTCGACACTTTGTGTCCCAAGCGTTCATCGATCCCCCCTCCAATAGAGTCTCCACGGAGAACCGAGATACATCCACGCATCCACCCTGGCCAGCTGGCACTCCACTCCCCTCCGCCCTCCGTGATCCGGCCCACTCCGCTCCGCTCCCCGGAAAAACTCTGTCTGTGTTCCTGCACACCACTTGGTGGCCCTGCATATATATTCCCGCGGGACGAGGCGCGGAACTCTCCATTCTGAGTGTTCAAGTCCTAAATCTCCACCCCTCTATCTGGACAGACTATGTGATCTATCTGGATGTCCGGGACCAGCAACTTAAGGTTTGAAGGCTGATGGTTGAAGGTTGAAGATCGAAGGTCGAACGTGGGCGGCTAAGGACTGTGTGGGCTACCCTATTAGGGCGTACGACGAACCCATACTGTACCTTGGCGGTTGCGACCCCTTGATTGCGAGCAGACCTCACTGATGGCCCGTCCGCAGAAACAGCTAACTATTAGCATACTACTCCAGCCGTTTCAAGAGCTTGGGCTTCTTCTTCGACTGCTGCTGCTGTTGCCGACGCCGCTGACGCCACTGATCTTAAAGAGGCTTGGATGTCTCGAATTTAGCGACGGAACGCGCCGCTCCGGCCCCTGGATACGGTCCCGTCTCCTTGCCGGAGTGCACTTGTACGGGATGTACTCCGTAATGCGGTTGGAGATCCGCTGAAGTGAGATTCCCCAGCGGAAGCCAGCCCAGGCCGGGATCCAGTACCTTGCGGGGGATTGTACGTTCTCACAACGCCTGTCGCATTGCTCTGGTTCTTGCGCGAGTCTCCGATCTGGGACGACTCGGAGTCCGCAATTTTTGAGCGAGCTGTCAGCGGGGGCACAATGAGCATGCAGATACGCTGGAATCGCAGACTGGCCTGGAGAGAGGACGACCTTGGAAACAAAAGGGGTTCGCAACAACTGTTTGGCAAAAGTGGAACGGAGGAATGCCGTGCCATGCTGCAACTCGACTTGTGGCTCACTCATTCACAATGTTTACAACCCGATCGAGGAATTACGACAAGATCTGGAGTCAAATCAGGCTGGAGTCAAATCCGGATCTTCCTACAAAGTCAGTTAATAAATAGTAAATTCCTGGACGTGTGGTTGAGTTTACGTGCCCAGTCAGGCTTAAGACACAGCCGGCGACCATGACAGTCCTGAAGTGGTGAATAGGGTAACAATGAAGAACGAACAGGACGGACGGCTCAAGTGCGAGATTGCAAATGAAGGGAGTTCGTCAAGTTCAGGGGGAGGGGGGCTTACTTTAAGCCGCCTTTGGGAGTCACCAATTGGTGAAGAGTAGATCCTGTAGGCCACCCGGGTGCCAGGCGAGAGCTCTAGTACATCCAGCACAGGTTCCTATGCGGTGCGTTGCGTGTGGGACTCCTACGGCACCTGGTTCCATCTTTCTGTTTTTGGGTGCGCGTGGATCAACTCGGTGAACAGTCCGGTTCGTCGTATAGGATACTGTATGGATGTGGCGTTCAGTAATCAAGAATAGATAGACCCAGCCGAACTCCATACGGAGTAATTATATCACGAAGCACTATAACTCCGACCCCTTAATCCCACGAGATCCCGCTACATATGTACTGTATAGTCGTCCCCGTAGGATACTCCGTAAAAGCCAAGTTCCCCGCGAAAGAAAGGAGAAAAAAAGACCAAACTCTCGGCACTCCACCGACATCAACACTACGAAGGTTACGTACCACCCACCATGCCCCTCTACGACGTCGAGCACGTCATCCCCCTGACTGAGGAACAACAAGAAACCCTGGCCAAGGCGTTCACGGACGCGCACGCCACGCGCTTCAAGACGCCCAAGTTCTTCATCAACGTGCGGTACACGGACGCGCGCGGCCAGGCCGTCTTCCGTGGCGGCAGGCGCGCCGTGTATAACCGGTTGATATTGCGCACGCGGGCCGGCGACCAGGAGCTGAGATCCAAGCAGTTGTACGACGACCATTGTAGGGAGTTGGTCCGGGTTTGGGAACGCGTCGTGGGGAAAGAAGCCGAGCGGGCGTTGCGCACGGTTTGGGTGCTGGGCGCCTTGACTACGGCTGTGGAGTGCGGGATTGCTAGGCCGAGGGTACGTATGCTTGATGTTTGTATCTACGGGAGGTGTCGGCGGCTGACAGCCTGTTTAGGTGGGCGAAGAAGAGCAATGGCTCGCGTCGAATATGGTCGAGTTTCGAAGATTGGCGGCGGCGGGGGACGAAGACTTCGTTGAATTGGTCCACGAACTTGATTCAGCTACTCATCGATGATTCCGGGCCTATGGCACTGTCAACCCGTGACCCTCGGGAATGAGGCATAACCCGTGCATCATGTATTCCTTCTACGGACACCCTACCTGCCTCCGGTCATTCTCAGGCCCGACCTGTCCCGTCCACTCCTGGCCTTTCCTCAACTCCACGACGGCCATTAAAAAACCTATCCAAGAGGTATTGGAGAAGAAGGCTTGGCCTGCCAAGCTCGTGTGTCGTGTGCTGTGATCGAAAGAGATATTCTTTGAAAGTCATCACCGGAGCCCTCTCCCATTATCGTTGCTTGGAAATGCCGTCCCACTTGCTTTTCTTGTCGTGGCATCATGTCATCGTCCAAACATGAAACATCGCAGTAGCGAAGCTGTACAAAAGAACAATGTCAAAGTAAAAATCAGTAGCTCCTGCCGTACATGCCTCCGGGCGCTGCGCCATGCGGAGACACGAATCCACCCATAGATCCTGGAGGGGGTTGTGGTGGTCGAGCCACACCAGGGCTGGCAGACGGCACAGGAGGACGGTGGAACATGTTGACCAACCGGCGGCCAACACTGGGCTCGATCTCGGTGCCATCACGGGCAATCTTCACCTCGCGATTGGCGTTCAAAGGATTTCGCAGACCTCTCGTCCGGTAGAACGGCAGGCGATCGGTGGACATCCACCTGATCTTGAAGGGCTTTCCGAACGTTTGTGGAGCACCCGGGCTGGCCGATTCGTAACCTTCCCCTGATACATTTCCGGCTTCTTCGTCCGCGTGTTGCTCCTCTTTCTCTTTCGTCGCTGTGTCGGCCTCCCAAAAGATCGTCCCGCGGGCCGAATCATCTATGATGCGACCTTTAGGCGCTGTCGACGTGGCGGGCGTCGGTATGGTCAAAGGCAGATCAGCTGGGCTTGGCTCTGGTGCCTCTGGCCTCGGCTGGATTTCGACGTTGGCGATAGACTCATCGTCGATGGCGGACTCCATCCGAGCATAACCAAAATACTCGCCAGACTTGTTCGCAGAAAAGACCAGATAGACGTTCGCAGTAGTCTGTCCTCAGTCAGCGTCGTGCCAAACGAGGTCGAATCGCAGTCTTACCTGGTATGCGTTGTTCAAAGCAACTTCATTATGAGCCTGCGTGGCCCATATTCCACTGATGACGCTACGCTCCAGGTCCTCCACAGTCAAGCTCTTCACAACAAAGAATCTCTCCTTTACCTTACCGATCGGATCTGGCTCCGCAGTTATTGTTGTGTCAATCACTGCTGCGTCTTTGCCACCACCTTCTGATGTCTCGCCATCTTCAACTGGCGCCGGCTGCTGGGCCGCTGTTTGGGTTGGGGTCGCCGTGGAAGCACTTCCCCGTCGAAGCCGGCAGACTAACCGCACGCCTTGAAATCTGGAGTCGTGGAAGCGAGTCATGGCAGCTGCACAACTGGCCTCGGTCCGATAGTTCACAAAGGCACAGTTGCTCTTCGAAATCAGAAAGACACTCTCGATGTCTTCTGTCGCATCCCTCGCGAAATGGTCTTTGAGGTCGATTATGTGGGTTGCCGGCGGCAAGTTTCCCACCCAAAGCGCATGGCCAGACTGTTTGGGCTTCCTGGGCGGTCCCCTGAGCGCTGAGGTCTGCAGGGACGAGTTTGAGCTGCTTCTTCTCACGGCTGTGGCACGTCACAAAAGTCAGTCATTGAGGAGCCCGGTGAGAGGAGCGGCTCCATACCTTGGGTGTTCAGCTGTGGATACACGTTGGAAGGTTGAACCTGTGCCATACTATTGTCCAGTCGCAGTTGTGGAAGCGCATAGCCAGATGCCATCCCTGCCCCATACGGCACACCATAGGCTGAAGATGCATGAGGCTGTGGGAAATGGGGCTGCTGTTGCTGCTGTTGATGATGCTGGCTTGCCGCCCCAGAATGATGCAGCGCCGGCTGTTGCAGAAGGAAAGATTGGTTTTGAAAGGGCTGTGGGCCACCCGGAAGTCCTGTATTCGGGACATAATGTGAGTAGGCCGCTCCCGGCTGCTGTCGTGCGAGCGCGGCTTGGATAAATGGCGAAGGATACTGTTGCGCAAACGAGTGGTTCGGATTTGCGGCAGCCTGGCCAGCAAACTGCGCGCCCTGGTGGTATTGGTACATCATGGACGGGTTGGAAGCACTGGGTGACTGGTAGGGTTGAGTATACGGTTGTTGCTGGAACTGTCGCATTTGATAATCTGGCAGTGTGGCAGCCATCGTCGACATGTCCAGCGATCCGGGACTCGCATAATTGCTCATTGGGAAATGCGGTCGAGGATACGATTCGAACTCCATGGTGGATGGCTGTCCAGGGGCCGAACTGGTACCAGGAAGTGAAGGTTGCAGTGGTCGGTCTGGTAAAGTCAACTAGGGGAACTACCGCTGTGGTCGCAGTACAGCGCATACCTTTCGCAGATTGCTCGTCGCTCGCTTGCGATATGGGATTCTGTCGGAGTGGAGGTTCGTCATCCATTCCGAAGTCTTCAAATATAATAGGGAGTGTGTAGTAATACTGGACCCAGAAGACAGCCATCAGTCAGTCCATTTTGCTCGATTGTGAGACAGCCGATTAAGCGCCAAAGAGAGTACCTCAAATAGGTAAACCTAGGCTAGGTACGTAGGAGAGTCGATCTTACTCGAACTGAGCAGCAGGCTGAGCACGGATCAGGAGAGATCCGGGTGCTCTATTTGGTTGTTACGAGGATTCTGTTGAGAATTGCTCTCGCTCGTTCGTCTGTTCAAGAAGGGAAGTGAAACACACAGGTCGGCGCCAAATTTGGAAGTGAACGTGGCCGACAGGGGTGATCTGGGTGTTTCACAGGGCTAGATGAGGAACGCTGCTCTCTCGTGGCAGTGTCCAACGGCAGCTGCGTGGAATCATTGGTCTAATGGGCGTGCGGTGGAAAGAATTGATGGTTAAGAAGGGAGTCACGTCCAACCCTGTCTCATATCTGGCCTCAGTAGCATGGATGCTAATGACTGGCGGGGATAGCGACGCACAATGTACTAAAGCCTTTGGGACATGGCAAGTAAAATTCGACAACGGCGCCAGGGCCCACTGCAATCGGTGGCCAAAACGAACCGTAAAGCGTGATTGGGAATAGGCGGGATGGAGCCCTGGTCGAAGTGGAAGATGAGGAGGACTGACGGAGAGGCCAACGGTATTGCGATGCTCGAGACTGAAGAAAGCGCCCGGGTGGATAGTCTGACAGAATCATCACGCAGTATGGCGATGAACGCAGCCGTTGAAAGGGAAATTTCCGGTCACGAACGGCAGCTTCGACCGGTGGGCTGGTAGGAAATCTGGAAGGGCTTAATTGGTCCGGATCTTGGATGCGATACCCAAAACCTGGAAGGAAGCAGCTGTGGGTATGGCGGAGTTGCAGCAATGGCAGCAACCCCCCTCTGAGGAAGTCGATCTGGCACGGGAAGGCTAACTTACCGTTAGACCCAGAAGCTGCAGTGGCTGGAGGCAAGCATCTGTCCTGCACTGGGCCGGAATTGACGTCCTTGCCGCGGTCGTATCAAAAGCACAGCAGAACAGCGAGATGCGATGTACACAGTATAGATTGTCGCTAAGCCTGAGGGTGGATCGACCGGAGATGGACTCGGTACGAGGAGTGGCTGTGTTCCCGTCTGCTTTCGGAAGCCATGGCTGGCCCACGATTTGCGTGTCCTGTGTCCTGTCACCCTGTGTACTGGGTACAGAAGGACCAGAAGAGACTGCAGAAATGTACTGTGGCGACATCTGAACCGCAATCTGTTCTCGTCTCTGATTTGGTCGAGACGCCGTGTTGCGTGCCCATCGCTTATTTGGACGGGCCTGCAAGCCCCTGTCTCTGTCCCACTTAAAGCGCAAACGCTTTCTCGTCAGCGCTGTACTTGGTACACGTACCATATGGCAGACGCAAGATGGATCCTGTCTAAAGTGTCAAGACGAACTTATTTTGCAGCCGAGCTGCCCACATTGGGGCAGGAAGGGACGGTTCCGTAATGTTCTGGACCGTGTGGAGTTCGGGCTGAAGCCGCAGCAGCGGAAATCTTCTTACCAGCCCAGGTGATAGGCAAGCCACAGTTCCCCTAAGAAGGCCACGCATCCGAAGCTTCCTCCCCACTACTCGGCTTCTGCGGCGTTCTGGAACTCCCTACCTTACAACCAGGGTTTGGCACCATTCATCCTGCTGTCTAGTCCGCTCCCACTTCGCTCGCTATCTGCGATCGCATGTACACTGTCCTAGAAGGGCAGAGATCTTCCTGCGACAGGGCGACATACGCAAGACATTTCATCTTCGACAAGGGCGAAGCGGCGTGCCGATCCATTCCTCTTGCGGGCAGATAGTCAATCTTCGCAGATCACGAGAAAATGTCTCGTTAGCCTCCCACTAAGCCCTCGTGAGATGTGCTGACCAGTCCAGCGGGACGGTGGAAAAGTGGACGAACGAGCACGGATGCTGGTGCTCGTTCACAGTACTTCCATTGAAATCAATGTCGGTACGCAATTGTCTACAAGGGCCGATTGAGAGGATCCTATGTTGCTTTTTGATCTGGTCAATGGCAGAGTGCGCCTGATTAACCTAGCACTGTCTCAGCACCATTGTAACAACAATGTCCCATATCGCTCAAGCCAGGATAAGCCTGCTTGACCTCTGAGACGGACAGGCAGGGAGGCGTTTACTGAGGTCTGCCTGGGTCCCGCATGCCATTAAACAAATCCCAACTCCCGGGTGGGATGTTTGAGCTCATCCGCTACATCCTATGATGGCGTATTGCATCATTCTGCACAGTTCCGCTATTGTTAGAAACGGAGGTACTAGGTACGCGAGTAGTGATGGTGATCGGATTGCTAGATTATCTGTGTCAATCAGTGAAGCTAGCTTTTCCTGCCGGGTGTCTCATGGGCAAGTCATCCAGCGGCAGGTGGCGAGGAAGATTTTCACAGCATACGCCGATCTTGTGGAGATGGTCGATGTCTACTGTACTGGGTAGGTTTCGAGACAATCCCAGACGCTTGAGTTCAGATGACTGGTCGGACCCTGGTTGTGGCTGAGCAGCTGGCTTTTCTCCAGGATTTCGGGTCAGGTTCCACGTCGGTTTTGGTCGAAATCAATGGAGACATGATGCGAATTCCGAATTTCCCTCGTCCAAAGAAGGGATAGCGCGGCGGCATGGAAAAACTTTGAAGCGAATCGGGGAGCAGTGCCGAGCTGCGTGGCTGCGTCATGGGCTTGGCGTTTAGGGTTTGTTAATTCCAACATCAGTTATTTCTTCGTGGCCACCGCGGGTTATCATTTCCATTTCCTGCCTATCGCTCGCTGATCAATTCGATGGCCGGCAGACGTATCCAACCGGTCTCACCGGGGCCTGCGGTAGGTTTCTGCCGCGTCCATTATCTGCTCTCATCGTCGCGACGGCTGCAGAAGCCAAAATAGGACATGAACATTGGCACTCCACAGGCGCCTTTACCGCGTACTCATTTGCTGTTGCGTATGCCAGAATTAGAAATCCCAGGATCTACCGACCGGCTACTGGTAGAAGAGAGACTGAGACACGTCACTTGGCTTCTAGTCGAGCTGCGGTAACCATCCGACTGGCGTGACTTGTACTTGACCTGACCAAGACGCTGATCCAGACTTCTTAGGAGCCCCAGGTTCGCCACTCAAGCTCTCGCTCCGAATCCTCACATATCACCTTACTTGAACGGACGCTGCATGTTCCGAGTCCCTCGTGTCGCTCCTGAGCTAGTGTCAGGTACACACGGTGCGCTAAGCACTGTTCGGGAGACTCGTGTGCTCAATGGAACGTTTGCAGCGAGCCGCAGTCCCATCTCATTCCCAACTTACTTACTCGACCTTAGGCCACCGAGCTCCGAGTCGGCGCGTCCGGATATGCTCCGCTATATGAGATGCACAAGGCTATGATCTACCTCCAGCTGTTGAAAGCTACATGCCTCGTAGAACAATGAACGTCCTGGAGGTACTTTCGACGACGCTGGTACGAGCACGCGGTGTGCCGGTAAAATTGCCGAAACACCCTTTTGTCCAACCAAAGTCGTACCACGCGAGCAAACAAGGGTTGTCCGGGCCGGAGCGATTCCCCTTTGCGTTGTGATGGTACGTTACCCGGTGCTCATGCTCTTGCTAGTACTCCATATCCGATTGCGCTCATTGTGGCGATACTCCAACAACCAATCGACTCGGCAGAACGTGGAACACGCCATTGTGTGACTCAGGCCAATCATCATACAGACTCGCCGACTCGGTAAAATTTCGAGTTACATACCCACTACTATCAACGGTCCAACAACCACAATTCATGCTATCCTCAGTCCTGGGCATTTGATATCATCGCTTCTTTTCATCTACAGGTTGATGGTATTTGCTACAGCGCCACCACCTGAACACCAACGGCTTCAACCCTATTTATGCTCGCTTACACAGGCCAGGTCCAATGAATACCAATCATTTGGTTTTTCCAGACGCCCCTTCTCTCAAGATTCAATGGACACAGAATCATCGGGTGTCTCAGGCCGACGCTGCCTAACATAGCAAAGGCTGGCTCTCGCTTCGAAGACTTCAAACTACTCGACAATGCTGATTCCCTCGTACCCTACACAAGCAAGCGTTACGTTCCCAGCCTGTCATTCACGTCGACATCCCCAGACAATGCACATGTTTCGAGTCAGGAGCTCCTACTTTGCTCGACGGCTATCGGACCATCCACCCGGGTATTCTCGACAGGCTTGCTCCCCTAGGACGAGCCAATCGCGTGGTCATGAGCAAAGGCAGGCATTGAACTGTGCCAGTCTAGAGTACTACTTGCCATATCTCTGATGTTCCACATTCTTTCACGTTCGTCTCTGCGCGATAACTGGCTACTGTACCACATCTCCAAGTTGTCCGGTCACTAGGTGATAATGGTTGAGAGGTGATTTCGTTAGCACATCACCCTCGCCCTCGAAGCTCTAGGAAGATGACCCGCAACATCCAGAGATCCACTCCAGCAAACGTGGTTGATCGAAACATCAGTCCTCAATTCTGAAGCCCTGCACGCCTCCACTCCGGGGGGAAAGGAGGGCTCGGGGGTTGAACTCTGTGTGATTTGTGGTCCTGAGAACCCCTTCTTCAATGTGTGCCCGCACTTCCCCATGTAACCGCCGCCTTCGCCTTACCCGCCGCCGTTTATAACGGCTTCTATCCAGATCACCAATCATCTGTCCATGAGGCACTTGAACCAGAAGTCTTCTGTCTGACCGGGTCTGACAGCGTTCGGTTTCTCGAATGCAAAGGATCTTGATCTTTGCATATGTGCAGTGCTCCGTCGTGAATTAGCCAGGGGGGATTAAGCAGGGGGAGATTTTCGGACAGCACTGCGAGAACTCTGGCGGCCTTGCAAGGAAGATTTCGCAGGCCATCCCCCTACCCTTATTGGCGCTTTCTCCCCGATAAACTACGATATCATCACTTCCACAAACGCACACTCCGTTGTTTGCTCCTCCCCAACATTACCGCCATGGCACCTTCCCTGTCCGCAAGCATTGTTACCTTCCCTTGTTGGGTCTTTGGCCGCGAGTGCATACTCCTGGCTCCTGCGTCCGATTCAATCGCACCACTCCAAGCTTTCTTCTCGTCTCGCATACTGTCTCTCTCCCTCTCTGCATCGAGAGAACTGTCCCACAATCTCCTGAACAACCCTGAATCATTTCGGCAGTTGCTAGAGATTTCCTACCTGCGTCCACGCGTTTAGCTGCAGGGGCATTGTCCTCGAATCAACAGCAAGGATGACACTTGAGGAGACGTCCGGCCATGGTCGTTACACCATCCAAAAATTATTCCTCGTTTGGAGTGTCTCCTGAATCTCGCTGAGAACATGTTCATTCACATGCTGCTACCCCCACCCCTTGGTCAGTCGGGTAGGTCTGGTGGAGGAGATGCCGTTGCACTACCGTGACCAGCAGTGTCGTTCTCGTACCCCCTTCGCGCCGACCCCTTCTTTCCCCCGGTCGGAAGCCAGGCCGGTGAGCTCATACAGGACAGTCGGCCTAAACTATAGGACACGCATGAAATGAGAAGGAACTTGCACACCTGCGACACGCTCTCGGGAAAGTAGCCTCTGGCCACCACCATAGCCTAATCATAACCCAAAATGCCGGAAGGGGCCGAATCGTCGGACCCGACCAGTCGTCCTCAAAATTCCAAGACCTAATTCCAGCGTGCAGAGATGGGGTCGAACAGCCCACCTGGGTGCTGGCAAGCCTATGTACACCAGCATTGCTCGACCCCTTATCCTATCCCCACGAGACCCCATCATATCGAAAGATAACCCGCCCTTGCTGCGATTGACCCCGAGATTGAGACACCCGTTTGATGGACTTGAGGTGGAACAAGAGAAGATCACAATCAGGGGACTTTACCGCCTCTTTCCTGAACCTCGATCGCGAAGTACATAGCTGTCGTGTGCATGGGACGAGCAGGCAGCCGCAGAGACGAACGCCTTCCACATTGCTTGACATGAGACCACATCACACAGCATCGGCTGGATGGCAAGCTGCTTCGTTGTTCCCAAGGTCTAGTATATGTGCAGAATCCACGGAGCAGATACCCCTGAGCTACACAGCCCTGCTACCACCACCGCGTCTGTAACAAGGCTGAGTGAGCACCCAGTTGCCTAGTCCGCGCCCGGATCCAGCAGTCCCGTGGCGTAAGGGCGTTCAATCTCGACGCTATCGGCATTTTCTCGACGAGGGAGACGAGACTTGCGAGCAACCTCAAGGCTGATGAGATTCTGGGGCGTCTCACTTTGTTTCTGGCCTGCTGTCGCTGCAAAGTCAGTTCGGCTTCCAGGGACTACGCGATGGATAGACAACATGACAGTTGTAGCTTTTTGTAGTCAAGGTTGCGGCGGAGAGGAGAGCTCTTTGGGACTTGGGCGTCAATCCATAGTATTAGCATTACCGTCGCGCACTGCATGCTTCCCTGCCAACAAGGCATGTACCCAAGCTGTCTGGTGCTGGCTATGTAAAGAGAAAAATGGACCGCCTTGTCCGCGTCTTGTCCCGACCCTCGTCCTCAGATTTCTTCAAATGTCATAGCTTTGACGGCTACCCTGCCCACGAGCTGTATGCAGATAACTTTTTTTTTTAGCCCGCAAACTCAATCACGTTGTCCTCCCGAGCCCGTCTGGAACCCAAAGCCATTACCTCGTCGCAGTCATCAAACCCGTTGTCCATCATATTCAACTCGAATCGCTGTTCAAATACACGAGCCTCGGCCTCGGCATACGCATCAACCTCGTTGGAGGGCTCAACACGTCAAAAGAATGGCTCTCGCAGAGCATAACTTGCCCCAGTACGTTATAATCAGCGCGTGACCTGCTGTAACGATACTACCGTTCCCCCAGCCCCGTGACCTTGCCCGCAAACCTTGCACCGGCACTGCCACGCTTCTGCAGCCTATTTGAACCATCCGAAAATGAGGACATGGGGGACATTTTGTTCATAAAGGGGAGAGGACCAAGTGTATCTGTGTGAGCGCCGTGACCTGGAGGCGCCCGCGTTGTGCGCTGTTCGATGTATAAGCGCGCAGCTGCGGATAGTGGAATGGCCGGGAGCTCCACCGGGATTTCGGCGCCGTTCTGAACGAGTAACTCTGCCATCGGAAATGCTTTGACTGCTCCGGACGGCGGTGTGTCCGAATGGGACGAGACAGGACGAGCAGGGTCAGCAGCCGCAAGGGCCATAAACACAGCATGAGTGTTCCTAGAACGATCATGAGCATTGACGTTCGCCCGCTGAGCAATGGCTTGCAGGACTCCTTGGATCTCGTGTCTCTTGATCGATGTCAGTAGCGCGTCATCGGCACTCGTATACTGAGATACAGGCTCAACATACGCCCGTTCGACGTATTTCGCTGTAATGAACTTCAGCCGCTGATCTCGAGTTGAGGTCGGTGTGGGTTTCAGTGAACGATCCAACAATGCTTCCCAGATCATGTTACTGATCCTGTTACCGATGAGCATCAGCAACTCGACAATATCGTTGGTGAAGGAGTGCACGTCCAAGGTCAATGACCGAATCTTAGAAACGTGGGTGCCCAGTGATCGGTGGATACCGCCGCATTCAATGCATAAAATGATACCCAGATTGAGGGAAACCCATTCGACCTTGGAAGAAGAGCCACAGTCGGCGCAGAACAGGTTGCCTTGATCATTGTTTTTGATCTGGTCGAGCAGCTTCGATGGGTTTTCATCATAGCTGTTGCTGCTGGTTCTGGTGTAGGTCGGTCTAGAACCTACAGTGATGCGGCGCGATACTCCACTCCCATCACTTCGCTGAGAATACCCGTGTGGTCCAGATTGCGAGGAGCTTTTGCCAAGTAGAGCATGGCCAAACTCGCGTACGGACTCCCGTGTACCCGGCTCCTTTCGAACTTGCTGCGGCGCTTGACCGCCAGCTTCGAAGGCACTCTGAAGAGCATTGTTGATGGCGTTGATCCAAGCATTCATATCATCTTCGCTTGTGGCCTGGTAAACTCGTTTGAAATGTGGTGTGATGACCTCGAAGCAGAACCTTCGCTCTGCATCCCGTGCAATTCGGACCGACGCCATACGAAGGTCAATTGGGTCGCGGTGTAAATCCAATTTGTCTTTCCAATTGCTGTATTCGGACAGCTTCCCTTGGTCAAGCACGATCCAGAACTTGTGCCACGCGCCTTTCGGGTCGAGGTGGCTGTTGGGCTTGCTCAACGCCCACAACAGCCCCTCCTTGCGGTATTGTCCAAGAGTACTCTTGTCGCTGGTTGAAACCGAAGTTTCGTCGAGGTCACGAATACCCTTAAACTTGCTGGGAGTTGGTGCTATCGAGTTGCCACTGGGCGAAGTCGATAAGACGGTGCTCAACGCGACATTTGAATTCGATGTAGGCGATAACGTTTTGATCGATGCATGGCCAAATTGGGAGCTGCTGCTGTCGGCCCTGCTGAGGTCGGTGTCGGAAGTATAAGCAGTATACCCGTTCTGGCCTGGGACTTGGGCGGAGACAGCAACAGCGGGAGGCTGGTGGTGCACCTCCTGTTCCGCAGCCACAGGCCCGTTCTTCTCCAAATTTCTTCGCTTTTCTTCTCGTTCCGTCCTTTGCAGATTATATTCCTTGTCGGCTGCAGAAACTTCCCTGACGAGGGCATCTAGCTGTGGCGTGAGGTTTTCCACCTTTTTCGCCGTGGCAAGGAATGATTTTGCCTGGCCATCCGCATATTTGGTGAGCTGTGACAGGAGTTCTTGTTCCTTGCGGCCACCATGCAGATCTTGCATGAAAGTCGAGTAGTCAAATCGTTTCAACTCGAAGTTCTTCCTCTTGTTCTGATACTTGGAGTCGCTTTCTGCACGCTTCTTGTCCTTGAGCGAATCCTGCCTTTGGCCCAAATAGCGGCCAACATAGGCATAATAGTCTCGGCTTTCGTCGTCAAAGTCCTTCTTTTTGGCTTCGACCTGCTTGATGTCCACGTTATACAGCTTGGAGATGGGATCGATGATCTGTTTCTGCAACAACGTGCTGTTGCCCTTCTCATATTTCATGATATGCTGGGCTATGTTTGTGAAGTAATGGTCGAGAGCGGGCTTGAAGGCCGTAGCGCTTGAATTTGAGGCTTCTTGGAGCGCTCGTAGGAAATCAGACATGGCCTGGTTACACTCGACTTGGGCCTGCTGTGCAGCTTCGGCTTTCTTCAAAACTTTCTTGATCTGTACTTTCATGGTACCGGTCTTTTGCTCAAGGGCTTTCATTGTAGCCCGGAAGACTGGACCGTCATCAACTGCGCTGACATCGTCCCCAGGACGAGGCACGCATTGGATGTCGATCACAGGCATCGCAGGCGTTGATGTAGGACCGCTGGCGCTGAGATCGGTGGCGTGGACTTGTGGCGAGGGCGGGTTGTGTTGGTCGGAAGGACCTTCTGAATCGCTGATAGCGGACTGGTATGACTGCGAGGATGGCATTCTATGCCTCTGTGAAAATACTGGGATCTCCAGACTGGGTGAAGCAAGCGGTAGGCCGTTGGATGTGGTCATATTCTGAACCCAGAAAGTGAAGGATGCGAGTGTGTTGAGCCGGTGGGCTCTAGAATCGTACTCGAGGAAACTGCAACAGCTGCGCCAACCTCCGCCCTTGTCCTCTTGAGCTTTGGGGGGTTTCCAATGCCATGTCCATTCGTAGGTTACTGCAGGACTGCCGCGGGTTCCAAAATCACCAATAAATTGCACATTAGAATTCTTGTGTAGATTGGGGTCGGCGTGAAATTCTCGCGTAATGAGGGTGTCCAACTCTTTGGCATTGTGGGCATAGGCAAAGGTCAGTCCGGTGACGGCAGCATCGAGAGCCGGGGTGGTGGTGGAGGGCGTCGCAGGCAGAGGACTGGAGTTCTGTCGAGTTATAAATGTAAAGCGTATGTCGAGTTCGTCTTCAAGGTCCAGCCTGGGGAGAAATGACAGCGCCGATGAATCGGGATCCTGCACAACAAATCAGAAAGTTATTCCCCGGCGCAGGGACACTCGACAGACCTGTATGTACGAGATGGGTCTGTAGTCGGTTGCATCTGGCTTGCCGACAAGGCGGGTTGCGGGATATGAATTTGGCGCAATGCTCAAAAGTACCTTCCGCCGACCATTGCTAACGACGATCGAACTGACCGAGACTAGCGAAGTCAGCCACCAGCCGCTGGGGGGAGACAACGGCAGCACATACAGCGCGCTTGGTCCTTCAAGTATAGCAAGGCGCCCTCATCGAGTCTGCTGCTAATGTTGCCCATCGCTGACAGCCTGAGAGTCAGGCGTGATGACTAGAATGCGCCAGGGTGGGCAACAATGGTAAAGGGCGGCTTGATTGGAGGGGTTGTCAAAGATGATGCGCGAAGTGTCAATGCTGGAGCAAAATGTAGTCGGGAATGAATGCCAGACCAGTGATGCTGGTGTATGAACTATGGACGCTGGACAAGTGTGAAAAGAAGAATCTTGAGTGACAGGCTTCAAAGAGGGAGGATCTGTCGCAATGGTTGGTCGTAGTTGACGTGTGTGTCCGTGTGTGCTGCGCCTTTAAGATGTGAAACCGGCGACCGCGAATCGGTAAGACCAACAAGCGAGGAAGGCAGATGCGGTGGGGGGGACGCCCTCACCACCCCGGACTCTGCCAAGACTTCTTAGTTTCGACCCGTCCATCCAACTCGCCGCTTGAGTGGCCACCAAGCTCACTAGCATCTTTCATGGTATGTTCCAAATACCAGTACTCACAACCAGCTCTCGTCTGGACGCTGACGAGAGAATCCGACCGCGACAGCGATGCCGCTGGCAACGACCACTGGGGCTTGGACCCCTCATGTGATCGGACTGAAGAGACTTCGCGTCTGACGAGACTACCGTCATCGCCACCTTCTCAGCCCGCTTCGCATCTCTAGGTTCAATCTGCCACGATACTAGCCTGACTTTTCTGTAGGCAGCAGGAACAAATTTCGATGGGCCTGCCGCTGGCAAATGTGATGATGCAAAGGGACAATAATTTCATGACTGCAGGTTGGTTGCCTGTAATGGCCAAAATGACTGCCAGCATGTCAGACCTCGGGTTTTCCACATAGGTCAGGGTCATACTGCGTACGAGTGACATATCTTCCTTTGTCGTGACCTCGGGAGTGACCGTTTTGGATATCCCCGGGACGTCGATCACGCTCAGGTACCCTCATGTCGGTCCACTGATCTCGATTCGCAAGACATCGTATGAGAAGATCGATTGCCCGGAGGGACGTCTTGGGCGCGGGAGATGCCTATGACTTTGTGCACCTGCCCTCCGATCAGGACCGTCCGCCAAGTCCGGTAAATGACGTACCTCCTCTACTCCTCTACGATGGAAGTGAATGTTGAAGAGTCCTGCGTGCGCAAGTCTCGTTCAGCCGAGGCCCGGAGTCTCGCCTTGTGCCCTTGATCCGCATCGACACCAGGGATGACGGAGATGGAGATGGAGTCTGTCGCAGATCGCTTGAAGCAAAGACCGTCCTATGTAATGCGAGGGTCTTCAAGAGGGACTAACACAGTGCGCCTTGTGACGATGCCTGGGCAGGTTTTTTTCAAAGACATTCTCGACGAATGCTCCGGCAAGGCCGGGTGTCGCCATGGCAGACATCAAGGTCGGGAGCCATGTGTTATACAGAACTAGAGACGCAAGGTCATCCATCTCCTCTCAGAATACCTTGCAAGGTATGTTTCTCGCCTGCTGATTCGGTCGGTGTGCGAGAGGGCTTGCCGACGAAGGGAGGAGTCCACGTTACCGACAAAGAACCTCCAGGAGAACACGCGAGCAGATTCCTTGGAGTATATCATCAACCCGACGGTCGCTCAGTCCGAGAATGAAGTATTTTCAAGAATGACCTGTGGCGCCGCCGGGGCGTCTAAATGGTAAAGATGTACAATTAGTGGGTGACCCTTAGCGCTGAGTTCGGCATTGTCGGGACTGAAACACTTCTAGCTCCGCTTCATTAATGCCCAGATTAAATATTGCTGCATAGTCTCTACAGTGACCTTGCTGTTCAAGCTTAGCGCGGAGTGAGAGAACGTCCTTCCCATACCAAGTCTGGTAAGTGCCTCACTGATCGTCTCCAGCGCATCAGATCGGGCTATCCTATGGTCGGCCAGATATCCTTTTGTCACAAGGACATTCCGAAATCCCACGTCGCTCGCCGGGTCAGTGTCAATCACTGCTCCACGACAATGGCGATTTACGGTCCCGACTCCAGCAGCGCGTCCGTTGTACAGCTGTCCTTGTTGTCTTCTCTTGTCCGTATGCTAGCCACACAATGGGCATTGAAACCTCGAGTACCTTGTTCGAAGTCCGTGGTGCGGGCTTCTCCAGGCTGCAAAGGTCTCTTAACTTTCCGAGCACAGGAGACAAAATTTCAATACATCAGGAGTCCCTCCGCGGTATCAGCGGCCGCGCATCCTCAGCCTCCCGCCTAGATCTAGTGAGGTGGTCTACCCCTACAGGAGTGGAAAGCCAGTGTGTTCTCATACGATCCTACAGGATTCTCTTCCTCGGCGCTAAAGGTCGTTTCGCCCAATCTACCCGAGGGAATCGATTGCGATCGGCGAAAAGCTCACGACCCACGCAGTTAAGACGGGCTTAGCTGCGAATATGATATCTGCCAGGAATCTAATGCGTGGTCGTGGAGCGAGGTGCCAAGTGTGGTGTCCGTATACATGGTACCGCTATTGGTGGGCTACTACCGAGTCATGCTAAGAGTTCTTGTCAAGAGATACGGCACCGCATGTGATGGACGCCTGCAACAGTAGGTCGGTCAGCCCGGAGGTATGCAACTACGACTATGCAGACGTCGGGGTTTGATGCATGCCTGGCTGGTTGGCAGAACTGTCAGGTTGGGTGTTCTTGAGTCGGTCCACAGCTGTCGAAATGCACACAGATACCCGGCGAGGATGTAGGCAAAGGTACGTCTGCTCTGGAGACTGGTTTGATATTGCCTCCCCCTCGACTCCCCCCTGTCGAATGGTATACGGGAACCTGATGGTACCCTGTAGAGCGGGGCGCAGTGTCACAGGCAATAGCGGGATCTCGTCTCAGCGGCAGACCCGGCGTCATAAGTATCTGTAGGAGCGACCCCCAAGGCGAAGAGTTGATATAAGTAGGGCCCTCCTCCTCCCATTGAATGAGTTTGTCTTTGTCACTTGTCCCAATTCTATTGAGTCCGCTTGAAGGTAGAACCACCTCATATCGACTGCAAGCTACCGAAGTTGTTCAACGACTGCCTCAACCGCGCTCAAATGTATCTCTCGAAGCTCTTGTCTGTTGTGGCACTCGCTGCATCCGTCTCACCCATTGCCGCCGTGGCAATCAGTCACGAACAAGGACTTGAATTTCTTAGCGTGTTGGAGGGCGAGTGGGCAAATTCGTCTGCCCTGGAGAAGCGTGACTGTCCTTATGGTGACTGTGATGGATGCTATGAGAGGCAAACACAATGTGCAAACTTCAACAGAAACGAGGACTGCCTTAGTTGCGCAGCCTCCTGGTGAGTATTGAAACGCCATGGTTAATATTTGCTAACTTGGGTGGGAGCATTGTCTATTGTGAGGCCAACTGCTGTTAAGGGAACCCGAGGTACTATTGCAACTTGACATTGAATGGTTCGCGTGGAAGGAAAGGGGGGTTTTCAACAACCTTACACCTTTGTGCCGCTGCGGTGACGGTAGACGGGTTACAAGTCGATCTGGTCCTCAACCCCAGAGACCTACGGAGCACACAATAGCCGCCCAGGGCCAACTGCATGTCTACGCTCATTGCTAGAAGATAGGGTTACACTCATGTCAACTTCTCATACCAACCTTTGAGTGATCCCAGTGGAAAACCCCCCTCTCGAGGGCCTTGGCGACTGGAGAGACCTATAACCCTTGCGGCTTGGTCCAAAGCAACTCCGTCGGCGGCGACCATGGACTGACGTGAAAACTGGATCAACGACGCCAGGGTTGGCCTGCCATGACTAGATTGCGTGACACGAACCAAGATTCCCAGGTAACGTTAACACGTAGCATGTCGGAGGGAGCGGTTCGTTCCGAAGTCCAGACTGCGCACACGTTAGAATCCAGAATGGGTCTTAATATACCCGGTACTGTGCTCACCCTGTCACTCGACCCCAGTGTAGAGGACGGCTTGTCGAACATCCTCGACGTCGATCCGTTCTCTATATGGGCCCTTCCATTCCCCGCTGACCATCCTCGCCCCGTCTGACCTCCCCTCACCCCGGCCAACGAGGCTACAGTAATACAAGCCTACGATTAGGCTGGCTGGATGGACGGGATCAGTCCAGCTGGTTCCATTATTGAATACCTACAGCTTTGGCCGGGCTACTTCAGTGTTCGCCGCCCGATACCACGATACTCGGCCGCGAATCTTTGACCTCTCCACAGTCCTGTGTAGTGACGAAGCTCTGAGCGCGACTTGGCATGCCCTGAGCAGCCGGAGTCCAGCCGCGAGCGCTTCGCAGGGACCCACAATTTGACTTTCACAAGTTCGGAAGCGCCAAGCCAAAATTTCCGCAACAAGTGACGAGGATCTTGAGTTCTGCTGCGCATGTCACCTGTAAACCGGCAGGAGAAAGGCCCGCTGGCGGAATGAAAGTAGATGCGTGCACCAGATTCTACTTCTCCTCTCAACACCCGACCTTCGCTGTCTCTCATTGACCATGACCGCAAAACCGGCCAACGAGCCCCGAAACGCGGGTACGCCGAACCAGACGTGAGCAGACGCTCCCATTCCTGTGTTGAAGTCCCCCTGCTGAGAGCTACGTAGGCTTTTCGTCAAGAACCTTCCCGAGAAAATCAACAAGAATGAGCTGAAACGCGCCCTGTACATGCTTTTCTCCACGTATGGACCTGTGCTCGACATCGTTACTAGCCGTGTTGGAGCCAAAGGCCAGCACATGCGGGGCCAGGCGCACGTCGTCTTCCGCGATATCCAGACAAGCACGCAGGCAATGAGAGCTCTACAAGGGTTTGACTTCTTCGGCAAGGAAATGGTACGAGTGGACTCTCCGTCTTCGGTCGAACTATAGGTTGACCTTGTGTTGCAGGCAATCGTCTATGGAAAGGGCCAGTCAAACATTATTCCCAAGCTTCGGGGAACCTTCGAACCCTCAACTGCTGCGGCGACCGGTGCCGTCGAGCAAACAGCCTTACAAAAGTCCATCTTCAACGCGCCTCCAAGTGCCGCATCTGGCAAACCCGCTGAGAATGGTACCAAACCTCCCGAAGCCGCTGCGGATGCAGGCCCACATGGCACAAAGCGACCACGAGAAGAGGAGGAAGAGGAGGACGACAATGAAGTGGAAATGGACGAAGACGAAAGTGATGCGCCTATGGAGGAAGATGACGAAGATTAATGGAGGCTCTGAAACAATCATAGCCTCAAGGTCGACAACCATTCGTCAGCAGAACGTCGGTCGATGCTCAAATACGGTGTGGGCGTACAATAATGATGCGCTCTAACAGACGACGGCGGACCCAACCATGCCCACGTACATTTGAGGGAATCTACACTTTTTCGCGGGCAGCGTGACAGGTTGTGGAAATTCTCTCGATTAAGCGCTCAAAAGCTTACTAGGGATATGCAGGCCCACAGCAGACCCGATCAGACCCAGCCAAAGGATCAGGTAGTCCTCTGGTGCGAGAGTCTTGTCCGG
The DNA here is from genome assembly GCA_000835435.1 of Phialophora macrospora. Taxonomy (NCBI): domain Eukaryota; kingdom Fungi; phylum Ascomycota; class Eurotiomycetes; order Chaetothyriales; family Herpotrichiellaceae; genus Phialophora; species Phialophora macrospora. The sequence continues at coordinate 1,017,339 of KN846956.1, read as the reverse complement.
CTTCAATACCGAGAGTGCATCTTGCGTATTGCAAGGATGCAAGAAGAAGGATGGCAGATCCGAAACTGGGTGATGCTGCAACGAATCAGCTGGCTTCAGTGACCGGGCGTTAGATACGACTTACTGCCATACTGATACCACCCAGAACGCCAACGCTGCGCAACGAGGCGCTTGAAGGCTGCGGGACCAATTGCTCATATATCCGATCGAGGGTTATCGGTTGTCTGTGCGGTACGGATTGGCATGAAAACCAAAGCGCCGGCACGCAATATGTTGGCGACAAGATGATGGAGAATTCCACAATGAGGCAGTCGTCCTCTGAACACCTCGAAGCGCGCTACCATATGTCAGCGCGGGAGAGCAGAAGGGGTGAACCCAGTCTTAGTCCAACGCACGGTATCTTTGATCGAGGCGTCTTCCACCTCGTCCTCAATCATATCCTCGATAACTTCCTTTTCTGCCTCCGTCTCAATTGCATCCTTACGCTGATCGCCAGCAACCCCATTATCTCCACTGCACAGCGAGATCTTCCGTCTCTGTCGGATTAGCAATTCCTCCCCCGTCCATCTCACGCCCAACCAATCCGTGTCACTGAGGTGGTCCGCACTCCTACGCTCCAGAGCCTTGCACGCGGCGGAAAACTCGTCCTCAGTAATGGCGGGAAATGCCCGAACCGAGCACATAGATCAACAACATGGGAGAACCCCAAGTGACATGGGATGGGACCTAAAAGAAACGGTGGGCGCGTGCCGGAGACGGAACCCGCCTTTCTATCGAGATCTGTGTCAAAGATCAGATCAAGTGCTAGGCAGGCAACCTTTTGAGTCTTGTAGATGGAACAATGCCAAGGCTACGTTCGACTGCGAGTGCACGGGATGATGCCGCCCCGCCCTGTCGTGCCCGTGTTGTCCTCAGCCGAAGTTCCTACACGTGACTCATCGGACCGTAGGGCCTGAGGGGCCGTGCGCCTCGGCGCGTTGATGGCGCGACTCCCGGCCGACGCGGGTCCTTGCTGCTGGCCATGAGAAGTACAGTAAGTAATCCGTCCTCGTACCGAGTAGAATAGGCTGCTTTTCGACCCGAGTGTGATAGATGCGCTTTACGAGTCCTCCATACAAGTGGGTGGGGAGCGAAGTTCGTCTCACCTCGTACTTCTCGAAGCTGATCGCCTAGGACTGTGGATCTCGACCCCCCGGACCATCATTTGAATGGTTATTGCGCACTGCACCTGGTTGCAGTTGAGGAGGGACTTACATTGGGCCATTTGAGTGAGTGCTCGACGCACGCGAGAAGACAGTTGTGCAGTCGGGAAGATATCATCTACCGTACTCGCACCTGAGCTCTACGACGGCGTGTAGTGGACGACAAGCACACAGCTTTTGACCAGGCTGGACACTGGTGAATGGACTTCTTCACGAAGTTTCATCCTTCAAGATCCGTGAGGGTGATGCTCCTGCCTTGTTGATGAGAGATTCCTCTGGTCTACTGTAGGCATCTTCTTCCCTTGGCGGCAGACTATCCACACCCGACATGCAGATATTCCCATTGGGGTTACAGTTCCAGCTTGATGAGAACCAGGATCCCGAAAACATGCTGGCGCGAATCGGAGGCTTTGCAATCTTTGGTGAACCAGCGGACTTGAAGTCTACTTCCGCCGAGGTCTGCCCTACCTCTCGACAATAACCGGTTTGCTACCGGCGTACGGTCGAACAAGCTAGCATAGCATAGCGGAGTATGGTCCTTGAGGGCAATGTCCGGTTTTTCGCCGAGTGCCAGCAGCTCGATAAGTTCGCGTCCGTGGCCCCGTTCAGCGGCATACAAAAGTGGAGTCTTAAAACGTTCATCTTGTGCGCTAAAGTCAACTTGCCGGCCCGATGAAAGCAGCGCTTGGAGAAAATCAGGGGCTCCGAGCATGGCGGCATACATTAACGGTGTGCGAAGGCAGCTATCCTTGGGATCGAGCTGGACGTTCTCGGTGATGTCGAGCACTCCGTCGCCATACCAAGCACTTTCAAACATCACAGCATTGACGTCTCAGATATGCTGCAACAAAAGCATCACAACTCTGTCGTGCCCCCTTTTGCCAGCCAATGAAAGAGCGTCTTTCCATTCTTCTCCTGAACTGAGAGGTCGGTCTTGGACTAAGTAATTACACAGTAGACTTACCATGGTCTCCATTAGCGGCCTCCATCAGCAAAAGTTTGAGGTTGTACCTTGCACGTGCGTCGATGTCAGCTTTGCCTGTCTCGAGTGGGATTCTAGCCACACCCACATGGCGATTCTGGGCGGCGAGGCGAACTGCATCCACAACGTTTACTACTCCGATTTCTGACGTGGACGGCATCAGTCTCGCCAAGTCCTCGTGTCCGCGGAGCGCCGCAGTTCCTAAAGGATCCCAAAATAGGCCAAAGTCGATGGCAGCTCGGCCTGTTGCAAGCACATGCTTGAAAATTGCGCGATTCCCGGTGTTTGCAGCCAGTACCAAGGCTGATGAACCAACGACGCCGCTTCCCTCAAAGGTCGACTTCATCTTCTCCAAGCAAGAGCCATGATCAGACACCGCTTGCACTACATCAAGGTGGCTGTGGAGGTGCCTGCGTGGAAGATAGGCGTTCGCCCGAAAATGTCGGCCATATCACGATCGATAGGATAGCTGGATGCTTAAGCAACAGGTCTACAGCATTGGCGTGTCCGTCCCATGATGCCTTGGGGGTTCCTAAAGCCGAAAATATCGCCAGCACAGTCAGGGGAGGAACATCGATGCATGCTAACCATGCGTTTGGAAATCCGAAACACCTTCCAGATGCCGACTAGATTTCCATTCTCTTCCGCGAGCAGCGAGGCAGGGCTTGAGGCGAAAAGCATATTGAGTATGTTGGTGTCCGGCCAACAAGACATAACCGTCTCCTTTTCAGAACATGGTTTTGACCTTGGCTGATTTTGCCAGCTCTAAAGCTGTCCAGGACGTCAACTAAACCAAAGTGACATTAATGATAGCGAGGCTTGCGCCTCCCGCGGCAGTTCAAGGGTTGCTATTGTCCCAATTGTTTCCCAAACAGAACAGTCATGGATAACTTCCACGCAAGTGCATTCTCCCTCTTATTAGTTCGGCAGCTTCATTGAGGACCCGGCTCGGAAGATGCCGCTGGAGGTGTTCACACCCATAAGTATGACTTGCAATTGCATTCGAGATGGAAGTGAAACCCGGAGTATTGTTATTCCATCCAGCGGAAAGGGACGAAGGTCTCACGTGGGTGGCTTATCGCTGATCCGTCACCTATCAACCAACGTTGTTCCCTTTCGCGTTCCTCTTTATGCCCCTCGGAAGTTCGCTACTACCACCACTAATATCGATTCCCATTGATTAGGGGGTCTCGCATCCGACTCACCCCCATCCTCTTCGAAATGAGTCTCCACCTTGTACAGGTATCGCGGTGTTTGGTCAACGGCCAAACGCCGTTTCAGCGACGTTAGAGAAGAAACCCCAAGATTCTGGGCCCGTGGTAAAATTATACCGCACTCAGGACGGCGGGATATCTGTACAAGAATGTACACTGTGTCTGAGCGCGGACCAACAGGGCCAGGGTTACACCACACAGTCGCTCGAGTGATCCGTTAGGGCGGATTTCATGCCAGGCTTAGGTTTCAGGTTTAGGTTCAGGTTCAGGTTCAGGTTCAATGCTTTCGGCGGCCGGTCTTCGGTCGTCGGGTATTATATGCATGCTATTACAATGTGGTGTGTCCTCTATGGCTCTTGAATGCAGAAACCAAAGAAAGAAAAGGGAAATTAAAATATGTACAAGAAGGATCGTCCATCTCGTCGATACCTCGTACGCAGCCGCACTATACTATTCTATGCCGGGCAAAAGTCAAAACGCTTAAGGCGATCCACTGACTGGCGCGCCGTTCAGCTTGAAGTACCCCGGCTCCAAGTTCTGGAACACGGCCGAGGGGTCGTACTTGGCCGCGATGCTCTTCAGCTTGGCCTTGTTGGAGGCGCCGTAGCTGGCGATTACGTCCTGGTACTGGCTCGCGTAGTTCATGTAGATGTAGTCTTCGAACAGGCCCATGCTCTGGGCGAGCGCGACGGTGCGGTCGACAATGCGCTTGTTGGCCCGGAGGATGCGGGTGTCGTCGGCCGCGTTCGTCCACATCATGTTCATGTTCAAGAGAAGGTACGGGCCGTTGGACGCCGGCAGGCCGAGCGGGTTGCCCCCGTTCTTGCTCATGCCTGCCAATTGGCCTTGCGTGATGACCTGCAGCGTCGCGGCGGGGACAAGGCCCGCGGCGTCGGCGATGGATTGGACTTCCTCGAAGAAGATGTCCCGGACGGAGGCGACGTGGTTTGCGTTCAGCTTGTACGTGGCAGCCCAGTAGGTCTCGCGCAGGCCGTCTGGGTTGCTGGCGTTGAACTCCTGCGTCAGGTCGGCGAGCGTGCGGACTTTGGTGGTGTCCGAGATGGCGGGTATGGCGAGGTACTCGGCGAAGATGGGGGCGTTGGCGACCGGCTTGGCGTACTGGAGGTCTATGGCCGCGACGCTCAGGTTTGCGGACTGTACGTAGGCAAAGGAGAGGATCTGCGCGGCGTTAGGGTCCGAGGGCGAGTTGACACCCAGGTTGTAGAATGCGGTCACGGCTGCGTCGAATTGGTCTTCGAGGACGACTCGGCCGCCGCCCCACATCTGGCCACCGGGCAGGGAGATGGCGTTCAGGGTGAATTTCGAGACGATGCCGAAGTTGTTGCCACCGCCGCGGAGGGCGAAGAACAGGTCGGAATTCTGCATGGGGCTGGCGGTGACGATGATGCCGGATGCGGTGACGACCTCATAGCTGGCCACGTTGTCGCATGCCCAGCCGTAGATGTTGGAGAAGAATGAGATGCCGCCACCGGTGGTGAGGCCACCGACACCAATGCCCGAAACCCGACCGCCAATGACGGTCATGCCGGCAGGTTGCAGCGCAGTGTACACGTCGAACCACTTATTGCCGGGGCCGACATCGACGGTCTTCTTGTTGCTGGAGAGCTGGACGGTCTTGAGCTTCTCGAGCGAGATGGTGATGCCGCCCTGGATGTTGGAGGCGCCGGCGAAGGCGGCATGGCCGCCAGATTTGGCCGCGAAGGGACATTGAGTAAGTCGTGAAATCAAAATTGCGATTGATATCGAGGGCGCATTCGATGGCTTGAAAATGCAGAATGGGTTGACACTACTTTGCTGGACGGACCAGTATTCATCCGTGAAGGCATTGTAGCTTGCTGCGTCGTTTTGCTTGATTACGGAAGAGCCGAAGAGAATCTTCAGTGAGTCGCACTGAAGCAGAGGAGTCAGTCAAGGTTTGGCCAGAGAGGATACCAGTGGATGCCACTCTGCCAGAGTGGCCACCAGAGGGGGGAGGCAACTCACAGCTATAGAACATCCCGACGTGGAGGATCTCGTCGCCAAAGATTCCAACTCGGGCAATGCGGAGATGTTGACCCCTTGGTCAAGAAGGGCGTCGGTGACGTTGAAGTCAGGTGGCTCAAACGTGGTGTCCTGGGCCAGGACCGACGCCACCAGGCCGAATGCAAGGGCGGCCGTGTACGAAGAGAAAAGCATATTGGCTGAGAGAGTGAAGCCAAGAGATAGAAAAAAAAATGCGTGGAGCGCAAGGAATTGGTCTTCGCTCAACAGTTGACGAGAAGCGAACACATGCAGGCACAAACACGAAGCGAACAACACTGGGTTCGAGAGGAAAAAGCAAGGTACTTAGGCTACTTTCTGCGGCCCAACAGGCCTGATGTGGAGAATGTTTCATTTGGCCACGTGGGTGAAACCTTTTTGATTGATGTTGCCAGAAGGAGGATTGACCAGATGAGACGCTACAACCAAGCAGTCGACTAACAGTCTGGGAGTCAGCAAAGACCACAGCTACCGGGGTACTAAGGGGATCTATCGACTGACCAAGCTGATGTGACCTCGTATACTGTACTCAAACGGAGTGAAGGCGGCGGGCGTCTGGATATTGCGTACGACGGCGTGGTCACGACCGTTGCGGCCCCTGAACCAGCGCTCTCAGCGACGGGCAACAAAAGCATAAGAGCGTTGCACAACAAGCGAGATTGAAAGCATGCTGCGACTGAAGGTTCACGCTGGGCCACTAGCGTCCAACATCGTCAGGCACCATGCGCCCGTCCCAGCCTAGTGGGCGCTGCTCTACGCAGTGTCCAGGAGAAGCGCAGAAGTCTGCACCCATGGCTTCAAGAAACGTGCCGGATGGTCGGTGGCGTGCTGTGAAATGCAGCACTGTTGATCTCTTACCGAAATCGGGCACGTAGCAGATTACCGGGTCCTGGGGTTCGGATCGCGGGCTGACTAGCTGGTTGGAGTTTAGCTTCGAGATACGAAATTTCCGCTGCGACCCTGCCGATACCGCTCTCTCTGGCTCCGAAGTGCGAGTCTGAAATGCCCGATGAAGTGCTGTTTACCATCCCTACCCTGACGAGATCCATCTTTGGCGCTCGCACCCGTGGTTTCGCCGCCTGCTGGTCGAGGATCTCCCGCAGCCACCTGCCCAGTATTATGTACCCCTCTCATATGACCCATATGCTTTCCATCATCGAACCACTCTGTGTTACAATTCTTGATCCCCTACACAGTTCGGAGTAATCTACCTAGTGGTACTCTGGCGGCGAGGTCTCGACCACCACTGCTCTTCCAGGAGAGACCGCTAAACGGCCCTTGTCGCCGGAACTTGCCTATAACACTTGCGAAGGTTTGAACGTTGTCACTACCTGTCGTCGATCCCGGCCACCCGGGAGCCGCGGCTTGGGGCTACTCGAGCTTGTTCTCACAATTCGGAGTAGACTAACGGTTTTCTTTGCCACAAGCGATGTCACTAATCAGTCGCCCAGTACCGAGCCCAGCATAGTCCAGCTCCTTGAGCGCCCAGAATCAGTTTGGTCATCAGTCCGCCCTGGTCTGACTTTCTGCATCTCAAGACGCCGTTCTGGCGGGGATGCTGGGCTCGTCGTAGTGGCTCATCTCGTGCTTCACCATTTCCCTTCGTGCAGACTCGCCTTTCCTACCTTGTTTCATGCGGAAAGCTTCTTAACGAACAGGTTTTCGTGCCTGATGGCGGTTATATCTGGCACGTAGGGACCACGTATCAAGTCCTCTCCCGCACTCGGGCATGGGAGCGGCGCAAGGCTCTACCGTCAACCATTCCACTCCGTTGTGACCTCTCTCGTGGCCGCTGGGATCCGAGGCTTCGTTCTGCTCCCCCACAAGCGAGCATTTTGCTGCCTCGACACCATCTGTTTCACTCACGATGTCGTCCACTCAGAACTATGTGACCCAGAAGCAGCTTCTGGGGGTGGGATATACTATGATTGTGGTCACCAGCCTGGTCTTCGGCGCGAGAACGTACATCAGAGTGCAACAACCGAAAAGAATCCAGTCCGACGACTACTTTCTCCTGCTGGCCTACCTCTGCTTCCTTACCTTGACGATACTGTACATCGTCCTGGCTCCGACCATGTACCGTGTCACCGATGCGAGCTCAGGGCGCACGCCAATATACCCAGAGATTTTGGAGGACTCGTTGTTTATGATCAAGATCTTCTTCGCCAACACGATGATCTTCTGGTTCGCCCTCTACGCCGTCAAATTCTCGTTCCTCTCGCTCTACCGACGTCTCATGAAGGGTCTCCGCCTATACATGCGGCTTTGGTGGGCGGTCGTGATATTTTGCATCTTGGTATGTAGTACCCTCGCCGCAGCGTACCCAGAATTGACAATCTAACTACTGGAATCAGACGTTGATAGGTTGTGTCGTCTCCAACTTCACCAGTTGTCACAGTATGCATGCGTGGTTCACTCCTGGCGAATGTTCCCAGCAGCGGGACGTCCATGCTCAAATTGCCTCCTTGTACTATGCATACGCGGTTGATGTTCTTTCAGATCTCTTCAGTAAGTTCGGCGCTCAGTCTGCCTCCCGAACGCATGGACTGTGCTAATTTCACGCCTTCCCACTTAAGTTATGTTCCTGCCTCTGCGTCTGATCTGGAACCTGCAGCGACCCACGGGCCAGAAAATTGGAATAGGGGGTCTCTTCTGCGTTGGCTGGGTCTGCATCACTTTCGCCACCATTCGAGTCGTCCAAATCGGCGTCAAGGCGAATAACAGTTCGACTCCGTCCTCATCATGGCTCGCCCTGTGGGCCATTGTCGAAACTGCGGTTACCGTCATCGTCGGCTGCTGCCCCGGCATATACACGAAGGCCAAAGAGGTCAACTCGACACGGAAAACATCGTCCAAGAGAAGCGCGTTGGCCCAGAACTACTACCACGGGAGCCGTGGGTACGAGAAACAGGTCACCGGCGCAGAGGACGACAGCAAGATGGACTTCGACACCATGATATCTGGGAACGGGCGGTCCTACCATGCCGTTACCACCGCTGGCAGGCACCAAAGTATTGAGATGAAGAACATGCCGACCAAAAATGTCAGTGCACAGAGCACCCAAAGGGGAGAAGGCACTAATGGCACTTTCTGGGAGGGCGACGAGACTTCGAGCCAGGAAGAGTTGAACGGCCAGAAGCACATCTATGTCACCAGCAGCATCGAGATCAAGGACGAGGACGAGTCGATCCGTGAAAGCAGCCGGAAAGATGTCGACTTTGCGAAAAGCGTTGTTTAAAGCATGCGACGATGTATCACTCACAGTTGCAGTCGCAAGCGGCTTCCTGTACATATGTATGATACCACGGCGGGACGTGTATGATGGATGACCTGGTCCTATACTCAGTGCTATAGTAGACAGTCTTGCTGCTCATAGCAAGTAAAGTAAACCGACGGTTTCCCTGAGAAAGGGCCGACTGGGATTCTTGTGCGGTCAAATTCTAGCCAGTCGTCATGGTCGCGGTCCTCCCTTGGCAGTCGCGCCAGTAAAGTGCTTCACAATGGCAGATGCGTTTCGACGCTGGAGCGGTTCGCAGGAATGCTCCTCTTCAGCCGTGTGTCGCCCCCCTCAACGCAATGCTACAGTGGTCCTGATATCATCGTTGCTACACAAAGCGGTGAAAGCTCGGTGAGGGCAGGGTCAGGGCAGGGTGGAGGCAGGGTGAGAACTACCCTGACCCACTTCTACAGTATCTACTTTCTCTTATCTATCACCTGCCGCTCACTTTGCTCCTGGCCAAAACCTGTGCATCTCTACTCTCGCATGCTCCGACGACTGCTTAACAGGCTTTCCGACAAGCTATACTCGGTAACTAGTACATCATTCAGTATTTGGTGGAAAAGTCTTGTACGAACGGCCTGTCGAGCCGTATTCACAGAGGCTTTCGCTACCTTCTAATGAGCCATATTTGCATATTTACTATTTGCAAGATGATCACCTATCATGCAGTTTGGAGGTATATCCCATTGCGTCTCAGAAATCCCTCTCAAACACCTCTTGGAAAGGTGAGGCTGCGTGAGGCTGGCCCGTCGGTATAGCGAAGACCGATGTATTGCGGAGGGCTCATTCGAGCGTTAATTGGGTGCCCTGTCCAACCGCAAAATCTACTCCTCTACCAACAGTACCTCGGTCTTCAACCGTGAAACTTATCAAGGTTTTCACGAGAATTGTGACTGACGACCATAGGCCCTGCTCCGGGAATTAAGGCGAGGAGTACAGGTCAGCATCCTGAGATCTTGGAGCGGGCAAGTCGAGGGTTAGACTGATAAAATATGCGATGGTGGGGTCTTTTGCGACGGAGAGGCAGCCGTTCGGCAGCTCACAATGCATTGCGAATATGTGTCTCTTTTGAGCAAATCACGGATTAAGGTCCTCAGTTGCCTATTGCGCCGAAACATGCTCAGATCGGTTCCGCCCGCATGTTGAGCAAGTTAGTCCTTCTGGGATGGGGGTCTCGGCCCCATGATGCCATTAGCAACAAAGGAATCATCTGCGATGTATAAGGACGCATACATTCTTCCCCTCCCGTTTTCGGGTCATCGTGTTTGCTGATACGGAAAACCCGTAACCTCATCCGACCGTACGCCGTTTCGTAGAACAACAAGTATTTACTATCGCCTCGTCCGAGCACGATGCCAGTGACTTACGAGTTACCTTCGCTGCAGTACGGCCTCGATGTGAGTGATGGCCACCTCGCTGAAGACCATTGTGGATCGGGACGGTGTGCTGACCAGACTCTTGCTCTGTAGGCGCTGGAACCGTCCATATCAGGGCAAATAATGGACCTTCACTACAACCGACACCATCGAACCTACATCACCAATTTGAATGCAGCGCTCGGCGCACAGGCCGAAGCAGCCTCTTCGGACAACCTGGTGAAGCAACTCGAGCTTCAAGCCGTCATCAATTTTAACGCCGGCGGACACATCAACCACACTCTGTTCTGGGAGTCCCTTGCTCCCGCGTCAAGCGGGTACAACAACATCTCTGCCGCCGCTCCTACCCTCAGCGGCGCCATCACAAAACGATGGGGCAGCTTCGATGCCTTTAAAGTGGCCTTCGAGACCTCTGCTTTGGCGATACAAGGGTCTGGCTGGCAATGGCTGGTTCGGGATTCACAGACAAAGGCACTGGAGTTAACGACGAGCAAGGATCAGGATTTGCCAAAGGGAGCAAAGGGCATTGTTTTGGGGGTCGACATGTGGGAGCACGCGTACTATATCCAATACTTCAACAACAAGAAAGAATACCTCACCAAGATCTGGGACGTGATAAACTGGCAGACTGCCGAAAAGAGATACAAGGGCGATCCACGAGCCGCGTACGGATCGTTGGCAGGACTAGCTGGACATTTGTAGTGATGGCTGAGCCAGCCAGATGAGGACAAGAAAAGAAGAACCACTCCAGCATGGTACAAACCATTGCTAATCAAGAACATGTTTCACACAATTCGTAAGTTTTTGTAAGTCAGATTGCCCCTTTCTGCATTAAAGGGTTAATTCGAATCCCAGAGGTCAGGCACTTTACCACGGTAAGAGAAGTTGCTCGTGGCCTGGAGGATCCTTCGATTGAACTACGTCTTTCGTCCAAAAGCAGGTCCCTATATCGGACTATTTGTCCACGATGACGATTGATCACTGTTAGTACAACTTTCTGAGTTGTTGGTCCCCACAGAAATTCCAGTGGACGACTTGAGCCACAGTCACGGAAGACTGCCGAACAAGAGAAACGGATATCCCGTGTCTACAAAATTAGTTAACATCCGGTCCTTGGTGGAGTCTGCAACACCGCTCAGGCTTTGTTGAAGCCTCCCCCTCGCTTTCAGGTTATTCGCTCTATAAGTGAAATCAATGAAACACTTGCAACTGGTCCCGAACGGAAGCTCAATTGACAACACACGGAAAGAAAATGAGTAATATCACAGCGCGCAGCTGCGAGCGTTTCGAGTATGTCGTCCATTGATGAATTCGTTGGCCAAGGTGATGTTGGGGCGAAGACTGGGACCTTTTCTAGTCAGGTTGCTTCAAGCCACCAGAAAAACTGAGCTCCTCTCATACAGGCAGCCATTGAGGAATTGAGGGAGAGAAGATCATGGATTAGCACCAAGCTGGGCGATGACAACACTTCGAAGAAAGACAAGGACCCAGTAAAGCTGCTGGACTACGCTTGTGGCTCTGGCACAGTTTCCAAGCTACCTACCCCATCTCCAATCAGGATAATGGACACCAAAAACGCTGATGCTGACCCGACCGGGCTTGAGGATACAGGCTCTAGCTCCCTATGTCGACGAAACCGTAGGGCTCGATCTGTCCGAAAACATGGTTGTCGAGGACAATAAATGGGCGGAAGGCCAAGGGTTCGCTCGTACTAAAGCCCACGCACTCCAGTTGCACCTGCTCGCTGAGCCACAGCCCACCGATCCGGACCTTTCTGAGTTCGATGTTGCAGCGGTCAGCATGGCGCTACACCACGTCGCTCACCCGGCGGGACTTCTGCGTAGCCTGTCCAAGAGTTTGCGACAGGGCGGCGTTTGTGTGGCATTGGAGAGGGTGTTCGCGGACGAGACGCCTGAATTGCGCGCAGACCTGCCCAAGGTAGCGAAGAAGGTACTGCAAACCATCAACAAGCACGGGTTCACCGAAGAGATATGCGAGAGTATTTCCAAGACGCTGGCACGGGCAAAAACTCTGAGTATGTAGCTATAGCACGATCGTTCAAGGTGACGCTGTACGGCCACGACATGGACCTCAAGGGTTTCATAGCACGAGGGGAAGTTGCTTGACCGAGTGACCGTGTAATTCCGGAGCTGTCTCGGATTCGCTGCTGAGGTGAAAGCCAAGATCAGGCTGAGTGCGGGGAAATGTTTCCACTATTTTGTCCCCTCAAACTTTTGAAGAGTTCTGAGAGCCTCATCGAGCCTCGCAACTCTCGCCAGACAAAAGGCATACTGGATTGTTATACCGTAACACGATACCAACCGCAACGTTGATCGCCTCACAAAATGTCCGCCGGCCCATTGCGCACGGCGCCCCGCGATGTAGGCTTAACTTTTCCCTTCCCTTCCTATATCCTTCGGGGCAATGTAACTAGACTATCCGTTGATCTCTACGCTTGTCGCACTGCTCGGCATGCAGTTATCTATGCTATTTACTGGCTAGCATAGACAGATCCTCACACTCAACTCCTAAACCACACTCTACTCGTCCTCATCACATCCACATCCTAACCCTCGTTCTCGTACACATATTCGGATCTCATTGCATGGGATTTCCACACAATGTCATTTACACTTAGACTTACACTTACGTCCAGCTCCCCTCCATATCCCGGCTCGAGGACTCCCTCCTCCTTCCGCACTTCACCGCCGACGACGCCTTCTCCATCGGCGTCGCTATCCGGCAACGCTTGCGCGCTCTGTCCCCCAACCCGGCCGTCGTGAGCATCTCGCATGCCAACTCGCAGAACCTGCTCTTCCACGCCACCAGCCGCCCTGGAATCCAGCCGGACAACGACATCTGGGTGGCGCGAAAGCGTAAGACCGTGCAACGATGGTGCGTGAGCACGTGGTTCATGCACAACAAATTCCAGGGCGATGAGGCGGAGTTTGCGCGGAAATATGCTCTCGGGATGGGGCCAGAAGCCGGCTCTTACGCGATCCATGGTGGTGGGGTGCCTGTGCGGGTGAAGGGCGTGGAAGGGATTGTGGGTGTGGTGGTTGTGAGTGGGTTGAAGCAGGAGGAGGATCATATGGTTGTAGTCGAAGCGTTGGAGGAGTTTGTGCGCTACAAGGGGGGCTCGGACGAGAAGTGAAGCATCGAAGGGGAGGATCTTGTGGTTATTAATGCGTAAAATTGAGGGTTTCGCTCCAAAAGGCCGGTTTAGACGTTCAGGGAGCCAAGTTGATGATCTTGAGACGGGGACTCCTAAGACTAGTGGATTTTATCACCTTGTTCATGGGTCGGTTGCCTGCATGCATAGCCTGGCTACTCCGTACGAGTCCAGGAATGAGGATGGGGGAAAAAGTGATTCAACGAACGTGGGCCATGTTCATGGGAAAATAGTGGTGGGATATGCCTCCTTGACATGGTCAAAAGTATAACGTATGCATTTCTCTCTCTAAGGTATGTAGCTAGACAGTAGGATTGGCAATTGTCCGCTGCTCACTTTCAGGTCAGCTCGAACCAAGGCTTCAAAACCTGCTTCGCCCAACTTTCTTATTGAACATTCATTCGTTGCCCCTGCTTCTACGGGGTACATACTCCTGGATGATAACAGTGCAAACAGTGTGCTCGGTAATCATTGGCCGTAGGATTACGGGGGAGTACAATTACTGACAAGCAGTTCTACTAAGAGGCAATTCAGCCGAGCATCGACACGACGCAAGGCTGCTGCACCTTTGACGCGGCTCTCAATCGACAACCAGACGCTCACATTTATTCCATCTCACCCTGCGCTTGCACCACCTTCCGCTCCTTGGTGGTCCTTCACAACACAGCTGCTACCATGAACCATTATCCTCAAGCCTGGGGCCGTGTAAGCACCTCGAATCTACCCTCTGCCATCAAGCTAACCTGAGTAGCCCCGAGATGATGTGTATGGCCCCTACGATTCTTCATACCTTCAGACTTCGATGCCTCAGACTCATACTCAATCCCCTGCGGTGACGGGTACATCGGTATTAGGAGTCAAGTTCAATGGCGGGGTGGTGATTGCAGCGGACAACTTAGGTATGCGGTCAAGCATCCTCCTTTCGCTCTTTCCAGCACGCTAACCTAGTCTCTTCAGCATCGTACGGCTCTCTGCAACGATTTACGGATGTCAAGCGTCTGCGAACATTCCCTCCCAACACAGTCGTCGGCTTCGGCGGTGATGTGTCAGACATGCAATATCTCGACCGACTGTTACAATCGCTAGATATCCGAGAAAACTACCTCTCTTCCACCGGCCACTCTCTCAATGCGCGCAACCTGCATACCTACTTGTCGAAAGTCATGTACAAGAGGAGAAGCGATTTCAACCCTCTCTGGAACATGCTTTTAGTCGCGGGGCTGGACGAAGAAGAGAAGCCATTCCTGGCAAGCGTAGACCTCCTGGGAACTACTTTCTCCGCTCCCACCCTGGCCACAGGCTTTGGCGCGCATCTGGCACAGCCTCTGCTGCGCAAGCTGATGCCTAAGGACGAGGAGAGTGTCCAAGACGTGACACAGGAACAGGCCGTTGAGGCGATCAAGGAATCCATGAAAGTGCTCTTCTATCGAGATGCAAGGAGTTTGGACAAGTACAGCATCGCGATCATCACAAAGGACGGAGTTAAGCTTAGTGAAGATGAGAAGCTGGAGAATCAGAGTTGGGCATTCGCGGATCAGATTAGAGGCTATGGTACGCAGGTCAACTGAGTGAGCCAGATCGGATTGTATGCATATTAGCATCGCAGGTGTACGGCGTCGAAACGGGAACTGCGAGCACCTGATCATACTGCGGTTACCGACGGCGAGCAATGGGATCGATTGCAAGTCTGACCAAGCATTCCATCTATGCAAATCGGAGTCATCAAACTCGCATTCGCCCCTGAGATGCTACCACCCAGCTCTACTATCCGTTGCTACATCGCGCAGCGAAGATCTAGGTGTCGAGTACTGCACAATGTGATTGGTTAGCCTTGCGGGTGGTGAGTCAACTGGAGGCCTGGGCTCATGGTGCCCCCAGCAGGGGTTTGGCTTGTGTTGTGCCGATGACGTGCAGTTTCCGCTTCCGAATTTGGGGCCGTCAAAGGTTTCTCCAGAAAATGCTCGTAAAAAGATGCCGCCACTGCGTGCGTGTTCAGGACTATCTCACTACAAGTGAACTGGTAGTTCTGCACATATTTCCACGTCTCCTCGAGTCTCCTTGAGCCATTCCTAAGTATCGAGCTTAATTTCATCTTGGAATCCGCCTCGCACACCCTCAAGCCTTCTCCAACCGCCTTCAATATGGAGGGCGCAGCAGTCCCGCCAGCACCGGCGCCGAGCATAAGCAACAGCAGCAGAGGAAAAAGGCACAGACGGCAAGGCGGCCCTAGAGGACCCCCCTCGTCACAGACAGACAACCCAGAACCCGTTAGAAGTGTTGGAGCAAGAGCCTTTGGTGGACGTCTCACACGGCTACACCCAGGCGCACCACCTTTTGTTCCAGCGTCCATTGCCCCCATATCACCATCGAATTCACAGTCCCAGCCTCAGCTCACGAATGCAAAACCACATATTCCTCGCCACAACAAGAAGACGAACTCCCACCCGCGGACTCAGACACAGCCACAAGGTCGTAGGGGCTCGCTGGCACGCTCGACGGCTCCTGACTTCGCGACTAGAATCCATGAAGATATATCGCACAACGTCTACGAATGCGCCATTTGCACAAATGAAGTTGGACGCACCTCAAAGGTGTGGTCATGTCGGACCTGCTGGACGGTGTTTCACATTGGCTGCATCAAGAGATGGTCAAAAAACGAAGGATCAGCCGTCCAGCGGCCTGCTGGCCAAGACGATGAGGAGGCACCGGTGGGAAAGCAATGGAGATGTCCTGGCTGCAATCTACCAAAGGATACATACCCATCAGCATATACCTGCTGGTGTGAAAAGGAAATCGATCCGAAGACGATCACAGGACTGCCACCACATTCGTGTGGCCAGACCTGCGGTCGAGAGAGAACGTTTCCCAAAACTTGTCCACATCCCTGCGACCTACTATGCCACGCCGGCCCTTGTCCACCGTGCTCTGCAATGGGTCCCAAGCAGAGTTGTTTTTGCGGTAAAGAAGAAACCACAAGGCGATGTCTGGAAACGAACTACGACGCCGGCTGGAGCTGTGGCGCTGTCTGCGGTGACATAATGCCGTGCGGAGAGCATACCTGCTCCAGGCCTTGCCACGAAGGCCTTTGCGGTGCTTGTACTGCCCAGATCGATGCCCGATGTTACTGTGGCAAGGTCGAGAAAGAGATCCAATGCAATGACAGAGGAGAGGAGAAGGCAAGTGCAGGCTGGATCGGTGTTTTCGATTGTGGTCAACTCTGTGACAGGCAGATGGATTGTGGGATACATCGCTGCGAAAAGCCATGTCATCCCCAGGGTGCAACTATACCGCACTGTCCCAAATCCGTGGATGTTGTCACTCATTGCCCTTGCGGGAAAACTCCTCTAGCTGAGCTTAAGAATGAGCCCCGAAAAATATGTACCGACCCGATCCCCAGCTGTCAGAAACCCTGTGGAAAGACCTTGTCGTGCGGCCACACCTGTAGGCAAACATGTCACACGGGCAGTTGCAACCCTTGCGATCTCAAGATCTCGAAGCCGTGCCGGTGTGGCCGCAATTCCTTTGACGTCATCTGCTACCAGGCCACCCAGGAATCACTTCAGTGCACGCGTCTGTGCAAGGCTACACTAAATTGTGGTCGACATGAGTGTGGTGAACGGTGTTGTACAGGAGAACGAAAAGCCTCCGAACGTCAAGCTACCAAGAGAAAGCTCAAGGCCCTCGGAAGTGTCACGCGGGTGCTGGAAGAGAACTTCGAGGCAGAGCATATCTGTACTCGTCCATGTGGCCGTCCGCTCAAATGCGGAAATCACGTCTGCCAGGATCTATGTCATCGCGGGCCATGCGGCACCTGCAAGGAAGCAATTTTCGACGACATTTCATGCAATTGTGGTAGAACGGTCCTCCAGGCACCGCTGCCTTGTGGTACTCAATCTCCGCAGTGCAATTTCCCATGTCATCGAGCCAAAGACTGTGGTCACCCTCCGGTCACGCACAATTGCCACACCGAAGAAGAAGGATGTCCAAAATGCCCCTTTCTTACCGAGAAAGAGTGCCTTTGCGGCAAGAAGACCCTGAAGAACCAACCTTGTTGGAGAGCAGATGTGCTGTGCGGGCTGGTCTGTGGTAAGGCACTCAAGTGTGGCTCACATTGCTGCCGCAAGACGTGCCACAGGCCGGGCGAGTGCGAAGACGCACATGAACATTGCCAGCAAGCATGTGGGAAGGCAAAGAAGACTTGCGGACATCCTTGCGAGCGGCCTTGCCATGCTCCGTCGGCGTGTAAGGAAGACAAACCATGCCCATTCAAAGTCATGATCACATGTGATTGCCAGCGAAAGAAGGAAGAGGTCAGATGCAATGCGCGTGCAAATGTACCTGCGCCTCCAGGACGGCAGACTTCTTTGAAGTGCGACGACGAGTGCGCGCGGCTGCACAGAAATCGCTCTCTTGCAGAGGCTCTTCACATCCCCGACGACCATACCGACGACCATGTCCCGTATTCGACCACTACTCTCAACTTGTACCGGGAAGATATTGCATGGGCCCACAAACAAGAGGAGATTCTGAGAGTGTTTGCAGCGGACGAAAATGAAAAGAGATATCACTTCAAGCCGATGAAGAGCCGTCAGAGAGCATTTATTCACAGTCTGGCTGAAGACTTCGGACTTGACGGAGAAAGTCTGGACCCGGAGCCACACCGCCATGTGTTGTTGTTCAAAACCCCTAAATTCGTCAGTGCTCCAATGAAGACTCTTGCTCAAGCTGCAAGGATCAAGCGTGCGCAGCTAAACGTCGCTGCTCCCGTCACCTCCGAGCCGGAACGAAAAGCGGACGAGGTCAAACATGACTATAATGGGCTTTTACTGACCAAGCCGAGATTTGCCTTGACAGAAGACGAGCTGCGCGCTCTCATCAAGAAATCAGCTCCGACAACGGAGTTCGATATCATTTTCCTGTCCAAGGATCAGGGAGTAGCGCTTCTCCCCACCATGTCTTTTGTTAATCCTGACCAGTTGGTCACTCTCCTCACGAGTCTCCAGCCTACTATTGCCGGCGAAGTGACCAAAAATGATATGGGCACCTCGGTTGTTCTGTGTCAATTTGACACCTCTGATCTCGAGCCCAAGATTATTGAGCAACAAGGGCAAAAGTCTTCGGCAAACACAAGTGGCTGGTCTCAGGTTGCGGCCAAGAGAGCGGTTCCCATGGCAGTACCTCAGGTCAAGCCGGTCGGACAGCGGCCAGTGTATACTGTGCTAGGAAGCCGCCTGGCAGAAGCAAAGCGGAAGAAGCAAGAGAATGAGGAGAAGCTTCGGAAAAAGGCTCAAAACCAAGATGTCGTGGATGACTGGGAGAAGGAGATCGATCAGGAAGAGACTGCGGAGGTTGAGAGAAGGGCCAGCGAGGCTAGCCAGGAAAGCGGCTAATTGCGCTAATGGTGCTTCTGCAACACTCAGCTTGCTTTGCATTGAGATATCAAGTAGTCGCAGGTCTAGGTGTCAAGACGAGGCTGTGCTTGGAGCGATTGCCAGCTGAATCGTGGGGGTTCTAGGGGTAAGCGAGGGCTGCTAGGGGTGCTTGGGGCTTAGTTAAGTGGGGCACCAGCCGAACCAAGTCCTTCCGGTCCGAGGTGCATGACGTTACTGCTGCCCCGCCTGCAGGTCGCCTGTGTGCTCCCTTTTTGCAAACATGAGATCCTTGCTACCAGCCCATACCAAGGTTGCCCTATCTTGCAGGACCAAGCGAATTGGCAGCACAGACAGGCCTCAATGTCACACTTGGCCACGGAATGCTCAGCTCCCTCATGACACTTGTCTGACCCACATCAAGAGTCAAACGTGACTTCCAAGTGACACTGTTATATTCCTGCCTCTCCTTCTATCTCGGACTTCTCTTTCTCTTCTAACCACAGACCTTCAACTGCACCCAATCTTGTCTCCCTTACTCGAGTAGATCATCCATTAGACACAATCCCGATCTTATCCCCAACTCGCAACCATGGATCAACTCAAGGGCGCCTTCAACAGCTTCGCCGGCGACAACAACAACAACAATCAAGCCAACAAACAAGGTACCGCACAGCAGGGCAGCTCCAGTTCTGGCAGCGGCAGCGGTGGTTTCTTGGGCGGAATTGGTGACAAACTCAACTCTGCTGTCGGTGGTGGACGTGAGAGTGAAAAGAATGAGGACTACCTAGACAAGGGTAAGCTTCTCCCAGACCCGTTTAAGAAGATATGTCTTCCTAGATGTTATGGTATGCTAAAACGATCGCTGCCTTGCAGGGATCGACTACGTTCAGGAGAAATTCCTCGGCCAAGGCCCTCAGGACAACGAATCCGCCGTTGAGCAAGCCAAGGATGAGCAGATCAGCGATTTCATTCGTAACCAATGTATGTGTCTTCTCCTGCACCCAGTCTCTCTGTACTTCTCACCACGGCATCCTGACATTTTCTTCTCACTCCAGACAAATCTGCCACTGGCAAAGACATTCCCATCAAGGACAAGCCCACCAAGTTTTAGCTATCGCTCGAGTCGAGTGGCTTAAGCCTGGCAAGGTAGATTGAGGAGGGACCACAGCGGGAGGTGCTTCGGACAGTACACTGAAGTCACTGGGCTGTACGAATCCGAGAACATGCACAGCTCAGCTGCTTGGACTTCGCTCTGGGCAGCACCGCATCATTAGACAAACAAAGCATTCATGACCCAATCACGAGAGAATGATAACACCCACAATCTGCGAAGAGCCTTTGCTGAATATTCAGTGCATTGCAATACAATTCCGTCGTTAAGATGCGTGGCTTTTGATCTCGTTCGCCCTCACGACAAGGACCGCAGCCTCAGCAGAAGCGGACAGATCATCCGCTGACGTTGCTGCAAGCGCCGACGCCAATGGTCCGAGCTCGAAAGAGACGGGTGAGCAACCACCTTGCTCTCGCGTCAGAACACCCAGTCCAAGCTATTGTGTCTCTAGCGATCCTTACCATCAACTTGAAGATTTCGCCCTTTCTCTATCTCGCCAGGTGGTAGGTAGTGGGGTATCCCGTCAATTCGTACGGTCATGCAACATTCAGCACATACTCCACAACAACAACAACAGCGCTGCCCATACAACAGCTTTTCTTCCCACATGGTTATGTTGAAGCCCATTGTGAAAACGGTCCGGTCCGGTCCATTGCTCATTCCCCGTAACTACGAGTCCCGAGTACCTAGTTAGTTCTATTCGGCAACCTACGTAACGCGCCTCTGCGTGCCCATGGGCCCACACACCCCATGCCAGTCGAGGGGCTACGCCATTCACTCGCTCGGCTAGTGATGGAACAGCCTCGTGCTCTGCTCGATGAACGTGATGCCTAAGTTCTCGGCCGTGTCGAAGACGGCGCCGTCGTTCTGGGACCCGGTCGGCGCGGCGATGTATTTGACGCCGCTCCGCGCCGCGCGATAGACGTTATCGACGAAGGGGAACTGTGGTTTGCGAATTAAATGTCAGTGAGTCTTAGTTTGCACCCACCGCCGCGAAGAAGAGAGATGGGGAAGAAAAGGGGATAGAGTGAGGAGTCAGCCAGACAGGCCGGCCGGCCGGCAGGCGGGGCAAAACGTACGAATGCGTCACTGCTCACGGCGACTTCGCTCAGCTTGGCGAGCCACGCTCTGCGTTCCGCGTGCGTGAATGGCGTGGGGACCTGGCCCGGGGCGAAATTGCGCTCGTAGTCGGCCTTTTCGAAGTCGCTGAGATCGGCATCGACCTGGCCCGAGCAGAGCATGTCGATGGCGTTGGATTTCTCGGCCCGCTTGACGCCCTTGGCCCATTGGATGGCGAGGGTGCGCTCGTGGAAGCGCATCCACCAATTGTCCGCCTTGTCGCCGGCGAGCCGCGTGCAGTGGATGCGCGACTGCTGTCCGGCGCCCAGCCCGATGAGCTGGCCGTTGAGCGCGTAGCACACGCTGTTCGACTGCGTGTACTTGACCGCGATGGTCGCGACGGTGAGGTCGCGGAGCGCCGAGTCCGCGAGCGACGCGCTCGCCGCGTCCTTGGGCCGGATGACCGAGTTGAAGGTCTCGGTGGGGGAGATCTTGACGTCGTTGCGTCCCTGCGTGAGGGTCACGCCGTAGACGGTGCGCGTCTCCTGGGCGGGCGGCTCGTAGGCCTCGTCGATCTGGAGCACGAGGTATTTGCCGGCCTTCTTCTTCTTGAGCAGCGCGAGCGCGTCCGGCTCGTACCCCGGCGCGATCACCCCGTCCGAGACTTCCCTCGAGATGATCTTCGCGGTGGGCACGTCGACTGTGTCGGACAGTGCGATGATGTCGCCGAACGAGGACATGCGGTCGGCGCCGCGGGCGCGGGCGTACGCTTGCGCGAGGCCTGAGGACTCGATCCCCTCGATGTCGTCGACCATGTAGACTTGGCGCTCTCGCTCGGAGAGGGGTACCGCGATGGCCGCGCCGGCCGGGGAGACGTGCTTGAAACTGGCGGCCGCGGGGAGGCCAAGCGCTTGCTTGAGTTCTTTCACCAACGGCCACGCGTTCAGGCAGTCCAGCAGGTTAATGTAGCCTGGCGAGCCGCCGAGGACGGTGAAAGGGAGGGTCCCCTGACGCACGAACGCCGAGGCCGGTTTCTGATGCGGATTGGCGCCGTAGCGCAGCGAGAGTTGCTGGACGCCATTCCCGGCGTATTGTTTCCGGAAGAAATCGGAGATGGCGGCGTCGTAGTCGGCCGTGTGTTCAAAGGCTTTGAGCGCGTACCTCTGGCGGCTCTCGGCGGGGATCTCACCGCGTTCCAACTCCTGCAGGAAGTGGTGGTAGTCCTCCGGGTCGCTGAGGATGGTTACGCGGGAGTGGTTCTTCGCGGCCGCGCGGATCAGTGTGACGCCCCCAATGTCGATCTCCTCCACGGCTTCGGGAATGGTGACGTTGATCTTGGCGACCGTGTCCTTGAACGGATAGAGGTTGCACACCACGTAGTCGACCTTGTTGATGTTCTGGTCTGCTAGGTCTTTTTCGTCCGAGGCGAGATCCCGCGCCAGGATCCCCGCGTGCACTGCTGGGTGGAGGGTCTTCACCCGACCAGACAGCATCTCGGGGGCCTTCGTGATGGCCGAGACATCCCTGTTGGGATTCAGTAGGGGGTTCAAGTAGCGGGGGGATCTGGAGGTTATTACTCGACATCGAAGCCAGCTTCCCGGATGAGTTTGGCTGTGCCGCCGGAAGCGAGCAGCCGGACATTGTACTTGATCAGGCCCTTAGCGAGGTCAAGAAGACCGGTCTTGTCGAAGACCGACAAAATGGCTAGAGCATTTAGTTTGGGTCGTGCAAGTTGTGAGTTATTTGACGGGTACAGGCTTACCTATTTTTTGCGAACTCATGGTGGGGGTTCCTCGGCAGCCGGAGATGAAAGGAGGGTATGAGGGAGTGGACAGAGGAGTTCGTTACCTCCTCAAACTCATCGGCACTTGTTAATCAGGTTGTGGTTCGTGCAGCATGTATTAAATTTTTGACAAAAACAGATTTGCTTCTTTTGAGCCACGCTATGTGCAGGTTCGCTCTCGCGAAGAGCCGTGGGGCGAGAATTTCCGATATTTGCGCTTGCGGGGTTTTGCGCCCGACGTGGAACCAAGACGCCAAGACTACGGCGATCCATTCGGTCCCTGGCCACAACCCTTCCGTGCCTTCGTACCCTGGCGGCTTTTCTCCTCACCCTGACCTTCCGATCAAGCTTATGCCTGATCGAGCTTTGTACGCTTGTCTTCATGATCGGCATCCGATGTGCTACTAGGTAGTAACAGCCTCCCGGTCGGCGAATGAGCGCTTGGAGAGAAGCTGCCCGTTGCTGACGGTTCCACGAGTTCGGCTAGCACTACGAGCGCTTCGACCACGCGAGGCGGCCAACGTCGATGACATCAATGGGGAGCACCACCAGAACACCGTCAGGTTGATCTGCATCGATGGACTGCATCAATATTTGTCGCTTTCTGCCACTACATTTTCCTCGTGGACGCACATGTCGAAACCCCTGTCATTTGATTCGTTGGGTGTCTCGAGGTAGGATTCTGTTCAGCCTGGTCAGAGATGGAATTCTGTGTATATCATTCCACTGAAGAAGCACAAGGGAATGGTACAGACGTCACCCTGTCAATGTCATTCCTCTCACCATCATGCAAGAAGGAACAAATAGTTGATGGTCGCCAGACATCCTATTTGATACCATGGTCAGTTTCTTAGAGCCTTGCTGTTCTGATTGTTCTATACCTTGATACGCCCTGCTGTTCCGCAATGATGCAAAGTCAGGACTTTGGGGAACGGAGACGTGATACTCTCGTTGCTCCTACCGAGCGAGACGTCGCATTCCAAGGTTTACCGGCTGAGCATGCATCACTCTTGAAAGAGACGCTGTATCCCGACGATGCTTACAGTCAGCACACTTACTGGTACATCCATCCTCCCGTCTGGTTCATCTCAACAACAACATTAACCTGACACCGATGATAGGGCCGATCTCCCCGCCGGTCAGCGTATGAAATGGATAAACCGACAGCACAGTGCGGAAGCCGGTCGAGAACTGAGGGAGATTTGGGAGATGTTCAAAGCTGATCCTCTGGACCCATTCTACAAATATCTGCGCAACTATGCTGTTACTGGAGTTGGCTTCTTCACCGAAGGTTACGTACTGTTTTCCGTTGGAAACGTGCTACCTCTGCTGGAGGTCGTTTGGCCACGTTGCTGGAAAGAGCACGAAGTCTGTGACAAGACTATGGTGCAGGCCATCAGCTACATGGAAATCCTGGGTATAATAGGCGGTCAAATCCTCGTTGGTATCATCGGCGATTGGATCGGTCGGCGCTGGGGTCTCATTCAAGATGCGGTTATCATGTTGACTGGAACCATTCTACTCACATCCATGTGGGGAGTTTCCTTGTCTGGCTGGACCGTAATGTACGGAATCAGTCTCTTCTGGTTTTCAATCGGTGTAGGCGGGGAGTATCCCATGACCTCGTCTACGGCTATGGAAGGTATTCATGGTGCAGCAACCTCGAGGAACGATCGCTTACATCGAGGACGCTCCGTTGCGTTGGCATTCCTGATGCAAGGTTGGGGCCAGCTAGGAAATCAGTTGGTCCTCATCGTCGTCATGCTCATCTTCAACCATAGCATCAACCCTGGATACGGCGAGACCGCGGCACAAGCAACCTTCCGAATCTCCTTTGGGATTGCTATCCTCTGCCTCCTTCTCTTCTTGTACATTCGTGTATACAAGCTGAGAGGAGTGGATGATTATCTCAAGGCTTCCAGAAAGAAGGGTCAGGTTACCGGATACGACATCACCTCTTTGA
Source organism: Phialophora macrospora (assembly GCA_000835435.1). Classification (NCBI taxonomy): domain Eukaryota; kingdom Fungi; phylum Ascomycota; class Eurotiomycetes; order Chaetothyriales; family Herpotrichiellaceae; genus Phialophora; species Phialophora macrospora. The sequence goes on along the minus strand of KN846956.1, from coordinate 992,785 downwards.
AACTCACAATGAACCACTACTGGCATAGACTCTTGGCGACGAGTCTTTGTTGGTTCTGCAACGACTTCCCCTTCTACGGAAACCAGATCTTCAGAAACGTCTTTCTCCAGATTGTCACGTCCAGCTCTGACGAAGTGGGAACATTCTGGATGTACAACCTCATCAACATTGGATGTGAGCTTGCTGGTTACTACTTGGCAGCCCTGTTCATGGACCACAAGCTATATGGGCGCAAGAGGATGCAAGCTGTGGGGTTCATCATGACCTTCGTTCTTTTCATCATCGCCGCAGGTGCCTATCCAGTGCTGGACGTCAAAGGAGCCGGAGGGAAGGCGTTCGAATTCATATATTTCTTCAGTAGCTTTTGGATTCAGTTCGGACCCAACTCCACCACCTTTCTGGTTGCCGGAGAAGTGTATCCGGCACCAGTACGGTCAACAGCGCACGGGTTCAGCGCTGCTGTGGGCAAGCTGGGTGCGCTGGCCGCAACGGTTCTGTACAATTATATTGGCGGGAGGACGAAATTCTGGGTGAGTGACTCCCTGAGTCAGCCTGCTTCTCCGAGGACTACACTAACACGTAGAATAGGTTGTTAGCTGGTTCGGACTCCTTGGCTTCATTCTTACAATGCTCTTCATCCCCGACACGACCGGCCTGGATCTCCGTGAGCAAGAGCGATACTGGCACTTTGTTCGTGAAGGCAGGCCTCACGACTACCACGGCGTCGCCGTCCATCCTAGACACCTTAGCTGGTACGAGCGTGTCGTGTTGAAGAGGCATCTGGACTACAATCCTGAATTGGACCGACACGGGCGAATCAGCGAGCTGCGCGAATTGTACGAGAAGGTGGAGGGTTCCAAAGCTGCGGAAACAGACGACGAGAAGACTTTGCCAGGCACTAATCAAGCCGATCTGGACGACAATGTCAGCAGGTACTTCGAGCTGGAAAAGACAGGTGCAAAGACGCAGCACATGTGACCGCAGGTTCGTTTATAACAAGAGTCATTGTCCCTCACAGACGTCGACGATCACGAGACGGCACGATCCTCTGATGTCTGCTTTAATCCCCCGAGGTCTGCACGTGTCTAAACCACATCTGCTGCTACAGCAACCCCCTCTCTGGCATCATAGCAGGGCCCATCGTCGAGGTACTTGAAGGGTCAATTTCGTTGCATCGTCTCGACAAGTTCGCTGAATTCGGTTTTGTCGGTCTGGGGCTCAATGGCAAGTTTCAAGGGGTTGGAAAGACTTTCATACAGGGTTAGTCTCCCTGCCAATCTAGGTCGGGTCATCCACAGTTAGGCGACACAGATATCAGATCGACATCAAAAGCATCCTGCTGTCCAAAGACACCAGCCCTGTCTAGCAACACAGCAAGCACGTAGTGATACAAGACTTGCGGGGCGTGGTCGGTTGCTCGCCTGCACCGGAAGAGGGGGGACCAGACGCTAACCAAGTCTGGTGTAGAGGCAAAAAGCTGGTGGTTTGAAGTGCGCCCATGGTAGCCTTGCATACAAGTTGCCAACATTGCATGTTCGACACTTGTTCAGATTACCAAACGTCTGCCGCTCTGCCACCGCATAGTAACGCTGAACCTGACAGGAGATCTAAGGGAATGTTGACATCTGTAAATGGACACAAGCGAAACAATGAGTGCAAAACCCTGATACATCATTATCCTAGACCATTTGAATTCCTTTGCCGTCCTGTCCTTCCACCATGAATTGGACCCATAGTGCCAGGAGTCTCGGCAAAAATACGCTGGACTTCGTCGAAGCAGCGAAGCCAAGTAAGCAGGTGTGTTCACGATCAGAAGTTGGGGGGTTGTAGCTTGATTAGGGTTGGTTGGTTTTCGTGTAGAGTTCACGGCTGTTTCCGAAGCTCGGTGAACATCAATCATTCACAGGCTTCTACCCACCTTCGACTCAGGTTTGACTCACATTCATCTGGTCTGCCTGTACGAGTCGCTCAGTCGCTCCCGACGCCCATCAGTAATTCTCCCCACTATCCTTAACCGACTGATGACTCCACAGCCCTCTTCTTGTGGCTGCTATTCTTCTGTGTCACACCTGCCGGCCGTCATGAGTGAGGGTCGCTCCCATTCACCTGCCACTCACTGACCAATCACATGCATGGGCCGTCGTGCAATCACTGGGTCCAGTGTCACTCACCTTTACATTTCCATTCACATTGAGAAGACACCACAGTCTTCTCGTTCTCTTGTCTTCCCGGTCTCCACTTCTCAGGACTACTCGTTCTGTCAACAATTCTTTCCATCGCGCTGAGCTCTCATAGTCTCATTGAGACTCTCAATATCAGCAACGACCTCCTGTCGTGTGCGACAGACGCGTCGCTCGCCAGCATGCGGCTCCCTAATCCGAAGCGTGACCGCACTGTTCCAAATCGCAAGCGCCAAAGTATTCCCCGGTCAGTCTCCCAGCCACAAAGTCCACCTGGTCCAAATGACCCAGTCAAGATTGCTTCACCAGCAGCGCGTGCCCTCGCAAATATCGCCAAGCCTGTTCCTTCTCGACCAGCCAGGCCGTTTCGCTTCTTCGATCTGCCTGGCGAAATCAGGAATCGGATCTATGACCTGGTCGTACCCGAAGCCCGAGTCATGGTCTTTGGCACCCACCCTCAGAAGGCACTTCAACAGTTGAAGAAGCGTGAGCCCAAGACGAAACACCAGTCACCACGATATCATATCCGTGGCACATTCACGGGCGAACCGACGGAGGCCTCTCTTCTCTTCTCCTGCCGCCAGATGAATCGCGAAGCCATCCGGTACGTGTACGCAAGAACTACATTCTGCTTCACCAGCGTTGTCGTTCTCAGAAAATTCCTCAACAATATCCCCGAAGCAGCCCGCACGAGTATCGTGAGCCTGGAAATCACGAATATTGGATACGGCGAGCCTCCATTGCTGGCAGACCGTGAGTGGAAACTGAGACACGACGCCAAATGGTCAGCGGTACTGAACCAGGTCAAGCAACAAACAGCGCTGAGACAATTGGTCCTCAACATAACCAACTTCGACTGGCCAATCCAACTCGAAGTCAGAGAGCCATGGGCCACACCCTTGCTTGCGCTTGCGGGTGATGGTCTGGATCGTGTCGACCTCACACTGGAGCATGATGGTTTCCCACAAGAGAGGTGCACGGCCGCAGCCAAAGAGCTCGAGAAGAGGATGATGACTGGAGATGGCAGAAAGAAGAAGAGACAAGAGGAGAAGCGCAAAGCAGCCGAGGAGAAGAAGCGGATCGAAGAGTCGACACGCAAGGCTACAAAGGTGTTGACTATCAGGCTTCCAAGTGGCGCAGCCAAGACAAGCGGACCAGTCAAGAAACTTGTCAGAAGCAAAGGCCTCGAGCAGTATGCGGTCGCGCAACCTCCGGTCGCTTTCTGTTAAATGATATGTGGGTGCTGCTGTTTCGTGGTGGGAGGGGAAGTTGAGCTGGTGACGGCGACTGTTTGACATTTACATGAAAGGTGACGGACAAAGCAGCACTGGACCATTCCACAAAGCGCTTTTAGACCGATTGTGGGCGTGGGAGGAAATGCTTATCAAAGGAAACTACTGCATAGCATCAAGGAGAGTGCCTGGACTTTCATTGCAGAAGAAAATGGACCAAACGAGGCGAGCAGAACACACATTTGCTTTCCTATCCAGAAGCGCTGGTCATCACCGAGCAGATGCCGCGTGCTGGCAAGAGCCAATATCCAATATCCTATCCAAACATAGAAAATTCGAGGACTACGTATGACTTCATGCACAGGTGTTCTCGGCCTCGATCAACTCGGGCGGTTGCATTATACCCTACCGAGCCCATACCCTACCCAGTTGGATGGCCTGATGCATTGGATGCCACGATGCCCCTAAAAATAGATGCCAAGGATGGAGACCAGTTGAATCGTGGCTGCAAGCCTGGACTGGGCAGACCGAGCTGGGGTGATGTGTGGGAGCGGCCATTGGACTCTGCTGGCCGTCCGCCGTCGGTCCGGATGCGGGATCCGTCTGCCGATCACCCAGTAAGGCAGACCGAGGACGCAGTGCAGCCACCAGATGCCATCATGCGGGCTTCACTCGTCTCTCACTTCTTCTATTATACTGTATCACGCCGAGCAGAAGATCTACGGCATTCTCGCGCCTGCCTCCGACATCTGAACATCCCGTGGACGTAGATAGAAACCATGGTTATGCACGCCACCTGACTCTTCGGCAGTTCCAAGCGTCTAATGCAGAGCCATGCATGGCCACCCGCACGCTGAATGGCCCGTGGATGTGACGACAGCTCATTCGCCCATTGCCAGCGCTTCACCAGCGCCTCTCATCCAACCAAGCAGCTCTCCCCACTTCCGTCACGCAGCTGCTCGACTCCATCTTCTGCCAGCGGGACCTGCGTCTTTCCTCTCCCTCACCGTTTCCTCCCATCCAACCGCCCAGCGCGACTGAGTTGAAGCGCCCATCGAATCCCATGTCGGAAATAATGGCTTCATCTTAACATAGTAGTCACTGATTATTGGAAAGGTAGCCCAGCGGTACAACCGCATTTACTTACTCAAGCAGTTCCTTCTTGTCGTGCTCTTCTCTTCCTCTTCTCACCTCCAGCCTCAATCCTTCCTCTCTACGTGTTCATATTCGTTCCAAGCTCGCGCAGGTTTCGCTGAGTGCATTTCATTTTGTTCTTGGCCCGCGACCCTTGCCCTGCACTGCCCAGCACCATTCTATTGCGGGCCTTACATACTCCGGGCGAGCACACACAGATAGACCGGCCGCTTGACCGACCGCAAAGCGCCAATTGCTGCAACGCTTGTTCCACCCGTCAATCCCAGGCACGGAGGCAGATCTCACCAGGAGAAGCAGACAGCTGCTGCTTGGGTTCATTTGCCATTGCCAATCGCACGAGTCACATTTGTCCCAGCGAAGCGCTCTCGGGTCAGCTCACCTCGAGTCTCGGCCCACCTATTACTCGACCTCCTCGCCCATCATCCATCTCACTCTCTTCCTCAAACCACCTCGTCGTCTGTCTATATCATTTCTTCAAATGATCCAGAGCTGGTTCTCGACGACATAACGGACATACTCGTTCCACCAAGGCCATCTACCACGGTATATATCACTCCGATCTCGAATATCTTGGCCTCTCCGTCTCACGTCAGCATCGGCCGCTGCCCGCCACGATCCCGATACACGAACACCAAGTGCGAATCAGATTGGGAATCCAACTCCGACGTTACTCTCACGCAAAGCCACCCCGCCTTGCTGGGCTGAGTTCGCTTGACATTATCGCCGCCTCCGATAAAGACTAGTCGAGTCCCACCGTCATGTCTCCGCCTTCCAACTTCGAACCTGTATCACCTATCGACCTCACCGCCGACTCCCAGCGTACACGTCGCAGCGTAGGCTTCAATATCAGTGTTGAAGACCTCGACGAGAAATCAGCTATCAAGGCGTCAACCCGATCAATACGCACAAACTCGACGGCGTCCACACGTTCTTCCACGGCTGGTGGGAACCCACCTACGGTGAGGCGGGCTCGCTTCGCCGAGGCGACGACTGTCTTTTCACCCGCCTCTGGCCCTGGTGATTATCAGTCGCCCTTTGCTGATCCGTCGTCCAACATGGAGGGCGCCAGCACGAGTCAAGCCCCGAAACCATCAGATGTTGGGTTCGGTTACATTTCAGACAACCAGCCAGTAGAGCAGAATGTCTACATCACGTCAGATCCCAATGGATCTGCGGGACAGCCGCTCAAATCCGCGCTGAAGACACCAGGTACAGCGTCGAGAATGCTGAATCCTTTGTCACCAACCTTCCGAGAAGAACAGATCCTGGAAAAGGAAGAAATGAAGACTGAGATCCAGCAGGCCAATGACCTGGTAAGTCCACCCGATATTTTTGGTTACGGACAGCAGTGAATAACAATCTCGATTAGAAAGTCAAAACCCGTGTCCGGATGGCCAAAATGGTCCTACGAGGCGTCAATTTCTCTTGCTCACTCATCGTCCTCGCCATGCTTTCTACTGTACTTACAATCTTCCACGCGACGAAAAACCTCCCCCAGCGCAACAATCTGCCCGCCTGGGCGCCTAAACAGAAAATCTGGCCACAAATCGTCGTCCTCAGCATCGCCTGCGTGTCACTGTTGTTTTCCATCATTGTCATCCTCGCATATTGCAGGGGCGGCCACCGCCGGGCCGAGAAAGTCGCCGTTTATTACACCATGTTTGCGGTCGGCTGGTTCCTGTTCAGCATCATCATGTGGGTTGTCGGCGCCGGAATCTTGCATGGGAGTAAATCCTCAGGCGGTGGACAAGATCTTTGGGGCTGGTCTTGCAAGGACAACAAGCGACGACAGCTCTTCCAGGATGACGTCCATTATGCTTTGGTCTGCCGCCTGCAGGATTGGTCCCTCATCTGCTGTATCATCGAGGTCGTCGTCGAAGTCATCGTCATTGCCATCTATGGCATCGTCTTCTACAGATTCTGGTCCAAGAACCGTCTGCGAAAGTCCATGGACGCACGAGATCGCGCTCGCACAGATCTTTACCTTGCCCAGTTGAGAACCCAGTCTGCACCCAATACACCGGGCTTTGCTCAGACTCCTCGCACCCCAGGGTTCCCCACCATGATCAAGACCCCCATGGACGCATACTCGGCAGCTGAGCAGGGAACAAGTCCCACGCAATTCGTCTCGCCTCATTCCGCCACCAGCAACACCACAACCTCTCCATTCAAGTTACAAGCACCGCCTATCCGGGTCACGAAGGCGACGCCCACGAGCACAGCAACAGAAGGCTACACATCTCGGTCATATGAGAGATTGGCCATGTCGACGAGTCCTTCGCCGCCGCCCGCGAGGGCGATGAGTCCACCTATGTCACCCCCACCAGAGGAAAGATTCCACGAGCATGTGGCTGCGGCGCCGGGCGAGCAGGTGTACGAGGCCGTCCCCATCCCAGGAGCCAACTACGTCCCTCCGACCCAGCATCAGCCGGGGCAGGCCTTCTGAACGGGATGGGTGAGTAGGGGGAGTAAAAGACGTGCCGAAAGATGCGCACCTAAATATGTACAGGATTTAATTACTTGACGTTTGCCAAGCCAGGAGTATGAGTACGAGAGCGTGAGAATCAATTCCGAGCGTCGCATTTAGACGTCCGCGGGAAGGAGTGCAAGGCGGGCAGGCAGGCGGGCAGGACCACCCAAATCAGGGACTTTTCATTTCATTATCATCTTTTTTTAGCCGTCGCTTTTCCTGACACAATCACGCAACTTATCAGTGACAGTATTGTGACATACTATCAACATCAACACCCACATATCCACCCGCAGTACCTGACTGTGTTACTCAAGTATGTACGTACCGATGTATCCAAGATCGGAGCTCGAAACTCGAAGCTGAATGAAAAAGAAATATCCCGAGTTAGATTGATTCGTCGGTAGGAACAACTCTGACTCCTCGACGTACGTCCGTACCCTGAGAGTGGGGCATTTTGTAAGCATGTATTACATACACGGTGCGTAGGAGGAAATGAATGCTCCTGTGGCTGTGTGCTGTGCTGAGCTTGACCTGGGCTTTGTCTGGTCTGATGCTGTTGGCCAGTGCTGCTGGCTGGCTCTGGTGCTGTTTCGATATCAAAACCGGATTTGGATATGAATTATACTGTAGAGAAAATCTGGACATTGGGTATAACCCATCACTTTGATTGAATTACTACTTTTTTTGGGCTTCATTACTACTTCATTGATTGTCCGCCCTCGAGATACAAAACACCGAATAGTTACTGTATTTGAGGTATCCTGCCCACTTCGGAACAGGCATGCACATCCAGCTCAGTCAATGCCGGCATATTTAGATGGGGACCTGACTTTAACCGTCCTGGTTAGTCGATAGTCATTCGTTCTTTGCGGGGGGGACAGAGCGTAGCAAAGCAGGACAGGGCACATCACATCGGACCAGACCAGACCAGACCAGACCAGACCAGACCAGACCAGACCAGACCAGACCAGACCAGACCAGACGATGCGTGGTGTCGCGTGGACTGACCTCCAGCTTTGTGTGCCTTGTTGTCGTTCCCACTCCCTGTCCAGGCTCCATCGCCTGCTCCTTGTCCTCGAGCTCCTGCTCCTGCTGCTGTTGCTCCGTTGGTCTTCCTCTGCGGCTTCATTCTCTGTCATACCCATAGTCGGGCCTACAGGTTTCAGAAGGCAATTTACATCAGCCCGCCGTATGGATCATCGCGTCGTTCATAGTATGCTCGGTTCTCACCTCCGCTGGCCCATCTCTGCCGCTGCGCCGACGCGTTGGGGCCAGGCGAGACCCTGAAGCCGAGGAACTTGTGCGTCTTGACCGACGCGGCGGTCGAGGGTTTCGGCTCGTGGTGCAGGTTGAAATAATGGTGCGAGGATGTTTTCCCTGAATTTTGTCGAGGGATCACGCTGGCTGTGATGCCCTGGTTGGGATGTCCTGCGGCCGTGGCGGCGGCTGGAGGGTCGCGGGAAAACATCGCCCTCACGGACTCCATTTCCCGAATATGCTTCGCGTAGTCTAGTTCGAGGACTTCGTGCTCGGAGTGTTGGCCCCGCTCGATCTGGCTGAGATATTCCTTGGCGGATTCACCGACGAAGGCGAGGACGAGATCCGAGTCGAATGCTGCCGCGGGCTCGAGGATACCGGAGCCGACAAGCATGTCTAGCGCGGCGCGGAGCCAGTCTTCCTCGGGCCCGTATGTCGGTGTGTGGTAGAGGAGGGATGATAGCTTTTTGGCGAGTTTCTCGACGGGCAGGCTGTGCGTCGAGAGGAAGACGCGCACCGACAGGCTGAATGGCTTGTTGCGGATGTCCGAGGAGATACTTGTCGTGGTCCGGTGGGGTTCTGACGGTTCTGACGGTTCTGACGACTTGATCGGGACGGGAAATTCCTGCTGCCGGAGCTGATGCTGGTGCATGTCGAAGAGAGCGGTTGCGGGCGATGCCGCGGCCTTGCTGTCATCCTTTGAGAATCGAAGCTGCGACGAGAAGAAGGACTTGGCCTTCGGCCTGGTCGCGGCTGGGGACTGTTGTGGGCTGTGTGAGGCGGAAGAAGTCGGGCTGAGAAGAATGGCCCAGTGGATGGCGTTGGCGCCCCCAGACGACGACACCAGCTGTGCGGGCGTGAAGCCTAGGACTGTAATTTGAGACATGATGCCCAGAATCTTCTCCTGGCGAGGACGAGGGAGGCAAGATGCCTTCTCTTTGCACTCTTTTACTTTTGGGAGACCCGAGGACAGAAAGGGACAAAAGATTCCACGTCCGAAGACTTTCCGAGACTGAGAGAGGGCGGACCGGGGAATTGGAACCTCAGGCTGCTTTCTATATCTTCCCAATTCCACAACCTCGGGTGTCTTTCTGCGAAAGTAGGCTTGTTGCTAAGTCTTGGTAATATGGCGTGAACGTGTTCGGAGCGATGAGTCTTTCCGATACGGATTTTCGCTGATTTGATGACTGAACGTGTTAAGGCTGATACCCCTGGCAGACGGGAGGATGAGTGATCCGCGGCTGATGTGGGAGAGATGACCCACCCTGACAGGCTCACGGTCGAGATCTCCTGGTGCTTGAGGGAATGGGTTTGATCGTATTGAGAAGGTGTTGCCCGGAATGGGAGCGATCAGCTACTGCCTTCAGGCGGCGACTTTGTTGACAATATGGCTGTTTATGTATTCAGCCTCATGGTATTCCTGCAGTAAGGACGCGAAATGAGGTAATCGCGTATGTTTGGTCTCAATTGGTGTTGTGTTGCCTCTTTCCCCAGCTTCCAATTCGCTTGATATCAGCGCTGTGTTTTTGGGCTGGACAGACTTGATTTGCAGGGACTTTTCAGGCAGGAGGAAGCCAAATGATCCTGCTGAAGCTTTTACGTACGAGGGAAATAACAGGGGGGATGTACCAGTAGAATTTGGTGGTGGAAGCTGAGGAGTAATCAGGGATGACAGCCGTGAGATTCGAATGAAAGGGGTCACTGATTCGTTTTTGAGAAGTAAGGCCAGTTGCTCGTATAGTGTTTCGAGCGACCTGGGGCATATAACCGAATCTAGTAGTAGTGCGAGGAGCAGATGGACACAGGGAGTGCAGGAAAAGAAGGTCTTCATATACCAAAGAGGATGGACACATCACGTTTGAGCGGCCTTAATCCGGCCATGGGTTGCAGCATGTGCTCCGGGGACCTAGAGTGATGACATGGACGCTGATGAAACCACACATGCTGCACAAACAAAGCGGCGGAAAGCATCAAAAGTGGCTCGACGTCGATGTCTGTTGATGCTTGGTATCGCAGGCGAGAGAATCGAATGAGGGATGAGGTAATGTTGCGGCAATTAGTCCGGTCGAGTCTTGGGAGCATGAGAGGAAAGTGGATGATCTATCTGGCACTTCCATCGTTTCCAGCCAATGCCAGGACAGGAAGCTTCCGCTGGTCACTGCCCGAGCGTTCGCCGAAGAGGCTGAGGAACGTTCTAGCCTTGTGGTTGACCACAGAAAAAGATGGGCATATATCGGAGTAGAGCCCGAAAATTTTGCGAGACAGCTATGACAGAGACGCACGTCCGTTACTGACATAATAAATGGAGCAGAAGGGGTATCATTTGCAAGAGCAGCGCAGTGGAAGTCTTCGCACGGAATCTCAAAACCGCCTCCATAACCTCCACAAACAGCATAGGTCGAGGGTTTGCTCGACCAGTTCCTTGTCTCCAGATGTCGTTTGGATCGGTGTCGCGACAGTGCACGGACGACTTGGGCATGTAAGATTGAGAACGAGTTTTGAGGTTGTGCTCGCACAGAGAAACCTGGGAAAGGCACGGCTGCTGTCAATGTAAAGTCGCGCAGCGGGTCTCAGGTTCATCGAGAAAAGGTCACCATTGTCGTGAGCTACAAACTCGATTTCTACGCGCACACTGAACGGTGGGTATTCAGACGCAATTGACCGCATTCACAATGGCGGAGCATGAGTCCTGGTTAGGAGAGAACTCGTACCAGATGCTGCTGCACGTCTGTTGACTGACAGCGGAAGCATGAGACTGGGTGTAGGACGAGTGTCGAGGTGTTTAACTCTCTGGCGTCCACCGGCGGTAAGTGTTGTCTTGTGGTAGGGCGACAGGGGCAGCAAGATGTAAGCTTGCAGAGACTGGCAGGTCGCATCTCGACGTGAAACCGCCGCATAGGGTCCAAGTAAGCCACGAACTTCCTGCGGGTTGGGAGCTTGCACTTGGGATACGGTTACAATGCATGAATCTTGTCATATCGGAGTGTCAGCTGTTGTTGTACAACGAAGGTGATATCTGTATTTTTACACAAGTTGTGTTCAACCCACGCATGCGGGTAGAAAGCGATCTCAACACGCTGCTCCCAACGCCGTGATTATCATATCGTGCGGAGGACGTATGCAATTGCAGTACTTCCGAGGTATTGTGGTGCGCTCATGAACTTTTCCTCCGAATACGGTAGTGCGATGACCCTTTGTCTCATCTAGATGGCCCTCCGCTCAGACGGTAGAGGGATAGTTCCCACCTCTTTTCCGGTTGAATGCACGCTGGTCCTTGAGCCAGCGTCGGTATCCTGCTACACTTCCAACCTTCTCGCCATAGAAATCAGGGACCGGGTTGTTCGTGCTGGCGCCACTTGGGTTGACTCTGTGCTTCTTTATTCTTTCGAAAAAGCCACGCTCTTTGATATTGAACTCTTGGAGCCGAGTACGATGCGATAGTCTCCAAACGGCATTCCCAAAGGCCGGGCCGATAAGCCAGCCAAAGACGGTCGAGCTGAATGTCGCAATCACTATTCCAATGATCGGATCGGTAGGTATTACTTTGGTAATGTTGTCTGCAAGCGCTGGTATCTCCGAGAACGCATACAGGGCGCCACCTGTGGAGGCGAGAGAAGCGAGGATCGAGGACGCGAGGGAATACCGTCGTCGTACGGTTCGCATCCGAAAGAACGTGTTCCAGTCAAGGACAGTAGAAGGTGAGGCGGAGGGGTTTCCGGAAGTTGAGGCATGTCTTACTCGGCACAGCGAGGGCGTGAAGAAGGATGAGGGAGTAGTCGACGCAGGCGGGTTGGCAGCTAGGGGGGAGAACCTCGCAGCTCGCGACTGGCACTGATTTCGTCGGATCAGGACAGCCGACGAGATGGTTCGTCTCGTCGATAACAGTGCTTTGTGTGATGAAACCAGCGTGGGACGAGATTGCGTGAGCTGCAGCCCGAGAGTCGTGGATTTCGAGTACATGATGAGCCTCCGGTTCAACTAATGCTGATGTTCGAAGCAATAAGTCTCGGCTCTTCTCAGGGATGTCTTAGTTGCTCATTGCGGAAATGACAGCATGGTTGAATGGATTAAAATGTATGCAGGTGCAGCAATTGACTTGGTGTTTGCATGTCACTCGTGCTTCCAAGTCATTTTTCCGAGCTCGGTGGGCACGTGCAATTCGAGCTCCCTCGCTCTTCCACAGGCTCGCGAGTCTCGATAGGCACGACTAGGGCACGACCTACTGTACCCAAGCAAAGAACACTCCAGAGGTGCGACCAACTACGCGGCACCGACCCTGCAACTACATACGTACAATCCTCGCATTGCAGCTTACGATAATTAGCCGTGATCAAAGGTTTGAGTCAGCATCCACGGCCACCAAAAGATATGAGGTGGGCCGTGCATGATGCGGAAGCAGTTTCCAGTTCAGCTCGGATAAGAGCAGGCGTCTGATGCTTCGAGATGAAGATTTCAGGTGGTTCTAGCCTCGAGTCAGACCCGTACACCATTCCATCTTTCCGCCTAAACGAGTAGTTAGGGCCCTGAGACCCTGCCCACTAGCCTATGGGGTGGCCTTGGGCTGCCTGGGAAGGTTCAGCACCTGCTCTTGTTTCGGCTACTTCAAAATGGAAATAAGCCTATCGTTGTCCTCTCTTTCTCCTCCTCAGCACTCGTAGCATTATTGAGCTGGGGAGAAGATGCCATGGAAATCGAGTGTGCCTTCTGCTTCCCGCCTATGCCGCATTCGACTCCTGAGGCCGTTGTTGCCAGCACCCGAGCCTCGACGGTTTGTCTGTCCCGCATCGGCGCTGCTCGAGTTTAATTGATCCTCTCGATTCCTCCCCCCCCCATCTTATCCGTTGCCTGCATCCGGGTGATGTTGAGATGACACCAAGGCCAATATCCGATCGGGAATGCTGATGTCGCTGTATCGCGCTCGATCTGGGTGACACCTCTGCATCGCCGTCATGCCGCGCCCAAAGAAACCCGACCAGGATGGAAAAGAGGTCAAGAAACGGTCCAGGAACGGATGCTGGTTGGTTCACGCCTTGTCCAATGCTCGAGGACAATAAACTTATATCTGCGCTCACAGGCCTTGCAAGTCGAGGAAGGTCAAATGGTAAATGATGATCCCGCTCCGCATGCTGCTGCTGGTGGATGCTGACAGTGTCGATACAGCGGAGAAGAGAAGCCTTCCTGCGCCAACTGCCAACGACAGGGCGAGACGTGCGACTATAGCATTCGCCTGAACTGGGACGGTCGGACTAAGAAGAAAGAAGAAGGAAATGCAAAACCGGGCTCGGCACCCATGTCCTTTGGCACTCCTCAGTCCACCAACGGCTATACCAATGGCACCTCCGACACCAGCCCAAGTGCGAACGGAAATACTCCAGCGCCCGCCCTCGCCGTCCATACCCCCAACTATTCCCTCGAGCAGCCATCATTCGAGTCGCCTTTGCCAAGTGTCAACGAGTTCCAGGTCAATATACCCATCCCACCCGCGAGTGAATTCAACCCAGCCATTCTACCTCCTCCGCCCGTACTGCGGACTCCTCAATGGGGCGACAACAGAAACGGAGGGACTCCCCCTCCACTTGATCCTGTTCCTCTCTCAACATCTGTCCGCCATCCGCTCGGCCTTCCACCTTATCCCTCCCCCTCAGAATCCGGATTTGGAAGTCCCACCCTCAACGGGATGAACAACTTCAACGGCTATTCGATGCAGATGCCGCCCCCCATGCACACATCCAACCCAATGAACTACCACGAGTCCATAAATTCGCCCTACAATCCAGCCAAAAGGATGAAGCTGAGCCCAAGGACAGATAGTTTCGGCCGGTCCGCTCCCAATTATCAGCGCGCCGGGTCTTATGGCCCGAACGATATCGAAGAAATTGGTCCACGAGTTCAATTTAATCCGAACACCCCGACCTTCTTCCCCTCGTATCTGGCTAATCCGCTGACGCCAGGAGCGTCGGCGACATCTCAAAACCAGGATAATGACGATCGTCGGATTTCTGTCAGCTCTCTGCTCTCCGAGGACCCAGAGCCTGACGATCGCAGAGGCTCTGGGACCTCCAACGGCCAGAATCAAGCAACCGAGGAACAGATTCCCCGACGTGGATCTCTCCATCAGCGGATGATCTCGTACACCGAGACGGAGACATACGGTCAAGATCGTGGGAATCCGGATCTCGACATTCCTCGGAATAACGATACTATGGCCATCTCCGGCATGTCTCCATCCGAGCACAGTGACTTCGAGTCGTGGCTACACGACACCGATCTAGGCGTCCCCGAGTTCGGATTTGGCCTGGTCAGTCGAGACACCGTCTTTGCTAAAGGCGGTTATTATGCGTCGCCTGTGCCCATCAAGATTCCCCGAAAGCTCGAACCGTTGCCTCTCACGCTCTCCAAGAACCCGATGAACCTGCTCTACTTCCATCACTTCCTCAATCATACCGCGAGAATCCTTGTCCCACATGATTGTCCCGAGAACCCGTTCAAGACGATATTGCCCAAGAGTACGTTGCTGGACCCGACTTCTGGTTGTTAACCTCGTCGGAATACCTTACTGACATGTCATAGTGGCTGTTGACAACCCAAACCTACTGAATCTGCTCCTTGCCTACTCCGCGTGCCATCGAGCTAGACTCCTGAATCATCCCGAGCCTGCCAATCGCATAGCGCTCTGGGTACGGGACGTGTTCCCTTCGCTCCGACAAACGCTGGAGAACGTGTCAAATTATGAGGTCTCAAATGCCAATCTCGCAACAGCCATCATGCTGGCCTCTTTAGAGATAATATCACCGTCGAGTTTTGGGGTATCAATACCCTGGCAGAATCATCTCAGCATTGCCCGCAGCATCATCCGTGCCCGAACAGGTCCACATTCGATCTCGCGCAAAGACCCAGTCATGTACTTTTTGACACGGTGGCTGGCATATCTCGATGTTATGGGTTCATTGTCAGGACGACGCAATGAAGAGCCTCTGTTCGTCGGGAACTACTGGTCGAACTCACATGATGATAGTACTTCTGCCAAGGAGTTGTCCCTGACAGACGACGAAGCCGATGACGAAGACGACTATACCATCGACTGTCTGCTTGGGTTTACCACTCGATGTGTCCAGATCCTGGCTCAGGTAGCTGTTCTGGCACGAGAGTGTGAAGCGGCCGGCAGAATTAATTTGCAGACAGGGCAAATCAACGAGGATTGGAAACCATCGATGGACATACTGCAGCGGGCAGAGAAATTGCGCCTGGATCTGGAGAAGGCTCAAAGCCACGAACAAATTTCGTGTGCCCACCACAGCCCTCAGATGACCAAGGCCTCACTATGCGGCGCTCACGGGACCCGGCGCACCTCGGCCTATGCAGAAATGTCGCAGAAGGATGTGGAGGAATCATTGGCAACCAATGCGGCGTTTCACTGGGCAGGATTGGTCCACTTGCTGCGTCGCGTTCACAACAGACCTCGCCGTGATCCGGAAGTTCAAAACGCAGTGCACGAGATCGTCAAGATCCAGCAACAGAAGATCAGAGAAGGCGGAAGTGCCGAAGCATGTTTACTCTTCCCCATGTTCACGGCTGGAGTTGAAGCGGAAGACCAATTAGATCGAGCAGAAGTCCTCAGTCGTATCAAAGGAGCTGAAGGGCTCGGGATGTGCCAAGTCAGTCGAGCCAGAAGAGTCATGGAGGAGGTGTGGAAGACTGGGGTCAGCTGGGAGTGCTTGACGACTGGGGATTTCTTTGGATGACCGCGCCTATTTCTGACCTTGCGGTCGCAAGGAGGAGATCAAGCTCGGAACCCGACTCTTTGCGGAGGCCGTTAGATTCTGATTCTATGCTATCTCACGATTATGTTATGCGGAGCGTTGGAGTTGCGGGCGTTGCAAAATACCCAACTGTCCTTACAGAGCGTGACACTCGTATATAGCACTGTCTCTTTAGTGCTAATGCACCGGATGCCCTTGGCTCGGTTGAACTTGGACTCTCCTGCAAGGCTGTAGTTGAGCCGTGGGCCCCACTGACGATGCAGACCGAAGCGTTTATGTCAGCATTCAATTTGTACCTCACCACCGGCTCACCCCCTGCTCACCACCAAGTCACTACGTACCTCAACCTTTCTTCTTCCCTATCACGCCTTCTATCCCATAGATGAACTAGTTGACTACATAACAGGGGAGTTTTCGAAGTCCTACGCCTTGGTGCCCGACATTCATTGCATCTTATTACGTCAACGTTGTCGGCTACACTCTCGGAGACGAACCCACGACACATTTTTGCCCCCCTGTGCTTGACCAGCTTTTATCCTTCTCAGCTTCAAAGCAAACAGGTCAACAGACGAGATAATGTCGACCACAAAACCCAAAGCCCACGCCAATCCCAACACCCTTCCCCTCCCAGACCGACACCCACTCCAACGCCTGCGCGCCCCATCCCGGGACCTCTCTGCGGCACTGCACGCGCTGGGGCTCGCGTCCTTCACCTACTCCTACCACTGGCTGCACACGCACCCCAACGACATCAACTCGGCCTACGGATGGCACTTCCAATACCTGACTATCATCGGGTTGACGCTCGCCACGCTGACCTTCCTCCTAGGCCTGCTCGCCGACGTCAGTCTCAACCCACGCATCTTCGCCGCCAAGAACACGCTGAGCATGTGCGCCGCGCCGCTGGAGCTGCTCGTCTCGCTCCTCTACTGGGGCCTTCGGCTCGTGGACCCGGCGCTCGTGGTGCCCCCGGAGTTCGAACTGCCCATGGGCGCGGACCTTAGCTTTCACGCCGCGCCCGCGGTGTTCCTCCTGCTCGACCTCCTGGCGTTCAGTCCGCCGTGGGGAATCACGGTGCTGCCGAGCCTGGGCGTGTCGTGCGCCATCGCGCTGGCGTACTGGTTCTGGATCGAGCTGTGCTATAGCTACAATGGCTTTTATCCGTATCCTTTGTTTGCCCTGCTGGGGAGTGTGCAGCGCATGGGCGTTTTTGCCTCGAGTGCTGTCTTGATGGCCTGGAATACCGTGGTGCTGAAGTGGCTCTACGGACGGGTTAATGGAGTTGAGGGTCGGAGCAGGGGGAAGAGGTGATGCACAGGCCAGGGCCAGTGCAGGTCAGGGCAGGGCAAGGACTCGGGGTCTGTACGTACCGAGTTCTTTCATGCTTGGATGGCTTGCATGCATGAAGGCCTCGGTGGGCGGGCGTGCAAGAGTGCCTTGAGAAGGGCGTGGAGGCTTTGGGACGAGGTTGGATGGATTGTAATAGACACATTTAATAGAGTTGAAGATGTTAGATCATACATGGGGTGCTTGCTTGATTGGGTATGGCACGACGGAGTGTCCAGATCAGCTTACTCGACTTGTAGACTACGTGGGAATTGACATGATAGAGAACGAATGTTTGCTCGACCAAAGTGGTGTAGAATGTGAGGATATTTGGAGTATGTCCCGGGAATCCCTGTCTGAATTCGTATACTGTCTCCTTTATCTATTGCTGTAGCTACAACCCCGCGGAGGACGAATTGTGCCCCTCCTATTACCCTCAGTGATCGGTTGCTCATCCTCCAGGTACAGGTAGTGTCGCCGACTGACATGAAGACTCGAAAATCCAATTCGAACCAGGACTTCCGTCACAGATAAGCCCCGACTGGAAAATATTCTCAAGGCTCTGAAAAGGAAAAGAGTCCAACCAGCCACTTCAAGATGTGGTTGAATTCAGCTCAACTGAAGGTGCAGACTTTCAGTTCCCACCTTGATTGATCACGGCGATATAGGTTGACCAAGAAGGCCGCCGAATCTAGACGTCATGACGAGCATTCCTGCTGAGGTGCCGAATCTTCTCCCCATGCTTTGCATTGTTAGCACGTTCCTGCCGACCAGGGGCAACAAAGCGGCAACCGGAACTCACCTTGTAAAATAGATACGGCAAGGGCATGAAGCAGATGGCAATGCCTCCCAACAACGAATTGCCCGCCCCGACGCCAAGTCTGCGGAAGAGTTGTCGTGCCTGTCAAACAGTCAACTAAACTTCACGGTACTCGTATCAGGAAACGACAGTCGACTTACAAAGAGTGGGAATATTGCTCCAAAGGTCGCGCGAAACAGTGCATTGCCTGCAAAAATGGAGGCCGCGTACGTGGGATATGAGATGCCAAGATAATTGAGCACGGGGTTGAACAAGGTGACGATGCTGACCGTGAAGCACCCGGAGCCGATGATCGGCACTATCCAATGCACACGTTTGCGCGCCGACCAGCCGTACCAGAACAGGCAGATCGGGAGGGCAGCGGAGCCGAAGAACGTGGGAGGGAGGACCATCTCGGGCTTGAAGCCCGGCTTCGTGAACCGGGGGACAATGCCGTACTTTACCCAGAGGAGGTACAGGGGCACAGTGATGAGCCCGCCGACCAGAATGCCCAGAAAGAAGAGACCCTGCTGGCCGAGACTGAAGCCGTAGATGTCGCCGAAGACCAGGGGGAAGGACTCGAACCAGATGAACAACACGCCGTAAAGGAGTGCCGTGTACAGGTTCAGCGAAAACACAATCGGCTCGGAGAAGGTCAAGGTGAAGGCCCGGCCGAGCATGACGGCGTGGTCCCTCCAGGTATGATGCGCCGCGTCAATCTCAGACTGGCTCCGCAGCCGATCATCGCCGGTGCCTTTGCGAAGCCTCTTCGCGCGACGGTACAGGATGTTTGCGGCGCTGGTTTCGGGCAGCAGGAAGAACATCATTACGAGTGTGAATGAGCACAGCCACGTGAACACCCAGATGGTCCAGCGCCAGTCCTTTGCTTCCGCGACGAAGCCGCCGAGGATCGGGCCCATGACTGGACCGAGGATGCCGAAAGATCCCCAGACGCAGATTCCGTACGCGACGTGGGCAGGTTCGTACATGTCTGCGATCGTGGCGCCGCCAGTTGCTAGTGCTGGACTGCCAACGAAGCCGGTCACGAGGCGGAAGGTCGAGAACATAGCCATGTCGACGGCAAATCCCGTGGGGAGCTGAAGTAGGACAAACGCCAGGAACGTGAAGAAGTAGATGTCGTTGCGCCCGATGGTGGGCATCTCGGACATGGGGCTCCAAAGCATAGGGCCGAAACCGTATCCACTAGAAAAGACGAACGGCCAGCTGGTTAGCTAATTGCCCTCCCGCCCCCTGGTCGAAGAAAAGTCCGACAGGAGAATGCATCTCACTTACAGCGTGAACAGCGAAAGACCTAGTGTCGCGACCGTCTCGCCGACCCCGAATTCTTTCATGATACTCAGCTCACCCGGCGTGTAGATGGAACTGCCGATATAGAAGGCGAAGTTCAGGAAGCAAACTTGAAAACTGACCAGTAGTTTCCACTTGCCGGGCCAGTTGTGCGGGTTCTGCGCACGGCTTGTCAGAAGTTGTTTTCCCATCTTCCGATGAAACTGTTCAGTGTCCACGGGGCGTAGTGTATGTACCTCTGGATCATCTGGACCGTACCAATCTATCAACACGATGTCTTTGCTCTCCTCGACGTCGTGGTTGGGATCTGCTTGTCGCAGGTTGACGCGGTCCAACGCTCCAAGGTCTCCAGCGCGCGGATCGCCCTGATCGATAAGACCTCCAGGCTTCTCTGGATCATCGACTTGCTCCAGCGGCAGCGGCACGTGTCTTGTGGCCAACTCGTCCCGCCTGGCGCGCTGCATCCATAAGGACGGATCGATCTCATCGGGATATTGGAAACACTTTCTGCCAGATAGGAAGCGGATGAGCTGGCCGAACTGCGTATCTCTGAGCAGCTGAGTATTCATGCTACAAATCTAAAACGATGTGACAATTGTCTTTGTATTTTCCCTGCTCTTCGGTCTGCTTTTTATAGAGAAAAGTGCAGGCAGCGTAAAAAGGGCGAGACATACATACCTGAGCAACTCCCTGCTGTATTATACCTTTTCGCCGATTAGCAGGAGCCGCCATTTTATCGGACTTGACATGGAGCTTGGGATGGTTAAGACCGACATGCTCCATAGGGGGTGGGAGCTATGCAACTTTCGTCTCCCTGAGATCGTGAGCGAGGCTGCGGCGGAAGATGGCTCGCCATCGTGGGAGGTGGGAACTAAGCCAATTTGGGCGCTTTGGGACTCGGTCTCGCATCGAGTGTCCGGAGACGGTGGTGGCAAGGACAAAACACTCGAGAAATCGACACCGCAGTCCGGGTGCTCCACTCGCTACAGAAATATTGTCCAGGCTCTGTTACTCTGGACGGTTGTCACTCCAGTCAGTCTTCCATGTGCAGGCGGCAAACCAAACGGGGAATTGGGGACAATGATGGGTCGTAACAATTCATTACTTCAACTGCCTTCGTGACATTCATCTAGGGTTGTCTCTTTTCCGGTGACCGCCCCTGACTTCGCGAAGTCGCCTCTCGTGCTGCGGGTCAGCAGTGTCTCTTTCGAGGTCACTGTCGGGATCCCTCCGTCTCTGGCTCCTGCTGCGACTCCTATTCGCAGGAGCCATGTGGGAACCGCGAGAGTCGACGGGCCTTATCTCGTCGCCGGCTCTTGATTTTCCCTTTGACGAGTGCCGCCGTGAGGCCGGCGGCCTACTGGTGGGTCTGCTGTCACCGAATTGGGTCATCTCAGCATGGCCACGCTGATTGTGGTGCGAGGACGACTCTCGCTTCAACTTCCTGTCCCGTTGACCGGAGGATGATGCCAGCGCACCACTTCCAACGATTGTTGGGTCGTTATGATATTCCCACCCCTTGGTGTAATGCATATGCTTGCAAAGGTCAGCGTGACATGCCGTAGAAAATCTAAATCAACGAGCTTCCTACCTGATGCGGGCCCCAGAGTTCCGGAGTGGCTGACCGGGCTCCAGCTCTTTTCTCGTCACTGGTAGGGAACCCGGAGGCTGCAGCTCTCCGATCCTCAAGCTTCCTCCGGTGTCGACGTTTCAGGCAGACCAATAGCCACGCGAACAGTGGAAGTCCCACCGCTAAGATACCTAGCATCAAAATCCATCGCCAGTGTCCCTCGATCCTAGGATTACAATTAGTGGACATCCCCCGAAGTCCAGAATGTACTTACCAAGATTGATGGGATGAAGTTGCCGGAGCTGATGCGCTTCCGGTTCCCGTACTTGTAGCGGTTGGGGAGGCAGTGGAATAGCTCGTGACAGTCACAACGGTCACTGAGCTTACTGAGGCGGTGGCCAAAGGGTCAATCCCTTGGCCGACTTGTTGACAGAACCCCGTGAACCATGTTTGCAGCAAATCTCTATCCGATTCAATCGTACATTCGGCGGCGCACACCGAGTCGGGAGTGCCGTAGAGGGGTTGTAATATACCGCTCTGGCAGAAGCAGTTCTCATAGGTGATCTGGTCGGTGGTTGCGACGTTCGGAGGGACACAGGAGGACTGCGCCTGGAGTAGGACCGTGCAACCGACGGCGCAGCCAGGGAACTGTGGGGAGGATGCCGTCGGAACAATGCTCTGGCCCGAGACGAGACGCAGGAGGGTGAAAAGAGCGGGACATAGTGCGAAGATCGAGGAGCGCATCCTTTTCATTGCGAATGTCTCTTATCGAGTGGGAGGATAGTGGCGGCTGCGATCGGTAGCTCCGCGGGTAAAGAGCGTGTGCAGAGATATGGCTGTATCGGTGTCAGGACGAGCAAACAGCGTGCATGATGGGTTGTCGCATCGATCCGCGACTCAAACGAGCGATGAGGCTGCTCCCATACCACCGACGGCAGTGAGAGGAAGTCAGGAAGGAGTGGAAGACGCGGGAAAGACATCTAAGACATGCTGGATGGCCACCTCTACGCGGGGGGGTTGGAAGGACCTCCAAAAGGGCAAACACACGGGCTCAAAAGAGGTCAAGCTCGAGGAACATTCTTCAGCTTGCATGAGTGTGGACGATAAGGTTGCACTTTGGCTGGAAGCAGATGCCGCGTTCAACGGGCGATTTTGCAATTGGCCAGTGTGACACTTCACGCTGCCACCTTGAGGAGGATAATCCCGGCATCTCGCACAAGGGCCGCGGATAGGGCAATGCGGGAAATGAACTCGGCTGCTTCATGACAGAACCTTGTTTCTCCCTGTCGCTGGCTTCTGATCGACTCGCCTGAGCGGCATCCTGAGAACAATCAGAGGCACTTTGACGTGATGCACACGGTGGAGGTGATTTGGCAAGCCTACCTCACTTACATACAAACCAGCCAGTTCCGTTTAGGCGCGAGACAGGCGCCTCCACCGAATTAGGGGAGCCTAACTACGCCCCTTCGGCTCGGAAGCTTTCGCCGAGGCCTCCACTTCAGACCGAGAAATTCACACACTACGATTCTCCGATCCCCCTTGTCAAGTTTCAAGATCCCTTCTGTTGGCGTTGGTGCTGTACGCGTGCGCAGTTTTCAGTTCTCACTGACACCATGGTGGCCCCTCCTTCTGACTCCGCTCTTCTGAGGGGGCTGTTCGAAGACCTCGCCGGCTCCTGGGTTCTCAACCGCCAACTACGAAGCGCAAACCCTTCGGAGCCGTCGGGGCGATGCGCTGGTCAAGCTCTCTTCACAACCAGCCTGTCGCCTTCGCCTGTGATTGACCGCGATGGAAAGCTGCACGTTGCCGATGCAGAACTCCTATACCATGAGCATGGGGAGTTCGAGATGATGATGGTCACGGGTAACAAACTGACCGGAGTTCCGACCTTCCCCTTCTCGAGAAAATACATCTGGCGCTTACAGAAAGCCGAAAACGGGCATACCATAAGTATCTGGTTTACCAAACCAGGGACCGAGACCATCGACTACCTGTTCCACAAAATAGACCTCCCTTTTGATGAGGATCATAAGTCGGGATCCGATAACAGGCTTGTCCTTTACGGAACTGGTGGCCATCTCTGCGTGGAGGACTTCTACAGCAGCTCCTACACTTTCACCTTGACTCGACCAAGCGAGGCCTCTCCGTTCAAGCTTGCTTCTTGGACGACAATACATGAGGTTCTCGGTCCAAAGAAAGATCAACACATTGAGACAACTTTTGTCAGGCCTTGATCGAGCACTACCGAGCAAGGTTCCTCAGCAGAAATCTGGTTCGGACATATCCAGCATTGTTCTCACTCCTCTTGTCTATTCGGCATCCCAAAGCGAACGACTACAGTAACCAGGCCTCAGCTTTGCCGTCTTGAATTCACTACTGTATCTTCCGGAATCAATACGCCTTTACCGGTCACAACTTCGTCAAATTCATTTGACAGCAGGATGATATCAAAACCATCGGAACCTACGAATAGTAATCGGCACTGGAACCCTTCGTGCAGGAAGGCAAGTTCATACCTCTCTGGCGGGAGGTGCACAACACGGCTTGGACTTCCATCAGTTCTTAGGCTTCAAAAGCTCACCGAACCCAAACCTCGTAAGATATCTATCTCTAACCAAGTCATGAACACCCGCAGAGATTTCGGTTTGTCCTCCATCATACTCTGCAATAGCTCTGAAAGGCCTTTTGCCATGTTCGGCGTTGATGACACGATCAATCGCATCAGCAACAGCTTGCGGGGTGGCTTCAGGGCTAAGAAGTTTTCTGCCGCTCTCCTGAAGCACTGCATCCCATCCAGCCAGTGGACTTGGTGGAGACCAGAGCTCTTCGGCTCTTTGAGTATCGCCGGGACGCAGTGCTGCCGCGAATATATTCGTCCCCGTTGGAAAGAAGCCCGGAAGAATAATAGATGTCTCAATTCCGAAGGGACTCAGTTCAAGTTGATAGACCTGGGCCAAAGAGTCCACTGCAGCTTTGCTTGCAAAATATGCTCCGGCAAAAGGGGCGCTGGAGCCATAGACACTGGCTGAAGAGACGAAAACGAGGACTCCGCGACCTTTGCGACGCATGTGCGGCATTACAATCCGATTGACTCTTTGCGGACCGATCAAATTGACTTCAAGCAGTTTGGTGAACTGTTCTGGGAGAAAGCTTTCTGTTGGACCATACGCCAGAAGTCCTATCATTGACGTTAGTCTGCGAAACCGTCTCCCTGGCCGAGGTTTCCGACTCACCGGCATTGTGGATCAGGCCATCGATGGATCCTTTCTCCGAGATGATTGTATCGACCGCCACTTGGATTGAAGCATCATCTGTCACGTCCAATTGAACTGGCACAAGATGGACCTGGTTCACCCTTGCGAACTCCCTGGTCTCTTCATAGAATGCGTTGTTTCCATCGTCAGCTGGCAGGATTCCCGCGTATACCTGGTGACCAGACTTCGCGAGAGTTCGAGCCGTAAGAGCTCCGAACCCGGTGGCCGCGCCTGTCACCAGGACGATGAGCTTTTCAGACATGTTTTTTTATTTCAGGTGATGTTAGGAGCGCAAGGAAGAGAAGAGATGGTCGACCGGCCTTCCAGGATCGCATTCCAGACCTTTTATCTTCTGGAATGGAACTGCTCGAGCGCTTCTCACAGCGTTCAGCCTTGTGTCAGGTTGCTAGAGTTTCCAAAGTCTCCGGGGCTCGGTGACCAAGTGATGGGTAACCATCGGAACCAACCTTTAGATGAGTTTGGTACAGTGCCGAAGCGGTCAGCTTGCCCCGAATGGAATCAAGCCGGAGATACCGTGTCATCAAGCCCCGGACTGTCTAACGTCGCCGCACGGAGGGCAGCAGACGCCTGTTGCGGAGGCGGGGGAAATCCGGGGGATCCAGCCCGCCCTTCAAGACCAGGCCGTGGCAAGGTGGATCGGCAAGGCTCCGGGAATCCCCTGTCTGTCAATGCTGTGTATGTATTTATTATACATTACATGCGAGTTCGCCACGTGGACGAGAGTACTTTACACGGCCATCTACGGAGTATCGCCCAATTGCCTTTCAATTCGTCATGGCCGTTTCCGACTCTATCATCTCTGCGGAAAAGATAGCAGGAGAAGAAGTGCACCTCGAGGACCTCGGCCATGAAACTTTCTCCGACGATGTTCATGATCCGCTGAACTGGCCTACGACACAAAAGCTCACCGTGCTCGCGGTGCTGTGCGTTTGGATGTGAGTCTTCCACGACGCTTGCCGCAGCTTTGCGTCGAGCGTTGCAATGCTCTTCCTCTGAAGTTTGCTTCCTGATGGCCAATGGTAACAGTTCAGCAGGTACGTTGGGACAGCCAACGTAAGTCTAGTTTCCCGCAACATGTCTTGATACTCTGGGCTTTTGTCCCTCACAAAAATCCATTGAGATGGGCCGGCGATAGTCTGCGACCACCTTCGAGCAGCTGTACTGACCCATCGTGCCGCCAGATCGTGATCAATGGACCTGCATTCCCTGCAATTACCCAAGAGTTTCAGATTTCTTTCACAACAGCCAGCTATCTGATAGCGGGCTCATCGTTGGCATATGGATCGTCCTCATTGATCTGGGTCGGTGTAGCCAATCGTTACGGCGTCCGATTGACTTTCGTGCTCTGCGCTCTGGCTGGAGGCCTGGTATCGATCTGGGGTGCTAAGGCGACCACCTTCTCCAATCTTTTGGCTGCTCGTATCGTTGCTTCTGCGTTTGTGGCATCCCCAGAAGTTCTCGCCCCTCAAGTCATAGGCGACGTGTTCCACCTCAAGTACCGCGCTCGAGCCGTGACCACTCTTTTGGTCTTCGAGGGTGTCGGGTTCCCCATGGGTCCTCTTATTGGGGCATATATCTATAGGTGAGTCACACTATCCGATATAGACAGACTGTACACTGACCAGCTGCCAGCGACCATGGCTGGAGGTGGACGGAATGGATCATGGTCATTCTCCTACTCGCCACAGCGGTTCTGCTCTTCCTCTTCTTCCCAGAGACTCAGTACACCGCCAGCACTACTGCCAACAAAACGAAAAGGACATACATCGACGGCCTCAGATTCTGGCGTGTAAGTGGTGGGGGAACGGCCAAAGTTCACAGGTACCTGCTTCATCATCAGTTCTGGTGACACGGCTTCTGACAATCACACCTAGCCTCGTATCAGCATTACTCTACCCGTTCCCATATATTCTACATCCTGTGGTGATGATGATCACCTTCTGGGGCTCCGTAATGGTCATGGTCACGAATTATGTCATGGTAAGGAGACTCTCAAGCGATGCAGATAAGATCTGAAAATGGAGTTGACTAACCACCCATCAATACTTCCAGACGGTGTCGACTTTCGCGTTCAGCCAAGTCTACGGCTTTTCCGTCAAAGCGACAGGCACTTCTTACGTTGCGCCCCTCATTGGTATTCTTGTCGCGGTCGTCGTCAGCGGATATATGGCAGACTGGTATGAGATGAGAAACTTACGCATGGCGGCGAAGAGCGGCGTCAAACCTCATCCAGAGACTCGATTTGTGCTTCTGCTCATTACCGGTTCCATTGGTGTTGCCGGCACGGCACTCTTCGGTGCTTGCCTGGGCGACAAATGTCATTGGATTGGTGCAATGGCCGGCTCGTTCGGCTGTATGTTTGCCCCATTATCTTGCGCACTCCATTGGGGGTTGAGATCTGACTGACGAACGCTCACAGGCCTCTTCAGCTTCGTCGCCGGGTTGTCCATTCTGTACGCGTACCTGATGGATGTGTACGAAGCACGAACAGACGCAGTGCTAGTCATGTTCAACGGGATCAAGAACATCGCTGGATTTGGCATCACCTACGCAGTGTTTCCGTGGACGGCAGCTTCCGGGTTCACCGTCCCTCATGTTGTGCTTGCGATGATCCTTTTGGCGGCCCATCTCATTGTCGGGGCCTTCTACTTCATAGGCCCTGGTGTGCGGAAGTGGACAGCGGCGAAATTTGTAACTGGTCGGGCTTCGAAGCATGGAGACACCTTCTGATTTGATCTGGAAAATACGAGGGAGGCTGTCTACTGAGAGACATTTGACTGCACAGGTCGATGTGGGAGGGCAGAGCACACCAGATTACTGTCTTCCTTTCTCTGGCTTTTCGGAAAATGACGTGGAAATTATGACAGACTCGTCGGTAGGTTTCTGCCGCAAAGTATATTGGTTTCCTCGTAGTTTTGGGGAAGAATGCCTTCTATGCCTCTTGTTGTTATTGAAGCGAGCACCCTGTCAGCGTAGCAAGGCACCTCTCTATACACACAAGTCAGCCCTTCGCAGCCTCATTCTGTTGGAAATGCCTTTGTGAATACGCCAGACAGACAGACAGACGGACAGTCCATAAATTACATTCACGATCTGGTCATCTACGGACAGCGCCAAAATACAACACCTGAGGAGCGGAGTTGCGGTTTCAAAGGGTGTGTCCACACACTATAAAATCACTTCAAAAGCCGTGCCTCTTATATGTACGTAACTTTGGCTCGTCCCTATTACTGAGTCGACGGGAACAACAGCGTTCAACGACCCACGACCTTTTTTCCTCCGTTCGCTAAGAAGTATCCCTCTGCAAGCGGAGAAGCACCTTTTCTCCTATCGGGCTTCCACTAAATGCCATTTTCATCGCCATGTCTTCGGCCTTCATGTGCGGATCGAGCTGGACTTCGAAATATCTGAAAAACAGGGCCGTCACTATTTGCAGTTCGAGCATTGCGAGGCTAGGAAAAATTGGTTCTGTCAGTTAAACGTGTCGAACCTTTGAAGTTGTACTATAATTGCTGTATGAGGGACGACGAGGGAAGGCAATCGCGGGGATTTTTGTTTTTGGATGAGACGCAGAAGCTTGTTGCCGGGTCTTGCACTCACTTTCGCCCCAGACAGGCTCGTGGACCTTCTGAGAATGGGTTCAGCCCTTCTCTGGCTTTCGAGTTATCTCCCAGAAACCGCTCAGGATCAAACGTGTCGGGCGAGGGGAAGTACTCGGGGTGCATGTGCAGGGTATGGTTTTGGGCGCTGACGATTGTCTGGTTTGAGTCGATTGTCAGTGATTATCACCGCTCACCTTTGCGGGACGAGGGACAGAAGGGCTTTTAATAGTCGGACGGGACAGAAATGCGCTTTAATGATTCGGAAGAACCGTCTTGACTTACATCTCGCGGAAGTTCCAGATCTCCCACTTTAAGACTGGAGGATACAACCCGTCGTGGCATTGCCCCTGGAATTGTTGGGAATCTTCGCAGACTCTCACTGATAACTGCATTGAGATAGGGTAGCTGCTGGATCTTCTGCACCTCAGGGAGGGCGGACTCGTCGCGCGGCCAGTGCGGGAAGGCCTCGTGGAGTTCAGCCTTCAGGCGCGAGTAGATCGACCGGTCAGATGTGACGGCGTACACCAGGAAGGCCAGTGTAGAAGACGTGGTCCCGGAACCAGCGAACCTGCATGACATCGCGGTTTTAGCATAGATCCCCTTCTCGAAGCCCGTTGGGTCGGATACGCACAGTACGCCGATGATCTCCTCAGCAACTTCCAGGTCGGTCAAAGGGCGACCCAGATATTCGTCGTCCCTCTCGGTCAACTTTTGAATCCACGGCGATTTCTGCTTGGATTCTTTCAGACGTTGCTCCCGGACCACCTCGAGGCAATACTACCGTGCGATCAGCTTGGTCTTTACCACGGTGATTACTTATCGAATGCGACTAGCCCTAGCCTTGTACTTACAGTGACCCAACCGGCTTGGATACGGAATGGCTCCCTGATCGACTTGATTGGGAAGTTGACTCCATGCTTCGTAAGAAAGGGGAAAATGGAACGTCGTGCAAAATTCTCCGGGAAGACTTCCAGGTCTCGAAGTGCGGGATGGCGGGTGTTGTTCTCGGTCATCTTCGGGTCGTACCCCAGAGTCTGCATGACTAAAACACCAGAGGGTTAGCCGGGCAACTTGTCCCATGATGACTTGACATTGTAGCGTAGCTTACTGATGTATTCGAGACCCAGCCGATGCAACCAAGGGTAAATGTTGACCGTCGCAGACCCGTAACTTTCGAGTTTCCGACAGAGAGCCTCAGCCTTCTTGACCAAGCTCGGAGATAACTCCATCAACGGTGCTTGAGCGAAGTTCCGCGACATCAACTTCCTTCTTGCCGCGTGTTGCTCCCGATTCCTGCAGATAAGGTTAGCAGCGTCCTCCAATATCTGCTGCAGACACGTCGACTCGACCTCATGGAGAAGATGTTGTCGATCCCGGTGAAATTGCCTCCCGCGTAGAATTCGGTCTTCAGGACAGGAACACCGTGTCCGTAGATGGCTTTCAGCTGTCCCGGATTCGCGAATGATACTTCATTTGGCCCGATCCGCACGACATCCCCGTATCGTAGGTGTGCCTCTGTATGATGCTGCTGGTCAGAACGAGTGCTACCCTTCGGTCATCGCCCGCTGTGGACTCTTACCTTGAACCTTGCGCGCTTTCAAGAGCTTGGAGGCATAATATGATTGCCATGATGTGCTCACTTTCGCCAAGAACGGACCCGGAACTTTGCTCAGAGGGTGGAAGTAGAGTAGGTAGAGTATTCGCAAAAGCTGCCATGCCGCTATCAGGACTGACGCTGTCAATAACAGCAGTCGCCATCTGGTCTGCACGGTGGTGTAGGCCAACAAGATCGCCTGGGAGAGGTTTTCCGACGAGAGCAGCATGACTGTGGTGATTGATCACTTCTGGTAGAGGGATGGGCAAAGGTTCGAACAGTGAGTACAGTCACGGCTTGGACGAAGAAGTAATACCAGAACCCCTGGCGAGCTCGTACAAGCTGAATGGATGAAGAGCATCAACGAACAAACCTGCTCTCCCAAATAGGACGCCGGGCACTCAATTGGATGGAATATAGCACTCCACCGATTCCGGGGTATACCCCTTGGAGGGAGCCCGGGGTCCGGGGTAATAGAGCCTGCGTTCCCCCGAGGCAGGTACGGAGGACCGATGGGAGTTAAGGCCCCTGTATCCACCCGCTCCCGTAGCAGCCATGCCATGGAGTGTCAAACCATCAGCTGGGATCCGATGCTTTTACCACCCCGCCACGGGGCGACCTCCCGCAGGATGTCTTTCTCTCCCCAAGTCTTGCCATGACCATGGGAGTGAGCTTCGGGGAATTCGTCTCGACAGTGGATTTGACTGGAGAATGGTTGCTTCATATCGTGTGCTTTCTGACTGTCTCGACAATCTCTGGTGTCCAGAGTGACCTTTATTTCGTTCAAGGTATTTCGTTATTTTTCACACTGTAATTATTGCCCAAGGGCAGGAAAATAGTGGAACTGGCCTCACCACTGGATGCATAGTTCCCTAATATTGCAAGAATGATCGACAATCTGTCTCTTCCCACTGAAGGGGCAACAGTCACCGTGTACGCGTTGCCCACGGGCCATTTGCAACTCCCTGATCGATGGCTCTTCGAAGACGCCAGCAACGACCTTCGACGAGATCGGCAGTACTCGCCAGATTTCAGCTTCCTCATCAAACACCCCCAGGGCAAGGTGTTGTTTGATCTCGGACTGCGCAAAGTCAGTGCCTCCACAAAACCTCCCTCCACAGGGCCATAGGAAGCACTCGCTCGAGCGTTGGTGACTGACTTGGATGGGTGACAGGATCTCGAGAACAATCCGCAGGCAATCAAGGACGAATACGAGCTCATATCTGTCGAAGTACCCTACGACGCCAAAGAACTTCTGGATCAAGGTCCTGAGCCTGCCGCCTCAGTGACGGCAGTGGTTTTGAGCCATTTGCATTTCGATCACACCGGTGATTGCACGAAGTTTCCGGAGGCTGAGCTCATCGTTGGTCCAGGCAGTCGTGCAGCCACGACCCCGGGATGGCCTGAAGCCAGAGGCTCGCCCTTTGACGGTTCCATACTAAAACATCAGCACTATCGAGAACTCGACTTTGACAAAGACGAGTGGCGGCCGCTCGGGCCATTCGCGAGAGCGGTCGATTATTTCGGCGACGGATCCTTCTTCATCATTGACGCTCCTGGACACATGGATGGACATCTGGGCGCTCTGGCAAAGACAGGGCAAGACGAGTGGATCTTCATGGGAGGAGATTGCTGCCATCATCGATCCCTCCTGGCAGGCACCAGACCCATGAGTGTCACGGTTGGGCCAAGCAAAACACCGAGCTTCCATCGGTACCCGGACGTGGCCAAGAGCACGATTCACAAGGTCAGGCTTTTGGAGAAACAGGGTTCGGTTCTCGTAGCTCTCGCGCACGACGCCAGACTAGACGGTGTCATGCCGTTGTACCCAGATTCGCTGAATGGGTGGAAGGGCAGTGACTGGAAGAAAACGCTCGACGAAGGCC
Source organism: Phialophora macrospora (assembly GCA_000835435.1). Lineage (NCBI taxonomy): Eukaryota > Fungi > Ascomycota > Eurotiomycetes > Chaetothyriales > Herpotrichiellaceae > Phialophora > Phialophora macrospora. The sequence continues at coordinate 961,368 of KN846956.1, read as the reverse complement.
TGGCGAGGGACTACCCCAATGAGTATCCCCCACACCAGGTTTGACAGACGTTTGTGGACTTCGGGACAATCCGACAGAAGCTGAAGAAACATTGGACGGTCGGGATGGTTGCCCCGAGTCCTGAGCACGACCAGGACGAATACGGAGTACTCGTAGTAAGCAAGTAATGGCAAGTCGCAGGAAATTGAGAGCAGCTGACTCGCCAAAAGCAAGCTCCAAGCTCGGCTCGCTACCTCAGGTCACTGCTCCGAGCGATATAACCCCGGGGGTTTGTGGGGCAAGCGAATCAAGGAACGAGCTTCTTCCCCACGATGTTGACTGACCGTTCAGGCGGTTCCAATGCATACCCGCCATTTGTACTTCGTACGGAGGACGGAGTTACACGTACCAAGGTGAATGAATCTGGAGGAGTTGCGGGGCCCCCTCTTGTCCGCCCATTCTCCGTCTGCTGTCGGCGACCATTCGCTGGATTCTCCTTCGTACCTGAAGAATTCGACCGCCAAGAACAACCATCTGCATCTTGCGAGTCCGATCCTTTCCCGTAGTGAAGAAGGCCCATCTGCTCGTGCTCCTCATGTGGCCCAGGCCTTCGATTCCTGGCTGTCCAATAATTATGTGGGATAACCAACATGTACTGGATACCACTGTCGTTCTCTCCTCCCCATACCCCTGCTCATACCTATAGAAACATACACATCAACAACGCTGCCCGCGTCTTTCGTGATCTGAGGTGTCTGTCCGACGGGCTTCGAGATGTCTCCGCCAGCTCCGGCGCCACCGTCTGCGCGGCCGCCGGTGGAGGAAACCAGCGAACCCCAACCCAAACGGCGACGAATACCGATTGCGTGTAATGCATGTCGCAACAGAAAATCACGGGTATGATTAGACGTACCGCACTGTGAGCGTGGTTCGAGTGCTGAAAACCCGAACGACAGTGTGATGGGGCACAGCCGACGTGTGCTATGTGCAAGGACACAGGCAATGAATGTATCTATCTACGACCTTTGACCCGGCAAATCACGGAAGAGAGTCAGTAAGTTCTTCTTTCTTCGTTCCGTTCATGGCCTGCTGCTCATTCCCATACAGACCATACAGAGATCTCGAAAGGCGATTGCAGGCTTTGGAAGAGCTCATCCACTCGTCGCATACGTCTGGCCTTGTGAAGGAAGTCTCTTCGGGCGAAGATGCGACGCGCAGACGACCCGCGCTGTCCAGCCCCTCAACGAGCACGACTCATATGGGTGAACCAGACGACACCAATGCGCCTGAGGAGTCTCGTAGTCTGGCGTTCGCGGTCGACCCCATCGACGGGATGGGCGCAGTGCTGTTGGAGCCCGAGGAGAGATCGACCTTTCACGGTATGTTGAGTCCGACGCGCCTTTCGAAATCTGCTGAGCCGTCGGGTTTGCAGGCCCGTCCTCGAATATCACCTTCACCCGCTGTATCACTCAGACGATCGCTCGCGTGGGCAATATTGTGTATCCTTGGAACTCTGGAAATGACCAGGGTGTTCCCTTGGGCTATGTGAATATTACTCATTCGCCGGGGAGCACTAACACCGTGGCTCACGGCAAGGGTAGCCAAAGGGCCAAAGAGTTTGACAAGTTCGCTGTGCCACCAGAAGGACTTGCGGGAGAACTGATCCAGCACTATTTTTCAGATGCAGGGAGTCACAGTCTTTTCCCGTTCTTGCACCGGCAGTCATTCATGGAGCAGTACGCGCACATGAGGAAATATGGAGCCAGAAGTATGCGCAGAACATGGCTTGGTCTCTTCAACATGGTCCTTGCAGTCGCCACCAACAGTAAGTGCTTTGGTCGCTAGCCAGCTGAGACATTTCAAGTTACCCCGAGGTTAGTTCTGACGCTCTCGTAGTGGTCGACCGAGACGATCTGTTGTCTAGCGTCCGAATCAGTGAGGCGCAGAATTATTACGAACGGGCAGTGAGTCTATGTGACAGATATGTTCTCAATGGCTCCAGCTTGGAGCTTGGTAAGCCCAACACCATGATGTCCAAGTCTTTTATAAGGCCTGACGTGCACAGTTCAATATCTTGTGTCGCAAACACAGTATCTCCAGGCGACTCACAAGTCTATTCAAACGAGCGTGGCCCATTCCATGGCCGTAAACGCCGCGATCCGGATCGGACTGCACTCGCGACAGGCATCACAAGCATGTCTGCCTCTGGAGCGGGAAATGCGTAAACGGACGTGGTTTATGTGCATGGTATTCGACCGGTGAGGATAGAATCTTGGCTCATAGTCGGGAGACCAGCAAAAATGACTGACCTCCCCTCTCTGCTGCCAGGGTGCTGAGCATGACGCTGGGCCAACCGCCTGTCATCCCGAACAGTTCTATGACTTTGGATCTCCCTGCACATTTCGCACCCGACACATTGGGCGGTAGAGGAGTTGAAAGCCACACCGATTACAGTCTGGGACTGTTCGTTGCGACGATGTGAGTTTGGAAACCCCCTTACGGGCCAACAGTAAGCAACTCAACTTACACTAATTGCACCGCCAGCAAGCTCTACAGGATCCTTGGAAAAGTCATCGAGCAACAATACAGTCAAAATCTGGCCCTGGAGGCGTCTCCGGAGCTGCTGGATATCGTCGCGCCGATTCCTAGCATCGACAATGAGCTCCGCGAGTGGGAGCAAGACCTGCCCACGGACCTCAAGACGATATCCTCCCGCGAGCTGCAGACGATGCTGTCGTGCCTGGTCACGAACGGACCCACGTTGATCGCCAAGCGATTCAAGGTGCACCTGACGCTGCGGGCCCTCAACGTACGATTGCTCCTGCATCGACCCGTCCTGGTCAAGTATCTCGAAGCGTCACACTGTTCGAACATCCCTGCCGCGGACATTGCCGTGCTGAACAGGCTAGGGTCGCACAGTATCTACATGTGCTTCCGGACCGCCGTGGAGATCATCGACATTGTGAGCACGTTGGTTCAAGAGCGAAGAGCAGCCAGGCGGTTCCTCAATGCATGGTGAGTCGAAAGCCAGGCCAGGCCAGAGGAGGCCATTGGATGTTTCAATTCAATTCAATTATCGACGAAAAAAACTAACTCTGGACATGATGATCAAGGTGGTTCACTCTCTACTATAGTGGGTTTCTCCAGCCATGCTCCTCCATCCAACCGCTTCGAAACTAATAACAGTAACTAATCCTATGATTAAAGCTTTCAACGCCGCGCTCGTCGCTTTTGGCGTCATGATGATATGTCAGGATCCTGCACGCGTCATTGCCGATGCACCTTCGAAAGAAGCCTGCAAGGACGGCTTGAACAAGGCCGTGCAGGCGCTCGCCAAGCTGGACCGTGGGAACAAAATGGTCGAACGGTGCCATGACTACCTCGAACGGCTCATTGTCGCGACAACGGCTCTCAGTAAGTCTATCGCGGGCTTCGTGATTTTCCAATGTCAAGACACCTTCGGCCCTGCTAATTAGTCCTGTCTGCGCAGCATCCGCGGCGGACTCGATAGATCTCAGTGGCTTCGATCCTTTACCAAACGGTGTCACACGTCTCGCTAATGGCTCCGAGACGTTCTCGGCTCAGACATTCCTTGACGGACGCGCCAACTTCGAAAGAAATGTAGGAGACATCATGACGGGCGATGATCTGGGTTTCCTGGATCTTTACTTCCCTCCTGAGGCCGGAATGTCTTCGACGCTGGGCAATACGGACTTCGCCCCGGCAATGGACTATCAGTCATGAAGGTCGGCACACGCGGCAATTTTGCGTAGACGAGATGATTTCGTTGCACATATGCGCAGGACAACCACCTTCAATGACGGTTGCAGCGGGTGTGCGCACACCTTGTCAAAAGACGTCCTCCCATCGCGGCGCGGAACGTGTTTATCTCATATGCTAATCATTGCCGGCGAGACTTCTTCGGTATATAAGCCTGGATCATGCGTCGCCAAGCGAGGGTTTCCATCCCCGTCATCCCCGGAAGAAATACGACCTCTGTCAGTCCGACAACAGCCGACATGGTGTGAAGTCCTCACTACACATGTTGGACGACTCGAAAGTCTTACATCAGAAGAAGCTTCTCCGCGTTCTTGCTTTCCACGGCTTCTATCTCGCCCTTTTGGGTAAACACTGCAGGCCCTTCTTGCTCCAGCATCGTGGCGAGATACGCAACGCCAGAGGCAGGGGTATAAGGGAAATCGCTCCCGTACAGCAGCCGACTCGAGTCGACGTAGCGTAAGAGACCATGGATCTGGTCGGGGAACGGGAAGCCGGCCAGGTCAAAGAAGAACCGCTCTTGCAGAGTTTTCTTGACTGACGCGGCATTGATTCTATTCTGCAGCTTCAGGATCGCCTCCGAAAACGTCGTGAACCGTTGGATGACTGGAGGGAGAGCGCCACCAGCGTGGGAGAGGATATATGTGATGTTGGGATATCGCGCGACCGTCCCACTCAGAAAGAGATTGATCACGCATCTTGTCGTCTCGAGAAGGTACTCGAACATTGGATCTGGGAACTGCTTCAAAGGCGAGGCCCGGACGGGGCCTTGCTCGCAGGTTGCCGAGAGGCAGGGGCCAGTCGGGTGAATAAAGACCTTGGCTCTCCTCCGATCCAATTCGGTGAAGACTGGATCGAGGCTACTATCGCCCAGATATACGCCGTGGTAGTTGCTCAGAAGGCCGAACCCGTCTGGATTGAGGTTGTCGAGCGCGTAGCTGACCTCGGCCAGGCTCTCGTCGACAAAGGGCAGCGGCAACGACGCCCAAAACCCGAACGACTCTGGTTCCCGTCGCTTGAGGTCTGCGGCATATTGGTTGCAATCTCTCGTGAGCGTGGCGGCTAGCTGGCGATCTCCGGGAACGATGTTCGTGCCGGGCGACGTTATGCTCACAATGGATTTCGTGATTCCCAGATCCTTCATGAACACCAAATGGGAGTCTGGATCCCAAGCCTGCCAGACAAAACATGAGCAATCCAATTCGTTCTCAACCATCTGGCGGTTCAAGGGCATATCAATAAGGAACTCACAGGGATCTCGGGCATGCCATCAGGTTTTCCATAGCCATGCTCTTCACAAGCCCTACGCCAGACCGGCGGAATAAAGTGAGCGTGTGTGTCAATCCGGCCCATTGTCGTTTCTGATTCAAATAGCGTACACACGTGGCGTAGATGTGACGGTGTCAATCAACCGTTGCCTTTCACCGAGACGATGGGTAGGAAAAGCTGGAAAGAACAATGAAGAGGAGAAAAGCTAAATTGGCCGTAAAGTAACTTCCTTACAGCGAGATTGCTTGAAAGGACGAGCTGGATTTGCCCCGTCACCGACGGCCCTTGAGGTCCATGCCACCCACCTCGCCTCAGCCTTGCAATGTCTGTCACTGCCCCTTTCCGGCTCTCTTCCCAGGCTTTCCGGGGCAGTAAATGCCTTATTGCGCCTGGGGTTGCCCGTACAGTAGTCGTCAAGGCCGAAAGACTCCCCTCCTTGCGGCGGCATCGGAGCATATACACCCGCAAAGCTGGGTTGATGATCTGGTCTGAAGCTTACCGAGAAAAATGGCACACAGTTCGAACGGACTTCAAAGGGATGTCGGATGCAAATGGATGCTTGTTTCGGGATGCTGCCCCGGCCCCGGCCACAATGAGAACCGAAAGCGCTACCCCCACACTCCAACTCCCCAGATGCCCCGAAGCTGGGCACTCTAGGCACCTGTGGACGGGCACTCTGGAGAAGACTCCAGCCTATCGGGATGCTGTTCTCGACACAGGTTGTGTTGTGCTTGCTGTCGCCGGTGCGGCGGCAACATAGGTCTTTTCGACTACGGCTGCCCAATATTATACCGGCGAATGTCGTACAACTGACAAGGGCTTGGGAAAAGGGGAATATTTCCTGTTGCAGCCTGTGGCAGGCAAATGTGGGTTGGTCTTCGCGTCATTAGACATTTAGGCAAGTGGCCGCGATTTCCTTTGTTATCTTTCCTGCCGTGGAAGGCACATCCCTGTGCCCCACCTTCTTCCTGATAGCTGAGAACCGGTCTCTCTTCGCTACAACTCAATACATTTCTCAGAAAATTTGAGTTGAGGAATCCCACTTCGCCTCTCAGAACAGACAGCGATGAGAGTCTTATTCAGTGGGCACGATATCGCGAGCGGCACGAAGCAGAGGATTCTGCTTCAAACCAACAACAACTCAGCTAGGATAGTCGGCATGCAGAGCCTTGACAGAGGCCCATGCCTGTACAATGCCTGAAATAGACTGAATAAGGCCGAAGACGATGGTGAGGGCAAGGACGAGAGCAGCCACCCAGAAGGTGTACCACTGCACCTTTTTCCTGTCGTCATTCCACCACTGCGAGACTGTCTTCGGTTCCGACTCATCGAAGGCCTGCTTGAGAATGACAAGACGGTCCCTCCAATACTTGAAATTCTCGATCTGACGAGCAGTGGCATTCAGATGCGTACCTCGACCAGCCTGAAGGTCTAGATTGAATTGTCTTTGCTTCTGTTTGAACCATTTGATGGTCTTCCTGTCGTTTGGTGGGAGAAGCAGGGACAAGGTTCGCAAGGTCTCGTCGAGGAACTCTAGCGTGAATGGCGACCCTCTGATCGGGTCTTTAGAATACGGCGAACATATGACTGGTTTCGGGTGCGACTTACGTGTTGAAATCACGATGAAGGTGCAAAAAAGACGCGTGGTGAAAGATGAGGACGCGGGTGTCGTCGTCCCTCATCGAGAGGTGATCCACGATGTTGTCTGTCCAAGACACTCGAATCCCGGATATCCTTTGCAAGTTTCGGGCATTGAAGATCTTCTCTAGCTTGACTTGGGTGTCGAGTTCATGGTCCGGCGTGAAAGTCTCGTTGATGAAAGTATGGATCGTGCCCTCCGTCCAGTGCACCTGAGTCTGGCCTGGGTTCCACGCCGGTCCGACATTTCCCACGTTGACCATCAACCATAATCTGACTACCAGTGCTAACAGCGCCTCCACTTGGACCTGGATTTCACCTGGTGAGCCTTGGTTGTCGACGCTGGAAAGTTTCCGTCGCAGCGATTCTCGCGTTTCAGTATTGCCTTTGAGCATTTCGATAGCGTCCACCACCTCGGAATGGCGTTCTGCTGCGGTATCCGCGTGGCGACATTGATCTTCGTAGTACTGGATGTATGCGCACAGCTTTCGGTCGGAGGAGGCTCCCCATATTCTATTCACAAGTGCCAGCCTCACATCTTCCCGAAGGGGGCTTCTGAGCCGGTTCTCCTCAAGCGGGTCAAGCATCGTCCTGTTCAAGGGAGGCTCCTGGTCGGGACGCTACACGATACAAAATGAAAGGGAAGCGACGATTCCACGTCTTGGTTATACGGTCGCAGAACAGCCTCACAGCCGCCAGGCCTCCATGTCCCTCGCGTTCTGGATTCAGCCTCTTTCTTGGCGTGCATATATCGATACCGGCGTCTTCAGCGCCAGCCTTACGCACGATCATCTTCAGTTACTTTGGCAGGACGCATGGCATCAATGCCAGTAATATAGGCCTCACGACTCATCGCAAATCCAGTCATGAGTGAGCCGGTCTCAATACGCACAGAAACGGTCCCCCTACAGCGCGAGAGCGCGACGTTTCCGAGGTTGAAGCAGAAATGGCTGCCTATTTTTCCCAATCGAAAATCCCCAGACATTTGGCCCGATCCCTCAAACTCAGTTGGCCGCCGGTGTTTGGACAGTAACGAGGGCACCGTATGGGAGGCAGTCGGTCCCGCCCGCGAGGCTTTCACGCAAATAGCAAAGGTTGTCCAGGACCTGCTCGAATCTAACGCCGACTATCTGGACAAGGGCGAGGAAGTTTCTCCCACACTCTCCTATGGCCTTTGGATGATAGGTAAGCATGCAACAAACGCCGTTCCTACCATTGTCCTGGGCTGTTCGAGGCGACCAGTCCGAAAGCGCGCCGAAAGCTTGATCAAAAAGAATGGCGTCCTGGATCAATATCCCGGGATAGTTCTCAAGACGTCTTCTGCAACTCCGAGACCACTTGCCGATGGTGGCTACGTGACTGCCACCAGGGGTGCTACAATCAATCTTTACACTATCGGCAGCCCTGAACGCTCGTGTGGTGTGAGTGTCTTGGTCGGCCGAGCGAGCGGCCCTGCTGCAACGAGAGTTAGAAAAGCTACAATAGGAGGATTCGTGCATCTTAACCATGTGAGCTATGGCATGACTGTTGCTCATGCCTTCTCCGAGGGTGTGGGCCCACCGGACACGAGTGCAGGCCCCGTGGATTACATCCATTTCGACGATGATTCGGAATCCGAATCAGAGGATCGAAGCTTTGTGGAAGGAACCAGCAGAGGTTTGTAACCCTACCTATACGAGCGTAGCACTAAGCTTGGGGTTGCTAAATCTATCACTTACAGGTAGCGTATCATCCCTTGGTGAATCTTCTGCTTCCACCCAGAGTTTCAGTCCATCGTCTCGTCAACCCGCAAGCGCTATGGCGGTCTTCGATTCGACTGACGAGACCCTGCAATATTCTCCGAGCACTCGTGCGAGTGCCAATAATTTGCTGGCAGATGCTGTGCTGCCGGAAGATGCTGTCAGAATGGGCTCTCTGCATCGAGCAGGGCAATGTTTGTATGGCTACCAACGTGACTGGGCATTGTTCAAAATCAGTCCAGACTGGCCCTCTAGCAATGAAGCGAGTCTGCCATTGCCAGCCAAAGAGATGATCCATGTCGGCGATATCGCATCAGTCGAAGCTAGCAGGCCCGTCATTGTCGCGACTGGACGGGGGGCCTCCACCAAAGGTCATGTATCCTCCACACCCACCTTCGTTCGGGCTCAAGGTTCTTACTGTTTTGATCAATTGTGGACCATCTGTGTCGACGAACCGCTGGGTGAGTTTCAGGCGCTCTGGAGTCCTTCAGGTGGAGAGCAGCTTACACGTCGGCATCTAGTTCCCGGAGATTGCGGTTCTTGGGTTGTTGACTCTGATTCTGGGCACTTAATGGGTGTAGTCGTTGCGGGGTTGCTGCAGTCTCACTTGGCGTATCTGGTCGACGCTAGACAACTATTCCACGACATCTTTCAGAACACGGGGATCCAGCCAAGCCTCTCAAGGGCCCCTATGTCACCATCACCACCAAACTCCCCACCTAAGACATGCTCTGGTCCATGTAGCGGCCGCTTGACTGTGCGAATTTCGGAAATTGAAGGCATAGGTTCAGTTAGACGACCATACATGGTCATCTCACTTGGCCATTCTGAACACATTAATCGTGGTCCTGATCGCACGGGTTTTGAACCACTCTCCAATACTGAATCTGGAAGCAAATCCATTCAAATACCGGGATCGCGTGAATCTCCACACGGCACGACCACTAGTCGCTCTCAAGGACCAACCAGACTGCACAATGAGTCTCACGAGTGGGCGGTATTATCAACATTGTGAGTCTACCACGTCCATGGCTGTGCAATGCCTTGGAGCTCTCATATCGTGCCCCTTCCCAACCCTTTACCTTCAAGACATACGGTGCGTTTCCGTAGTTGCGTGCACTAACAGAGACTAGTGACATTGTACGGCGTCCTGAACGGTTCAGTGTGTCCCTTTACGATGGAGCCCTCGACAACGCATTTCTCGGCCAGGTGAGGCTTTTGTTAACGTTCGACCCGAAACTTGGGAACGTCTTTCATGAGCGAGGCTGTAAATTGGAACCTCGAAATGCTTCTGACAAGCATGTATCTGGGCGCATCAGCATCTTCATGGCACTTGAACAGACGTCGAGTGCAGTCACATCTTTCACCACAATCAAGCCAATTGGAAAAGGCAAGTCAATCAGCTTTCCGGATTGCAGGGCTCCCAACTTACGAGAAGCAGGAAGGTATGGCGAGGTGTATCAAAAGCGAAACCCGGATACAAATCGCCTGTATGCAGTGAAGGAGGTTCAGTGTAGCACCTATGCGAACCCCAAGGCGATCCTCGAGCGTGTCCAGAAGCTGATCGTGGCGAAAGACACATCACCCGTTGTTGCCGACTTTAGATTCGCATTCCAAACAGCATCGTCGCTCCACTTTGCTGTTGACTTCATCTGTGGCGGTAATCTCTGGTGGCATTTGCATCAAGAGGGAAAATTCGTGGAAGACAGGGCACGATTCTACACGGCCGAGATTGCGCTGGCGCTAGAGCATCTGCACCAAAGCGGATGCACTCGCCAGACGGTGACGCCCGACAACATCCTCCTCGACTCAGCAGGCCATGCTATTCTATCCTCTCTTGGTATACTCGATACCTGGGCCCGGCAAGAAGAAACCGAACAAAATTCTGATGGCCAGCTTACGGCATTCCTCGAAGCACTGGAGTACTGCGCACCGGAACTTTTGCTCAGAGAACCGCCTGGTCGAACGGACTTCTGGTCGTTGGGTGTGCTTGTATACGAGATGGTTTGCGGCTGGAATCCCTTCTACAACCAAGATGAGCTACAGATGATGAAGAACATCGTCTACGGTGGAGTCCAGTTGCCTCCCGATACTATGAGCGTTGAGGGGCAGGAATTTGTCAAGGCTTTGCTGAAACGATATCCTGAGCAGAGGCTGGGCCACCAACACGGCATGATTGAAATCAAAGAACATCCCTGGATGTCAGACATCGACTGGGAGGAACTGGCGGACAAGAGGACGGTTCCACCGACCAAGCCAAAAACCGTACCTCAGAACGCCGTGACAAGCTTGACCAAGGATCTCGAAAGCCGGCTTGAACATGCAATGGTTCCCAGCGCCCACAAGACCGGTTTATCATCTGGGCGCAACACGATGGACTCAGGGTATATGTCTGCTCGCATGAGCGCCGCCAGCAGACCCACCCCCTTCGTGCACACGCCGGACTTTGCCAGCCCCATGTCTGAATCGGGGAGGGATTTTCACAGCCTCTCACTCGCGGGCGGCGCTGGATGGAGAGAGACGATCTTCGAGGGTCCTGAGGAGGATGAAGGCTTGGGGGTAGAAGTGGGTATGTACGAGATGGAAATTTGAAGTGGATGCTGCAATGGAATCTCAGAATTTCCTGAGCAGCAGCACGAGCATCAAGCATACGCACCCTTTCTGGCCCAAAATCTGGAAGTCCCTCCGTTGGTGGTGATGCGGCGTTCTCAATGTAAGGGGCCAGTCTCGGTCGACACCCGTTTATTTTCTGCGATCGCAATCTATGATAATACAAAGGAAGATAATGGCCTCGACAAAGTGCGCACGAGTAGGACGCGCCCGGGGGACCACTACCTAGGAGTACATAGCCGACATCGGGCTTCCGCGTCCGCCTCCATCAGCTCGACTATCTTCCCGACGGCGAAATGATATTCCTATTGGTCTCAGATTTGCTCATGGCATGTTGTCCACGACTACATATACTGCTGCGCTCTTCTACTGGGCAGAATTTCCTGTCAGCAGAACCTGCAAAGATACAGCCAAAGTCGAGTTACCCTCGAAATGGCAGCAATGAATAGTCATCCTCGTCAGAGTGACGACGACCTTGGTCTCCCCGAACTATTTGCTTCCATACCACGCTCTCCACTGACCCTCGGACCCTCACCCATCCATGCCCTTCCCAACATCTCGGCCGCTCTGGGAGGGAAAGTGTCCATATACGCCAAGCGCGAGGACCTCAACTCGGCCCTCGCCTTCGGGGGCAATAAGACGCGCAAGCTCGAGTACCTCATCCCGGACGCCTTGGCACAGAACTGCGACACCCTGGTCTCCATTGGCGGATTCCAGTCCAATCATACTCGCCAGGTTGCTGCCGTGGCTGCCAAGTCGGGTCTCAAGTGTAAGCTCGTCCAGGAGAAGTGGGTCGACCATGACGACGTGGGCTACGACAAGGTGGGGAACATTCAACTGTCAAGGTTGATGCGCGCAGACGTGAGGCTCGATCAGTCTGGGTTCGGCATCGAGCACAAGCAGACTCTCAAGAGATTGGAAGAGGAGGTCCTTGCTGGAGGGGGGAAGCCGTACGTAAGTTCAACCAACCCTTCCTCCCTGCCTCCCTTTCTTTTTCTGTTTTGGCCACTTGGCTCTCCACGACCCGGTCATTATCCTTTCATGTTAGTAGCGATGATGGAGCCAAGAAGGGAAGTCCCTGGCCGTCGACTTACTGTCTCTCACTGTACCTATTAGTACATCCCCGCCGGCGCCTCGGACCACCCACTCGGCGGCCTGGGCTTTGCTCGCTGGGCCTTCGAGGTATACGCCCAAGAACGGCAACTGAACGTCTTCTTCGACACCATCATCGTCTGCGCAGTCACGGGCAGCACCTTTGCCGGCATGATCGCCGGCTTCAAGCTGCTCGAACGTACCTACCCGGCGGCGGTGGCGGCGGCGGCGCCTTCCGGCAAAAAGCGCAAGATCATCGGCATCGACGCCAGCGCCAAGCCCAAAGAGACCTTCGACCAAGTCCTCCGCATCGCGCGCGACACGGCCGCCAAGATCGGGCTCAAGGCCTCAGACATCTCGGAGGCAGATGTCATTCTAGATGAGCGCTACCATGCCGGCACGTACGGGCTGGCAGACGCAGCGACGCTGGACGCCATCCGGTTCGGCGCCCAGACCGAGGCCTTCATCACCGATCCGGTGTACGAGGGCAAGAGCCTTGCTGGGCTGATTGATATGGTCAGGCGAGGCGAGATCGAGGATGGCAGTAACGTGCTGTACGCCCACTTGGGGGGCCAGTTGGCCTTGAATGCGTACTCGGATATTCAGTGACGTGGGCTGAGCGGAGTCATAACGATAGGAACTTCTGTACGGAGAACAAGGTAGCATCTGGTGTCGAGGGACAGCGAACTCTTAAGTGATGAGAGCTTCTCGACGGAGTACAAGGAGTGGGCTCGGACTCGGTAGTTGTGCTAATCCTCTGCATGGTTAGACTCTGCATCACCAAGCACGCCAATCCAGGTCTAACCAGATTGTGTCAGATGGGAGCGAACCTGTAACCAACCTGATTGACTGACCTGGTAGACCCTCGTTGGGTATATGGCACACATGGTGCTCTGATTTCGGAGCTTTGACCGGATTGGTCAAATACGTCCGCAGTTCAATCAAAGCGATCCCGTACTTTCTGAGCATCTGGGCTGACCGCGGACCGGTCAAGACTAGGGTATTGAGGCTGTGAGAGCGGTTTATAGCCGCGCCTAGGGTCTCATTCAAACCTTGTCGCTGCGGGATGTCTTTGAGAACATCATCACAAGCCAACGATAAGTTTTAGCGCAGATCGTCCACCTCAATCTGCTCCATCAAGGATGAGGCTAGAAGTTTCAATCTGTTACTTAGACGAGACCTCAGTGAACAAATATCATCTCTCGGCATTGGCAGGTCTTTGTATTCCTTGAATCTGTATCGTGAGGGTGCCCGACCCAGTGCGGTCTACGCACAAGAACAACACACGGGCTTCATCTGGTCGTACCTTGGGTGCGGCTAGACTGACCGCTGTTTCCTCACTGGAAACACTCGAGCGCTTTTTCTGCCACCCGGACTAGAACGAACTCCGGGCACAGCTTTCGTCGGTGTGCAATCGGACTCAAGTGTCATACCTGGGACAAGTCCCCGATGGACAGCGGGATCAAAGGACTTTTGTTCCGCGATATCCGACAGGATTGGAAGGCGCAGATGAAGTGCGGAGTACCTTGACTGGTGAAAGGGGGGCCACATCTTGCGGGATGTATACGGACACCAACCTCGGCATAAGCACCGAATAAGGGTCTTGGCAGGGCAAATATATGCAGCCCACACCAATCGTAACTGAGTCCTTTCTATCGTACTGTGGTGCCAAGTGTCGTGTCCGCACTCGTATACGCTCCGCACATCTCGTAGGGCGCCTGGGGGGCCGAGCCGGAAGATCCTCACCCCCTTCGAGAATCATCTCCGAGAAGCTGGGACGAGAGCGCAGCATACAGTCCTCTTGGGTTAGCTTGAGGCTGATGGCTCGGCCTTGTTAGAACTTCAAGTGGGAGGCCGTACTCGTCGAGCTCCACGTCTGTGATATTTCAGCGAAGATCAACATCAGTATGTATCTACTGCTTGTCGTTGTCAACAATGGATCTCGAGGTCCAAACTGGCGTGAGCTGGCTATAAAAATGGTACTCTTCGCCTGTCCAGAGGTCAACCTCAGAAAGCCCCGCAACCACATTCTTTCCAGAGGTCGACGCTCAAAACACCAGTGGCTGCATTAATACACCACCATGGTTGCCATTCGCTTCCTGACCGGCTGCTTCGCGCTGACCATACCTTGTGCCTATGCCTGTTCACTCGAATCCCGCCAAGACAGCGCCGACTTCATGACAATCGGCAACGATGGTCCGGCAGACCAGGAGACCATTGGTTACAATCTCAACCACCTGTCCCTCATCGTGCACAACCTCACGGCCAGCATGGAATTCTACGGCAAAGTTCTCGGGATGCGCCATCTGTTCACCGCGCAATTGACTCCCTCGTACAGTGTCACGTACATGGGCCACGCGCACGGTGGAAAGAATGGCACGGGCTATCAAACCGGCGAGGAATTGCTCCGCGAAAAGAACAATGCCGCGGGGCTCCTGGAGTTTCAGTATTTCGCAAACTCCGAAGACACGGGCCTGAAAGCGACTACTCAACGCCCAAACACCTTCAGTCACATCGGCCTCATTGTGCCCAGCCTCGAGAAAGCTCAAGAGCGAATGGAGAAATTCGGGGTCAAGGTCACCAAGCGCATCGGCCAGAGCGCCGAGGGGATTGCCTCGGTCGAGAACGCGCTTGGTGCCGGCGACTATGCGACCAAGAATCAGACCGAGCGGGATCTGCTCGTCAAGGGGCAGGAACTCGTGGGATTTGCTCAGCTGTTGACGGTGGAGGATCCAGATGGGAACATGATCGAGGTTCAGCAGCTTGTCCCACCTCCAGGTGTCGCGTAAGGGCCCGTGTCCCTTCTTACGCAAAACACGCTTTCAAGGTAGAACTCGCACACAGCGTCCTGAAGCTCGAGTGGTGACTGGAAGCTATTCCTTGATTTTGTGTGAAATGAGACTTTCCGTTGTGAAAGGGGAGTTTATTGAAGCGCTTTGAGGCTCGGGTGCGAGTGTTTGACGCTGCCTGCATATAGGAATATACCGACGCTAGAATAGACAACAGAAGTATATGGCATCGACCGCCGCGGAGAATAACATCGTCGCTGAGGTAGTTCACTGGATTCCGCGGGTAATAACTTCATCTACATATGACTATCTGCCTCTGACCAGACGAACACAGGCTGCGAGAAGTAATATGTCGTGGAAGTATGGTATAGAAACGGTTGGAAAAGCAAGGGCAGAGAAGGAATACAACCAGGCTCTGCAGATGCTGGGTCGTGAAGGCTACAACACGCAGACACCATAATTCCAGACCAAGAGAGGATTGGTTGAAAGCGCAGTGAGAGCCTCGATCAGCCTTGGTAGCGGACATCTCGCACAGCTCGAGCAAACTTTGACAAGCATCCAGCCAACTGAGTCCTCACACCGCCTACAAGCACTGGTTATGGCCACCCATCGTGCCAAGTCAACCAACCTGTGAGTTTGATGCAGACCCCGACCCGGCCCAGTTCTCGTGAGGCGGTGAAACTGAACCACCCTGTACAAAAGGAGCCCATCGTACAGACGGGACCCTTCGGAAAATTACAGCACTGTGAGCGAAGTGGTTCGGCAGGGAAGAGTACTGTAAGACAGTTGAGAATGATCCTCAGCCTCGAGAAATCCGGTTGGTTGACGGATGAAGAGATGCTATGAAACTGTAGATATCTAGATATTTCCGTCCCGGAGTTGATCAGATGAATCCGACACATTCAATCTCGACATCGGTTCCACGTGCCAATTCCTTGACGGCGACACATGCTCGAGCCTGTTACAATACACGTTTTGTCAGGCTCAACCTCAACAGAGGAAGGGGAAGAAAGACGTAGGACAAGGTGATAACTTACCGGCCGTGGCTCTTTGAACATGGTGTTGTACGCTTCATTCAATACGGGTACATCCTTGATGTCCGTCACAAAAATGAGAAGCTTCAGCACTTTGTCCAAACTGGACCCTGCGGCTTCTAGCACCGCTTCAAGGTTCTTCAAGCATTGAATCTGCCGAGACACGGGGAGGTCAGTGCTCAATGCGCCTTCGTGCCAGTGACGCTCCACTTACTGTTCGGTCTCCAATAGTACCCTCGACGAGGGCGCCGGTTTCGGGATCTGTACCGAGGGCGCCGCTGCAGAAAACAAATCCATTCCGAATGGTGGCTTGGGAGAGAGTTGGGTTCGGTTTCGAAGCAATGGAAACGGCCTCTCGCTGACTGGACGACATGACGGCTTACTGATTCAAGGGGGCTCTGTGGAAGTGCCCGTTATCTTTTGTTGCCGTGATCTGACCGCCAAAGATATAATGTGAATGTGGTCCTCAAAGCGGGTTCCTCCATAATATACAAGATCGGCTTGGGGTGCCGAAGAGACCGTCAGCCGATAAACCTACGCCGGAAGCCAGTACGAGACACAAGCTGATGAGCCAGTCACTCTCTTCGTAGAGCTGCTACCAACCGCTCCAGACCATGGAAGGGAAACCTTAACACGAACGGCTCATTGCGGCAGAGTTGACATGTGTGGCTTCTGCATAGAGCCGATCCAGCCGAATCGGAAAAAGCCGAACGCCTTCGCACTCTATTTACAGAGACGATGCAAGATGGGCCCCTTCTCGATGAAAGGTAAATAAGATGAAATTGATGCCGATGCCCTGGAAGAGACGACGGTATGTTTGATTGACATAGTAAGTCTTCTACAGAAACGTTCCGTGTCGAACAATTGCTTGGGCCCCTCGGTCCTTGTGTTAGCGAAATGATTGCTTTCCAAGAACAAGCCGTTCTGGATGCCGCTATCCGGCGCTATGTGGAGCGGAACCCAACATCACTGGACATACACCAACGGGCACTGGAGTATTTGCCTGGCGGCAACACGAGAACCACATTATACTCGCCGCCCTTCCCAGTGAGCATGAAAAGAGGTCAAGGATATCGGTTGTACGACGAGGATGGCCACGAGTGAGTCTGGTGGTCCATTGTTGATTTTCTTGTGTCTCCCTCACTGGGTCGAGTGTATTGGGGCTGACATGAAGGAAGATATGTGGATCTCGTAGGTGAACTGACGGCCGGTCTATATGGTCATTCGCATCCAATACTCCAAGAAGCATTGATCACGGCCTGTCGAGAGGTCGGGCTCAGTCTGGGCGCAACAAACGTCCACGAGCAGGTGTATGCCTCGCTGCTGTGCCGTCGCTTCAGACTAGGGCACATCAGATTCACGAATTCCGGCACAGAAGCAAACATCCACTGCCTTGCTGCAGTCCGGCGATTCACCGGACGGGACAAAGTGATTGTATATCGTGGTGGCTACCATGGAAGCGTTCTAGCGTTTGGGACCGGGATCGCAGCCAACGATGTAGACAAGCACAGTTGGATAGTCCTTCAGTACAACAGTGTTGCAGCAACGCGAGAGGCATTCGCGAAACATGACGATATTGCCGCCGTTTTGGTGGAAGGTGTGCAAGGTTCAGCCGGGTCGATTCCAGCATCCAAAGAATTCCTTGACACTATTCAGGAGCTCTGTCAGAAGGTCAGTGATCTCTCCCGCGCCCCAGTTTGTGCTTCCTGAGAAGCTGGAGCCGCGATTCTGACTCTCCTCTTCTCTCCTCTGCAGAGTGGCGCCATGTTTATCCTAGACGAGGTGATGACCTCTCGACTTGCCCCGGGCGGGTTGACCGAATTATGGCAACTGAAGCCCGACATGGTCACATTCGGCAAGTACTTGGGTGGAGGCATGCCCTTTGGCGCCTTTGGCGGACGAAAGGAGATCATGGCCGTCTACGATCCCCGTAATCCTGCCAGCCTTGTTCACTCGGGCACATTCCAAAACAATCCGATGATGTTGATCGCCGGACATGCCGGGCTATCCAGCGTTTACACCCCCGAACTCGCCGTTACGTTCAACAAGCGGGGTGATCTACTACGTGAACGACTCAGTCAGGTCTTCCAGGGAACTGTATATACAGTCACGGGAGTCGGGTCGTTGATGTGTATACACGCGACCACTACCGGACTCGGCCCGGAGCAGATCAAATGCAAGGATGACTGGGATGCTGTCCAGGCGAGCAACCTCAAGGTTTTATTCTGGCTGGAAATGCTAGAAGCCGGATTCTGGATCCATCGGAGGGGTTCGATCGCATTGAACATCGAACTCCCAACAGAGGTTCTAGACTCTTTTATTGAAGCAGCCAAAAACTTTGTTGAGAGGCGTCGGGATCTTGTGTCGGTGCCCGACAAGTCGTCGGCAAGGTGATATATCACCAGAGGTTCGCTCCAGTCAAGGAGTTTTACTACAGTGGTCATGTTTGACCGTCTTCACCCAGTGTACATAGTCCTTCATTTAGAGCACAGAACACAGTCTGTAATTGCACTTTGGGATTCTAAAGCTGGCGAGAACCCGCTCTCTTGTCGTGGATCAGAAAATCTCTTTAGGTGGAAGAAACATAAATAGAAGGGGAGTTGACGATCTGATGCAGGATCCTCGCGTCAAGGTGGCCATTTCACCGAGCCTTCAATGTTCGATGTTGATGAACGATTGAGGAGGACTATTCTACGGCCAAAGTAAGTCTTGACAAATGAGCGAGAGGGCGCCCCTGAAAGTCGGCCTGTTCCGCGACAAATGGTTCCACATTTCCTCTTGACGGGTTGAACCGACGCTGTCACCGCGTCGTCGGGATCGGCACAATGCACGACTTGCATCTCGGTTTGCCCACGTAGAATCAAGGGCGTGGAGCATTTAAAGAATTCGAGATGAAGAATGAACGTTTTATCAGAACCAGAGGGACGTTATCCGTCGTGCGTATCGTAACCACCGTTGAACGCATCAGAGCGCCTTTATCGACCCAAGCACCCGATCAGAATGCCGAAGCCAAAGGTCTTATCGCTGGGAGAACCACAGTATGTCGACAAAGAATGGCGGGCCGATTTCGAATCCAAATTCGATCTTCATGTGAGCCTTTCTTGTGGGTCCCGTCCAGCACGTTCGGGCGACTAATCGAGTGGCTATTCAAGGTGTTGCCATCCAGTGACCGTAAGACCATGGTCAAGGGGGTCGCGGACAAGGTGGCCAGCGACGGCCCTTTCGAAGCAGCCTGTATTCTCATGAACAGTGGGCAATACGAGCGTTTTGATGAAGAGTTGTTCGGCCCTCTTATGCCCCAGTTGAAGATCATCGGCTGTGTCAATGCCGGGTACAGTGAATTTGACATGGACTATTTCAACAAGAACAAAGTCGTCGTCACCAACACGCTCACGGCCGTGGCGGAACCGACAGCTGACATTGCCATCTTTCTGATGCTTGCCGCTCTGCGAGATACTTCACAGAAAGAGCTACATGTCCGCGAAGGAAGGTGGAGAGAGGCCAAAACGCCTCCGACGGATCCTAATGGGAAAACCTTGGGGATTATCGGGATGGGCAAGATTGGTCGTGTAAGACCCTCTAGAGAACACACCTGGCTTTGCCATGTAAAATCTGACATCGTTCTAGCATGTCGCTCGAAAAGCGGCCGTCTTTGGCATGAAGATTCAATATTTCAACCGAAACCGATTATCTGCCGATCTCGAACAGCAGTCCAACGCTACCTATTGTCCAACGCTGGCCGAACTCCTGTCCACATCAGATGTCATCTCGATCAATACGCCTCTCACGGCGGAAACGAAGAATATGCTGGGAAAGAAGGAATTCGCCCTTATGAAGGACGGCGTCTTCATCGTCAACACCGGCCGAGGAGCCGTTATCGACGAAGAAGCATTTATCGATGCCTTGGAGAGTGGAAAAGTGGCGAGGGCCGGGTTGGATGTGTTCGTGGGCGAGCCCAAAATCAAGTAAGTTGGCCCCAAAAAAAATGTGTCGACTCTGTCTGGTGGACTAACTTGATCCCTCAGCCCATACTTCATGAAGAGTTACAGGTGTATCGTTCAACCCCATATGGGATCGTGGACCGATGTCGCCTGGAGAAATGCGTGTCAAGAAGCGATGGACAACATCACTGCACTCTTTGAGACTGGAAAGGCGAACTCGCAAGTCAACTCATGGTAGTTGGTATTGGTGGTAGGAGGCCTCTCAAGGTTCGCGTCTACCAGAGCTGGCTTCTACCTTGTGTGGAAAGGGACATCGTCTGCCCATGGCGACCGGGAAAGTGGTCCAGCTACGTGGTTGAAGAATCTAAACGCTGGCCAGCGAATCCAAAAGCTGGAGAAAAGCATTTGGAGATATGTATCCTATAGTCTTGCGCATAGCTAGGCTTTCTGGGCAGGAACTGGTGAAACCGCCGACCGCTCGAAGGAGTTTACAGTAGAGCATCTTCCCAAATTTAACCCACGTGTCGAATGCTTTTCACTCTAGTTTTAATCCTCCGTCAGCAGAGTGACAAGTGTAGCATTCCACAAGAAGCACGCCAAAGATGTCGCCATCGACACCAAATCACTCGGCTGCTGCACCTACTCAGATTCATCAGCCTCATCCTTGGATTTCGATCAAATCTTGTCGTCTAGATAGTCGAATCTATAGCAGATTTCAAATCTGTCACTCGAGCGTCTGAATCTTCCGATATCAGGGATTGTACGAGGTAATTCCCACAGAATGGACCCTCCAGCCACTTTCAACACTTGATCTTCTCTTCTAGTAGCTGCTTGGTTGCCTCTACAAAGATCTGCACCAGCTCCTCCACCTCCTTCTCACTGATGATGAACGGTGGAGCAAAGATGACCGTATCGCTTGCCGGCGAGGCCAGATAGATTGCTGCGCCCTTGGACAAGCAGGTCTGTACTACTTTCGCCGCCATGGGACTGTCTGGCGGCGTGTCGAATTCGACGCCGACAAACAGACCCAGCCCTCGAGTCTCTTTCAGCATCGGCGTGCGCTCTCGGAGCTCTCGCTCCAAAAGTTTACCCATGGTCTTCACATTGGCGAGCAGGTTTTCATTCACCATGACCTGTTGCGTCGCCAAGGCGGCGGCACAACCAATGGAGTGCCCTTGGTATGTATGTCCGCTGACGAAGGGATGGGAGATTGTCGTCGCTTGCATGACTCGGTGAACCTTGGGGCCGACCAAGATGGCCGAGACGGGCTGGTATCCTCCTGACAAGCCCTTCCCGATCGTCTGCAGGTCAGGCGCAACGTTACCGAGTGACTGCCACGCATGGGTTGTGCCGAGTCTGCCCATGCCGCACATGACTTCATCATAAATCAACAGGGCACCGTATTTGTCGCACAACTCCCGCAGCCGGGCGAGATACCCTCGGGCCGCGGGCACCGCTCCCAATGTTGCTCCGCTTACGGGTTCGATCATCAGAGCAGCCACGGACGAAGGGTCGAGCTTTTGGAACATCTCCTCGTACTCGACGATCAGCCTGTCGACGTACGCGTCCTCGTCTTCGCCCTCCCTAGCGTCCTTGGTGAAGAAGCAACGAGGAACGTGATGAAAGGCCTCGGAAAGGATTGGTTCAAAGGGAATTCTTCTGGCCATGTTGTATCCCGCGGCGAGTGCTCCCAGAGTGTTACCGTGGTATGAGAACTTTCGACAGATGTAGTTAACACGTTGAGGTTGCCCTCGAGCGATGTGATACTGTCTCGCTAACTTGATGGCGGATTCGACTGCCTCCGATCCTAAATATTGGAGGTTAGGCTTGAATGTTACCCCGTCGGAGAGCTATCTTGCCAATTACCAGAGCTAACCAACATGACCTTTGTAAAGGCTCCCTCACTTTGCTCAATCAAGAGAGAGGCGAGTTCTTCTGCAGGATCCGTTGTGAACAAGGCTGTATGTGCGTAGGCAAGCTTCTTGGTTTGTTCCACAATGGCTTCGATCACGGCCGGATGACCGTGACCGAGGCACGACACGGCAGCGCCACTGCAACCATCCAGTGTTCGGGAGCCATCAGCGTGTATAATGTACACTCCAGTGCCAGCTGAGGCGGTGGTGTATTCTTTGGCCAGAGAGCGATGAAAGACCGCACTCTTCTGGCTCGGAATGCCCATTTTCGAATCTCACAACTGGCTTGAAAGTACTTGGGTCGACATAAAAGCTACCTAGGCCATCAAGTGCGAAAATACATATCTTTGATCCTGAAAGCCCAATACTCGTATCACTGGATGAGTGCCTGATAGAATCATCGTTCGCAGAGCGGAGCGGAGCTTCATGTCTGGTCGTGCCGTAAGGCGCTCGTCGTAGACAACTGTCCCGACCATCCCCAGTCTGGAAGGCTGCGAAATCGTGATCCGTGGCCCGGTCTACGTTGCGTTCCATCTCGGCTTGATCCGAACATGCTGCTGAGTAACTGGGACCCTCATAGCCAGTACAGGTGGTGCGATAGTGTCAGGCACGTCTTAGTCGAAGACGGTAAAGTATAACGTCACGTCGAAGTTGACACTGTGCTTTCTCGGATACTCATTGTTATCATCATCACCGTCCTCCTCGTCGACGATTTTGCCTGCTTTCAAAACAGAGTTCTACAAGATCCACGACAAATCTTCAAGATGAGTTCAACGACGACAACAGGCACAGAGACCGCTTCGGCCTCGAATCCGACACTCAAGCTGAGGCCAGCCGACGATGGGGTCTTGAACTGGAATCTCGGTAACGTGCACGGCTTGCATGAAATTCCCACCTTCACAGACAAGATGGCCGAGCGAGAATGGGCAAAACAGCATATGGCAGCCGCTTTCCGGACCTTTGCTCGTCTCGGCTGGGCTGACGGTGCCTCGGGCCACATCAGCCTTCGAGACCCCGTGAACCCGGAGTGGTTTTGGATCAATCCCTATGCGATGCACTTGTCTCTGATCAAGGCAAGCGACTTGGTCCTCATTGACCAGCACGGCCGACCTGTGCTGCCAACTCCCCACAAAGTCAATGCCGCTGGCTTCCTCATCCACGGGTCGATTCATCGAGCCAGGCCGGATATCAATGCAGCTTGCCATGTGCACTCACCTGCTGGAAGGGCATGGTCATCGTTTGGACGAGGCATTGAGATGCTCAACCAAGGTACGCGCCTTCTGGTGTGATCAATCTCCATTCCTGTCAGCGGCTCACAGGATTACTTGTCAGATGCCTGCATGTTTTATGACAACTTGGCCGTTTACAAAGGGTTCGGTGGAGTGGTGTTGCTAGAGGAGGAAGGTCTCCGGATTGCCGATGCTCTGGGTCCCACCAATCTCAACATGATCCTTCAGAACCACGGGTGCGTCCACTGATGATCATTATACCATGGCTTTTGCTGACTTGCATTCCAAAAGACTCATCACCTGCGGCTCCACCGTCGACCAGGCTGCGGCCAACTTCATCGCGCTCGAACGAGCTTGCCACAATCAAATTCTGACCGAGGCTGCTGCCGCAAATGGCATTCCAAAGGTTATTGTTGACGAGGAGGCAGCTGCGTTCACTTGCAAGGCAACCTCAACCCCGGGATGTGCTTACATGCAATTCCAACCAGAATTTGATTTGACGGTGGTGCTGTCAAACGGTGATGTTCTTAAATAGTGCCGACATCGTCTACATCGTTTGGGCCCCCTGTTGAAAAGATGTGTAGGAGAATGATGCCATGGATTTTGTCCCATACTTCCTGCGGGTCTTGCACAAGGCCAACGCATTGTCAATGGGTGTTATGTGTCAGCGTGCTCTCGGTGGCTCATGTCTTCAAACGTATAACTTGATGCATTAAGACGATACCACCACTAAGTGGAAAAGACGTGTAGCCTCTAGGGTATCCATTTCCCTCCCAATTCAATGCGCGCCACTCAGGAACACGCTATGTTGTTTGTTTCTCTTTGGGCGGCTAATGAAAACACCAGGATCAGGGTAGATCCGGGGTTGGCACGAGTTCACAGCATCTACATACTACTCTTGTTGAGAAAAGCCGTACCCAGTTCTAGGCAGTGTCAACCAGACGGGGAAGCGCGCTTATCTCCATGGACAAGGCTGTGGGCCTCCCTGGCGTCCCTCCACTGATAACAAATACGGCACGCCTTGCAATGTCCCCACTAACTCGGGTATGATGGAGAACATCGTTTTCCTGGACAAACTTCAGAGAATGGCACCAACGGAAGATTCCCAGCTCGTTGACTTTCTTATCGGCCCCTCAATATTGGCGGGCCCTTCCCACCCAACTGGTTTTCGGAATCATCCATTATTTCAACTGTTCCGGCCATAGGCTTCGTCCAGCGGTGGTTCAATCTTCCGCGAATATCACTGAGAAGTCCGGCACACCCCTGAAAGCGACGAGCGCCTGCCCCGGAGACACCTCGATACGAATGTCATCCGCTCCGCAGCCACCTACAAGCCCACGCTCGTCTGCTCGTCGGGTCAGGGTCTACCGTGCCTGCGTTGCGTGCCAGCAGAAGAAGCAGAAAGTAGGCAAACACTTGTGTAGCACTTTTGATTCCGCAAGAGGCTTAGACTGATCATTCACCTCCTTCCAGTGTGACGGCCAGGCGCCAGCATGCCGAAATTGTGTCCGAGCAAACAGAGGTTCTACTCTTTGTCGCCCCATGTGTGGCGACATTTGCTTATTCGATGTTTACAGTCTGTGTTATTCAAGACCCCGCAACTAAGCGTCGACACCCCCGGGGCTACATTGAGTTTCTGGAGCAGCACAATACATCTCTGGAGAATCATGTGGCCTTCCTCGAGCAAACCCTCCAAGAGTACCAACCCGATCTGGGACTCGACACTCTGCAGGGTAACAATGCGAGCCAAAGTACTCCGGGCGATAGCGTCCGACACGAAGACGATCATTCCATTCCTACGTTGGTTTCCCCTTTGTGAGTCGTCTGGTCATCTCGGTACTAATGGCGTCGTGTTTTCAGATCCTCCGAAGACACTGTCATTGCGCGCGTCGAAAGGCCTGGCGATGAGCCACCCTCGATAGATGCAGTAATGAAACAAGGCAGCAATGACTCGGCCATGGACGATCCGTCCAGCTTGGAGCTGTTGATTGTGAGATCGGCTGGTGCGGAACCTCATTATTTTGGGGCATCCTCGGCGTATTCGTTCACCAAAATGTTCTCCGCGAGCCTCCGCGCCGTCCGCAGACAGGCGCCGGGATTGACAATGTCAGGCATTGTGGATGAAAGCTGCCAAAGTCGCCATTCCACAACGCCAGCTCCATTGCCAAGCCGAGCTCTCGTGAGTATGCTGACAAGTGCATACTTTGACCAAGTACATCCACAGTTTCCCTTCTTACATCGACCAACCTATCTAGAGTGGGAGAATGAAGTGTTGACAGCCTCAGAGGCTGGACTGACCCCGAATCCAGTGAATACCTTTTTCGTTTATGCGGTGAGTTCACCCTGGCTCATTGGACTTAGTTTCCTCCTGACACTATTAGCTGTGTGCGGTTGGAGCTTTGACGGGTCCCCTAGCGGGCGCGACTCTCCCGGAGGTACGTTTGAATTCCCTAACCATGTAGCATCGATATCCTGACTCTCGTCAGGGTTTATACGCTGCAGCTGAAGGGTTGTTTGAGGAAGTGATGCAGCGAAACACGCTGGAATCGATCCAGGCCATCCTTTGCTGTGCCATGTACTCGATTCGCTCTCCGATCGGTGTATCCGTCTGGTATGCTACCCCTTTACTGTGCCGTTGAACTGGAAATCGATAGTTAATGTTTGTACAGGATGCTGTCTGGACTGGCCCTCCGTCAGTGTCTCGAGCTAGGTCTTCACCGGAAGATTCGTTGGTCCAAGATCAAGTCCGATCACTTGAAAGTGGAACTGCGTAAACGCGTCTTCTGGTGCTCCTACAACCTCGATCGAGCGGTGGCTATAACGCTTGGCCGCCCGGTCGGCATTGCCGATCATGATATCGACGTTGAGGTAAGATATGAAGCCCCGTTCGAAGCACCCGGGCTAAAGGAGAGCCAGTTTCCGTTGGACATTGATGATGAGCACCTTAGTCCGACCGGACCGACCCAGAAGCCCCGGACATCAACAGCGGAACCGGTCACGGTCATCTCTTCCGCCATACACACTATCCGGTTGCGGCAGATCTGCGGCCGGATCCAGAGTTCGGTTTATCCCCAAGTGGGAGCCGAGGCCACAGTCTCGTCGCTGGAAATCTATGAAAGCTTCAAGAGAGAGCTCTCAG
The DNA here is from genome assembly GCA_000835435.1 of Phialophora macrospora. Classification (NCBI taxonomy): domain Eukaryota; kingdom Fungi; phylum Ascomycota; class Eurotiomycetes; order Chaetothyriales; family Herpotrichiellaceae; genus Phialophora; species Phialophora macrospora. The sequence goes on along the minus strand of KN846956.1, from coordinate 935,219 downwards.
ACTGGCTGGAATCGTCGCCGGAGCAATCTACTTCGAATCGGCTGAACAATAACGCATTCGGCTCGCAGGAGTGGTTTAGCCTGATGTATCACCAGTGCATTCTTCTCCTCTACCGCCACCGCCTCGTTCAGCATCGGGGAGACAAGAGCCATTCTTCCCTATACATGGAGTGTGCTCACTCCGCACAGTCCATCTGCATGACTTACCGACAGTTATATATCAGCCAGCGGCTTAACGACACCTGGGGCGCCTTACACGTTCTGTTCCTGGGGGGCGTCACCTTCTTATATTGCCTGTGGTCGAGTCACGAGGTGAGGACGGCATACCGGCAGGACAAAGTCTCGGCCATCTGCACCTCGACGATAGTCGTGCTTGCCATCATGGCTGAGCGGTGGACCGCCGTTGAACCATATCGCGATGCATTCGACATGCTGTCGAGCGCGACGCAGACGATGCTTGCCGAACGGCCGACTGCGTTGGCCGCTCCCACCATGCCTGTCATATCGCCCACAGGCTACGATCAGTTCACGGATTATTTGTCCTTTATGACTGACGTAGGCATGTGCTCATCAGTAGAAGAACTGCTGTCGAGTATGGTAGAATGATTCCGCCCCGTACAGTCTCCTAGATCGCATAAGATGTACGATCCCGATGAGAGAGCTAGTCCTTGTTCTTGTTCTTGCTGGTAAAAGCACAATTCCTTGACTGTATATGTATTCAGCAGCCCGAGTATTTCTGGTCATGCAGAGGTCCTAAAGTCCCCATTCGGAGGCCGGTCCAGTGGCTTGTCGAAACGGGCACTAGAGCCGAGATTCTAATTACCCACTCCAGTAAATGCTGCAGCGCCTTAAACCCTATCCAGAATGGCCGTCGGTGGGCCACGGTGGGCCCAGGAGGCACGACCAGGCTGCGGGATTGTGCGCATGCACTGAACTCCCGAATGCCCAGCCCCGAGTCTTGCTGCACTCGGATGCATCCGATCAGGTCAAACGAATCATCCTAGGGGCGTTCTAAGCCAAGGTACAGGCGAGGTTGGCCTAACAAGCACCTACCCTATCAGTCAGTATTTCACAAACGTGACACGACAGCGACAGGCTTAATTCCACGAGAATACTAACGACGGTCACATCAATCAATCTCACACGCCATTCCACCACCATGTCGACCACTTCAACCACAGTCCAAGAGACGCGCCAAGTGCTGGCCAAAGCAGAACAACCGGAGGAATCAGCCCTCGAGGTTGTTGATCTGATTGAGCGCATTCACGTCATTCCCACCTTCACGGACAAATATCTCGAACGAAAATGGGCAAAGGAGCAAATGGCCGGTGCCTTTCGTGTGCTGGCGAAATTGGGCCACAACGACGGGGCGGGGGGTCACATCTCTTTGCGTGATCCCGTGCGGCCAGATTGCTTTTGGATCAGTAAGTCGAGATCCTGTCGAGCCACCACCGAACGGCGACCCCAGACATGTTTTCTGATATCCCTACCAAGACCCTTACGCAGTGCACTTCGGCATGATCACGGTCGGGGACTTGATTCTCGTCAATGAGGCCGGCAAGCCGCTCATCCCGACCAAGGGCCATAAAATCAACAAGGCGGGATTCATGATCCATTCGGTGCTCCACAGGTCCAGGCCCGATGTCAATGCTGCAGTGCACACTCATTCCCGGTATGGTCGCGCTTGGTCGGTATTCGGGCGGCCGATCGAGATGCTAAACCAGGACTGCTGCTACTTCTACAACGACCTTTCGGTCTATGAAGGATTCGGGGGCGTTGTCCAGGGCCAGGACGAGGGCGAAAATATCGCCCGCGCTCTTGGCCCCTTGAAGAAGAATGTCATTCTCCAGAATCACGGGTACGTTCGGTCGGCTCACGTCGTCGAGGGCTTACGGCTAACAAATACGCACACACAGGATCCTGAGCTGCGGTGGCACCGTCGGTGAAGCCATGGGGTATTTCTTGGCCTTGGAGCAAGCATGTGAGGCCCAGCTGCTTGCCGAAGCGGCAGCAGCCAACGGCATCCCCAAGAAATTGGTGGGCGATAAGGAGGCACGGTTTACAAAAGAAAGCGTCGGCAACCCCGCTGTCATGTACATGCAGTTCAAACCGGAGTATGAGATGATATTGAAAGAGAGTCGGGGGGACTTCCTCGAGTAATAGATCTCGATTTGGGTAGGTTTGCGAAATACCGGACATCGGTAGCGAGCAGAGAGAGATACTTTTGCTGCTTACTAGATGACCAGAAAGTCTCGGGATTGTAGCAGATGATATTTATTTCCTTTCCAGCTGCCTCTCTAAGAACCTTCCGCTATGCTCGTCGTTTTCATATGCAAGCCCTCTATCTCGTCTTGGGGAGTTTTCATCTGAATGATCTGTTGTCCCCAAGATTCATTCTAATATTCGACATCTGTAATTTCTTTTCCTTCCCACCGCTATTCCACCTGGGCTTCTTTTTCTATAACTTACAAAGTAGCCCATTCGACCCGAGGACTGACAAATGTTGTCTCGTAATCTCCTTTATCGTCGAACACCTGAGGAAAGGACGTTAGCATGAGGCGGCGATGGATGTCTCTGTGGTGGAACTCACCCGGCGAGAGCCATGGTTAGACGAAGTTCTTCTTCAAGAGTCTTCACCACCCACTCAACTCCTTCTTGTCCGTTGTACTGGCATAAATTATCAGCCGGTATTCTATCATTTGCGGTCACCACACTTACAGCCAGGCCCCAGAGCGGCGCGCGTCCGATGAAACAGCAATCGGCACCGATTGCAAGAGCTTTGAAGATATCCGTCCCTCGACGAATGCCGCCGTCGATGGCAATCTTTATCCGCCCCTTTGCTGCCGCCACACACTCCGGCAGCGCGTCAATAGTCGCTGGAACGCTGTCCAGTTGCCTACCTCCATGATTTGACACGATGACCCCATCCAGTCCGTATTGAACGGCGAGCTGGACGTCCTCAGCAGTGTATACTGCTTTAAGTGTCAGCGGGGGGGCCTCCAAATTACTGACTGTATGTAGCGCTCACTTCCTTTGAGCCAGATCTCAAGTTTCGTGTTGGCTTTGACCCAAGGGATGGCTGATTGCCACGAAACGCTCGGATCCCGGCCCGAATATTTATAGCTATTGCCAGGAGTTGAGCCGGCCGTGGCTTGACCGTTCGATGGAGGCGTGAGGTTTGGAAGAGACATACCCTCGGGCAGCTCGAGTTGCTTCCCAGATCTCTCATGATAACGTCTTGCCAGTGCCGGGGCATCCACTGTGATGAAGAGTGCCCGATAACCCGCAGCTGGAACGAGATCAGGCTCATGTTTGAGCATCAAAATGACGAGATACAATCGTCGGAAGGGAGAATCACTTACCCTCGGCCCTTTTGATCCAATTCAAGGTCATGCTTCGATCTTTGACGATACTCAGCTGGTAAGCATAAGGGTTTCCGTTGCCTTCCCGTCCGACATCTTCGATCGACGTTGTCGAATATGTTGAGAGGGCCATGGGGATATTCATTTTGGCCGCTGCACGCGAGGTCGCTTTCTCGCCGTCTGGATGTGCTAGGCAGTGCATTGCAGCGGGTGAGAAGCCCAACGGAAGAGCGATCTGTGTCGTCTGTCAACAGGATTGCCTCTCCCGCTCGCCCTTAACCAGGCTCGAGGCGTAATGATGGTAGTACCTTTGACCCCAGGAATTCGATCGAGGTATCGATCTTCGAGACATCGGCCAAGATTCGGGGCCGAATCTTGATACGGTCGAAGGCTTTCTCGTTTTCTTGGAGTCTAACCTGGCATCAATGTCCAACATTCTCGCGGATTCGATGCTGTCATCCATTCCTTACGTGATCATGTCCATGGAGCCTCCATTGAAAAAATCTGATGAATATGAGTAAAGGTCCTCGCTCACGATTTCCGTGTCTCAACGGGTGCGTACCTCGAACTATCTGCGGCAGATTTTTTGAAGCGGCTTCTTTCAGATCTGCTATGGTCAAAATGACAGGCTCTACGGTGGGCACATCCATCTTTGCGGCTGGCGGGATTATTGCCCAAGAAGCTGGGTTGTCTGGGCGCTGATATCGACGGTTACACAAGGTCTGGGACAAAACAAAGAAATAAGGACCTAAGCTTATGCCCAACGGCGACTCAGCAACAGAGCGAATTCGGTATACTGTTTTAACATTGTCATTTAGTCAGGCACGAGAAGCATGGGTAGGCCTTCTCCACCGCCTCGTGCTGTCAATGTCCGATTGTGGGTTTTGGAATGTGGAAGCGTTCGGCTTCATCCGATCCAGTGCCACCTGTCTCCTAAATTGACCTGGGAATTATCCTAACCATCATCGGACCTGCCAGAAGTCATTCTGAAGCACCCGGGCTTACTACTGCCAGGCTAGAGCAATGGCGGAGGTCTCGTCGCCTGGTGGGACAGCCTCTTCCCGGGCAAATGAATTGTCGGCACCTTCCACATGCGGTCTCATTCTAGGAGCGTATCATATTCGTACTGTCGCTGTCGGTCGCCTGCTCAGGTGATCGAGAATTTGTGTGGAAACTTAAGCCGCACGCGTCTGTTTCGTTGAACTCGAGCACGGCGACCTTCGTTGTCGAACGTATAGAAAACGCTGGACTCCAGATTTCTGGTAGTTTAGGTTCAGCATTGAAAATTGTATATTTCTTTTCGGGAGATGCAACCAGCTTTCACGCAAGACCTATCTCTGGCATTCGGTATGGACGGCGAGTGGGACAGAGCCAAACCTCGAGAGGTGCCCATCGATTATGCGAGGCCCTTGAAGGTCATCTGCATCGGCGCGGGCATGTCAGGGATTCTGTGTGGAATCCGATTCCCTCAGAAGATTCCCAATCTGGACCTGACCATCTATGAAAAGAACGACGAGGTTGGTGGTGTTTGGTATGAGAACAGGCACGTTCTCACTCCGACGGGAATGGCCACCTCTGCTGACTTTGTACAGATATCCTGGTGTTACTTGTGGTGAGTCTCTTTGGACGAACGGTCTCAAGAATTCCTTCAACCGCTGATGACCGGGCCTCAGATGTGCCGTCACATTGTTTCCAGTATACCTTTGCCAACAACCCCAACTGGTCTAGTTTCTTCGCTCCTGGAAAAGAAATTGGCGACTATTTCCGCGAGGTTGCCGAGAAATACGACGTCAAGAAGTATATCCGCTTTGGCCATGTCTTCAAGTCGGCAACATGGTTAGAGGACAAGGCGCAATGGGAGATCAAGGTGATGAGAATGGCTGATCAGCTGGTAAGGCTTGCCCGGCTACTGTCGAGATGATATTAGAATGTTCATTCTGCGACAGGAATTCACCGACTACTGCGACGTCTTCGTCAAGGCTACAGGCAATTTGAACAAGTGGGCATGGCCCAAACTGCCAGGTCTTGAAAGGTACAAGGGCGAGCTGATCCAACCAGCCAACTGGAAGGAATCATTTGACCCAACCGACAAAAGAGTCGCTGTTATAGGGTACGGCGCAACAGCGGTTCAGCTAGTTCCGGCCATCCTTCCAAAGGTTCGGTACATGGACCATTACGTGAGAGGCCAAGCGTGGATATCACCCGCTGGCTATGTTGCTGCGGACGCTCGAAAGGCAGCCGACCCCGACCTTCACAACTGTAAGTTTCTTACCCAGTCGCGGCCAAGGTAGCCTCCCATAACGTGTCCAGTTGAACATCCTGCCGAAGAGAGGGAGAGATTCGCCAAACATCCCGACGAATATCTGAAGTACCGCCATCAAGTGGAAGAATTTGTCAACCAGGCGCAGTTGATCCATTGGGTAGGATCGGAGATGAACAAAACATTTTCCGCAGCAACAGAACAATCAATGGCACGCCGACTCGCACGCAAGCCGGAGATCTTCAAGCATCTCAGACCCACTTACCCGGTCGCATGTCGTCGTGTCTCACCTGGGCCAAGATATCTTGAATGTCTAGTAGAGGACAGTCTCAATTTCATCCCCAAGGGCATTAAAGAGGTAACGGAAACTGGAATTGTGGATGACGATGGCACTTTCCGGGAAGTGGACGCAATCATCTGCGCGACTGGATTTGATACGTGAGTCCTCATCACTCTGCTCCCATCCTATGGTCAGTGAAACTGAGCTCGAGAACAGGTCACTGCGACTACATGAGACACCTATATATGGAAAGGACGGAGTATCCCTCGATGATCTCTGGAATGAGGAACCCGGGGCATATATGTCCATGTGTCCACCGCAAATGCCCAATCTTTTCCTTTTCGTCGGGCCCAACGGCGCCCCGGGAGCTGGCTCAACCATCCACATGAGCGAATGTGTCTGTGATTACATGGTTCAATGTATTCAGAAGATTCAAAGAGAGAATCTTCGGTGGATGATGCCAAAGTCAGTATCTCGGTGGCACTCTATCTCTACCAAAACGGGGACTAACACTCGTGGTGCTAGGGAGAAAGCTCTCAAAGCGTTCATGAAGCAGGTCGACCGCTACTTTGCCAAATCAACGTTTGCCTTCACCGTAAGGACTTCCCCCTGCGTTCTTCTCTGAAAAGCGTCTTCTGACATGCCTCGCTTGTTTCTTGATAGTGCAATAACTGGGCGAAACGAACGAGCAATGGTCGAATGTTGGGCTATTGGCCCGGATCCGCTGTTCATCAGCGAGCCACGCTAGCCTCGCCCCGGTGGGAGGATTTCGAATACTCATCCTATGATGAAGACGAGGAGGACTCACTTGCGTGGATGGGTAATGGAATGATCATGGCCCAGACCGAGGGCAGATCCACCACAACCTACCTTGACCATGCGGATATCCCACCAGTGCCAGGATTGAGTCCTGCATCATCGTCTCCGTTGAGTCAAGTGACGACCCCCTACTCTCTTATGGAAGAATCAGAGGAGTAGGCATCAAGGAGGGCATCGAGAAGGAGTTGACTTAAGTTGCATACATTGGGGCGTGAGTAGAACCGCCTCGTGTGCATTTGCGTCGAGAATACCGTAGAGGCGCAGCGAATCTGAATGAGCCATCTTCATTATTGGGAGAAGGCAGCAAAAGGCACTCTATTCACGAATCGACTACTCACTAGTGATCGCTTTCATGGGGAAGAAAAGGACTGAAGAAGCACGCCCTTTGCACAGTTGGCCTATACACAGTGCATCATGTAGTTTGGTGTCAACGGTCGTAGCGACATGGGTTTCTTGTTTGAACCCTTCTCAGCCGGCTGCGAACCCGTTCCAAAGCCTAGATCACTATCTGCACAGTTGCCTGTGGAGGACATGTCTATCTCGCTTCCAGATCGTCTGGAGCTGTGTCTATCTCAGTAAGGGGTTCCAGATCAGCCGTCGTTTCTGGTTGTAGGCAACTCCCGAATTTGAGGCTGTTACGGAGAAACTTCAAAAGACAATGGCAACCGTGTGCTCGGTTGTATCCGGCTTGTCGCTGGAATCACTGGGTAACGCCAATTACTGGCCACCGTCTTATCGGGAACGGGGCCATTCACGGATACAAACGGATTACGGGGCCCTTTCAATGGAGTACATTAACAACAATGTAGACGGTCTGCCGTTCTATCTCCGCGTGGCTCGTTCCAAGTCCATTCGGAAACATCCTGAAGTGGATCTCCCTGCCGTTCGTCGAGATATCGGCTCTGAACACTAATTCCCCTTTCCACTCGACCAGATGCAAGCCAACACCTTAGCAATGAGTATTTTAGCTTTCATCGCAGGCGGAACGCGAGCCACGTTCAGTCGTGGTGGCCTTTCGATATCAGACGTTTCGTTATCCTCCCTCGTGATGGAGATATATTAATTCATCTTATCCTTCTCCCCACGAGGTTGAATGAATCTGTCACGTCGTCCACAATTCCACTTTCGTTTTTCCAGTCCGCCAAGATGTCTGTCACGGAAGCCCCCAAATCCTTCACTGAAGGGATGGACGACAAGAAAATGATAAACGAGTTTCATACCATGAGGGTAGATCCCGACACGGAGAGTATGAAAGTCGGCGAGGTGGACACGGGAGTCAATCGCAAGGGATTCTTCGGAGAGGCCGCCCAGGCTGGAGGCAAGCAATACCGGGTGCTCGGCCGATACAAGACCTTGATGGTCTTTGTCCATGTCGAGATTGGACTGGGAGTCCTGAGTCTGGCATCGGTCTGCAAGGTTCTGGGACTCATTCCGGGACTGATTGCGATGCTCTTCGTCGGGCTCATCGCGACATACACGCCCTGGATCTACTTGCAATACTGGAAACAAGCTCCGCACGTCGACAACATCGCAGACCTGATGGGGGTTCTGGGCGGGAGACCCTTGTACATCATCGGGGCCATCGGCTGGATGATCAACGTTTCATTTACGTGTGCGTCGGCCTCGTTGACCATGAGCGTGGCCTTCAACACGTTGAGTGGCCACAGCCTCTGCACTGCGGGTTTCGTGGGAGTTGCCGCGATCTGCTGCTATGTCCTCAGCATCCCACGATCGATGAACTTCGTGGCCTGGTTCTCGGGTAAGTCACTCCATGCTACCTTCACTGGTCGCTAACCCATCCAGGGCCCGCCATTATCGGCATCATCGTCCCACTTCTCACCGTCATCATTTCACTGGGAGTCGCGCGCCCGCAACAAGCTGAGCCAGGTTGGCAGAAAGAAATGCACTTGTTCGGACATCCCACGTTCCGGCAGGGGCTCTCTTCCTTCATGAGCATTGTCTACTCCTTCGGCGGCCGACAGGCCTTGATCACCATCATGGCGGAGATGAAAGACCCTGCCAAAGATTTCATGCCCGCAATGTACATGCTGCAGTCGTTTGGCATTCCTTTGTACATTGTCGCCGGCACCGCCATCTATGGATTGGCAGGGCAGTACACCACGTCCCCGGCGCTGGGCTCGGCACCCCTGATCCCGGCAAAAGCCGCGTACGGCATCGTCCTCTTCACGCTGTTCAACACCGGCATGTTGTACGGCCACGCGGGCATCAAGTTCCTGTATGTGGCCGTGCTGCGCGACTGGCTCAAGATCCCTGACCAAGGGACCATGAACACCGTCAAGACGTGGGGCATCTGGATCGGCCTCGGGACGGCCTTCTGGACCGTATGCTTCATCATTGCCAACGCCATTCCCAGCTTCAACTCCATCATCGGCGTCGCGTCCGCTCTGATCTCGATTTGGTTCTCCTACGGCATTCCGGCAATGTGCTGGCTGCACCTCAACTGGGACAACCAGTTCAGGGACTGGAAGATGACGATCAAGTCGCTTTTGCACTACTTGTTGATTGCCTGCTCGGCTTTCCTGTGCGTTGCAGGCATGTGGGCTGCCATCGAGGGTCTTATCGTGCTCTTCCAGGGCTCCGTGCACGGGCCCTTCACATGTGCCGACAACAGTTTGTTTTAGGGGCGCTGCATCCCCGTGCTTGGGCGGACAACAGTCTGTTTTAGGGGCACTCAAATCGCCATGTTCGATGTTTAGAGCGGAGCAAGAGACCTTCTGCCATGGGGAGCAGGAGTTTGTCCACTCCCTATTCTCAAGTGTTCCCTTAGAGGGTGGTAGGAGCTGCATATCTATGGGCGAATGTCTATTCCCATCACATCAACTTGACAGCCCAATTCTGTGCCCTAGCGTTAGAGCAAAAAAAATTATTTCTTCAGTCCCAGGCCCTGTTTGTCCATGTGGTAGACACTTGCTGTGTCAGGGACATGTATTGGCCCGAGGAGGATCGGTAGGCTCCGAGAACGGAGATACTCACTGTGCATCCCTACATGCTGTTTGTCGTGTTTGGAGCGACCATCATTTTCCTCACCCAACACGCACTTGCCTGTTGATTGGCAGTACGGACCTTGTATCGAGAGAACAACCTTCTGTCAATCGCTTTCCATTACAGCCCGTCGTACCTTAGCCGGCGTTTGTCTCATTCTCCTATGCACTTTTAACTCGCGCGGCAATGAGCGGACGATGGTTACTTAGTGCCAACTCCAGCAACGAGTTTGGCGTATCATCCGCCAGAGACGGGCCGCGCTCTGAAGTCCGAGAAGGTGCACTCATTCCAACGAACGCGGTACCCAATTGTCCGTTGAGCTGGCCCAACGATCGGATTGATCATTGAACAGCCTTTTCGAAGTTGAGTACCCGATCTCCCACAATGAGGAATGCATGCCACGACCGATCCCTCCGCCCCCCTCGATCGAAGCCTCATAACTTGGGCCTTCCACCTAATGTCCACTGTCCACAGAGTCCCTCTGGAGAACTCCCCAGGACCGGGTCCTTGTGTGGTTTCCCGACGGACCAAATCTTCTCGTAGCTCCCAACATCCTCACCCCCTCTCTTTGAATCCCACGCACTCCCGTCCTCCGGATACGCACCAAGCATGGTGAAGCCGGATAGTTTGACATTCGCCAGCGCCGCTCGCGCATCATCCGCGCCGATGCCATGCCCATCCCCCGGACTGAGGAGGGTGAACTCGGCCTCGGGTTTGGTGTTGTATGTCTTGTGCGCCGTGCCCGCGGGGAGAAGGAAGACATCCCCCGCTTTGGCTTCGATCTCGATCCCGCCTTCTTCCCTGGCGGGCCCGTGGGTGTTCTCGTCCAGATCGGGCGAAGTATCGGCGACACCGAAGCGGATGGTGGCAGTCCCAGAGAGGACGGCCATACATTCATGCGCCCCCCCGTGGTAGTGAGATCTCTGGGTAGGCCCATACCGGAAGATCCATTGGACGCGCCACCCATTCTGCGTGAAGAGATCGTATATGTCGGCCGCCTTGATCTCAGTCCCCGGCGAGAAAAGGCCTGTGTAGTGTAAGAGCGGGAAAGGCGAGTTGGGTACCAACGCCGTCGGCGGCAGCTGGTATTTCTGAACGTGCACGACCATGGTGTAAAAGCGTGTCCCTCAAGACCTCAGACAGAGTATCTGACTTGTTAATGTCAAAGGCCGAGGAGGATGTTAATTGCCGTCCGGATCCCGGGCATTAATATGATGTTCAACAGTCACAGACACACATACACTCGTTAGCAAGATTTGGAGAAAGGTAGTGGTGGTATCTGTATTCGCCAGTATGGTTGGTGCCGGGCCGGTTGTCGACTGAGGTCAGAGAGCATAGCGATGCCGAAAAGGAGCAGGGACTTGGGTTCGCACTACCTATGTGATTAAGGAGGCAGATCTTCCGAGCGCCCCTAGACCATTCACAGTGGGCTTATGTAGAGTGTTCGGCTCGATCCGATTTCTACGACTGGTTTAGTGAAAGCGCTATCCTAACGGTACCGGAATTGTACAAATCACTGTACCGTATGTACGACGTACTAGTCTGCCACCGGACCAATAGGCGGGCCGATCCAACTTCGGTCGCTGATACTCCGCTATGAGAGTTGGTGCCATGGAGGGGGACTGCTCTCTGACCAAGGCAACAATCTAGCACATTCCCTCCACGTCGCTCGGATGGCCTTGATGGACAGAACGAGGGGTCACCTAAAGGCGGGCACGCACGACATCTCGGCGTCGAACGAGTACGTGTCTGGCAGACCGGTTGACCACAAAGCAGTTGGGTTGGGGGTAAAGTTGATCCATTGGCCATCTGCATTCAGAACTTCCAACACAAGATACTCTTTTGATGGGCTGAACTTTGACTGTGAAGACTACTAGAATCAGCACGGAAATGACTCTAAAGCGTGGCTGAAAGGAGTGCTACGGAACATTCAATATCAGCATGCGCCCTAAGTCTAGGCTCTTGCTCATTCGAGCTCTTCATGCTCGTGGAGGAAAATGCAAAACGCAGACTCCAGCGGGCGGCTGGGTGACCATCTTGTCGAACTAATCTTCTGGCAGATTTAAAGCCAGGGCAAACATCCGTAAGAACCTCCTTGCCAAAGGCAAAGGGCGACTTGCTGATATTTGCCCATGGCTTCATGGTAAGGTATCCTGGTACAAGCCATGGTTCTGGCCATTGGTTCGCTCTCTTCAGAATGTCTGGCATACTCGTTTCCTCGCCTCCCGAGTCGTCCTTTTGGTCATACACGCAGGGAGAATGACTCCTTGCAATCTTTTCCCAAAAGCCAGAGGCTAATCCGGTTAGCGTAGAGGATGAGGCTGTTCTTATCACCACGCCGACATTGGTCTCGTAGAGAGGCTCATAGGATACGAAATCCTTCTTATAATCCTGAGGCAGCTTCACCTTCTCCTCCAGAGGCAGCTCAAAGAAACTTCAACGTGCTCGGAAGCCAGATCGCTGGTGATTTGGGGGATGGTATGGTTCTTGATTTGCATAAAGCCAACCCTGGCTGCAACTCGAAGCTCCTTCACCAGCCTTTCCCTCTCGACGGAATCTTCGGTGTATATCCTTAACACATCCAAGGTCGGAATCTCCTTAAAGCTCTTCTCTCTCTCTCTCTCTCTCTCTCTATAGTATCTTTGAGATGATCCATTGTTGTTGTACGGGGATAGCATTTGGCTTACGCGTGGGAAAAGACCACGAATGACTAGGGAATGCAAAACTCACCAGGATGATCATAGTTGCTCAGAGCGGACAATAAGCAACTCTTGCGCCGAGATTTGGTGTCCAGTTGTCCGTTCCCAGAGGCTCTGTTGGAGAGGGCAGATATGTAATCAAAGTCACACAAGCTTTACAAAACAGTATCCAGCATCGTGAAATCGCAGTTCCCAGCCTAGAAGTGAATGAAGGAGTTGAGAAAGCGTACCAATCAGGTAATTGCCAACGGAAGCGACGAAAAATCCACCTACATTGACGTCGTAGAAGCAGCCCCTCTAACAACGTTGCAGGAAGGATGTCAGTGCATTGCTTGAAGCCCCCAAGTCGAGATGCATTTTTGTGGCGATGGGGATGTGCGATTCCATGCAGGTGTCTACGCACTTAAGAGTTCGATGTGCAAAATACGCCTGTAATGCGGCGACATCAATAAGCGAGACCAGTCTCGGGTGGAACCTGGGTCTGATCATGTTGAGCTCTCTGGTATGTACGATTATAGGGTGGTAGTTGTTTCGCAGTGCTTGAGAAAGTGTTCGGTGAGTGTTGCCGAAAGAATTGATGACACGATCTCTCGGCACGGCCAAAGAGGTTTAGCGCCTTGGCATGGACACACACGGCTCACGTGACGGCTCTAGACAGCTGTTTCCGATCCTTCTTTTGCTTCTATTAATGAACATGTCCCAGCTCTAATCGTACGATACGATCCTTCCCAAGCTCAGAAGCTCCTGACCGAACCATAGACGGGGAGGCGCCGATCCTAGCTGTGCCGCGGGCTCCCGAAGGAATGACTGATGCCTTATCGTGCGCTGAATTGCTCTCTGCGGAGGCGATTGCCCCTCCAAATGCAACCTCGCCAGGAGCTGCAACCAGCCCATCCCGGTAATGATCAACTGACAACATCACTCAACGTATAAGAGATCTTGTACTGTCCAATAGGATGCGCTTGAGATTCCTGGTGTTCAAGCTTCAGCAAGCTTTCGGAGAGCTTAAGCATGCACCGTGGTGGAACCGTAGTTGTGTACCTGCCGGAGCGGGCATCCCCCGTCACCACGAGCTCGTAGCACGACATGGTGATGGCGACACGCAGGCGGGGCTGGCAGGATACTTGAGGCCGACCATGGAACGTGAGAGCGCGACGTCTGCTGTGGTCCTCGTCGGAGAGGTGAGTTTGCAGTTGGTCGAACAAAATTACTACGACTATGCAGTCCGTCAAAGCTCTGCTATTAGCCTTCACGGCCAGCATTGGCCTTGCTGCGGCTCAAGTCGGTCCTCTAGGTAAAAATGGAAGACCGACAACCTACACAGCGTACACCTTCGACCAATTTATCGATCACTTCCCAACTAGCCCTAGGTATGCGCCAAATACCAACGCCACTTTCAAGCAGAGATACTGGTTCGACGATACATACTATAAGCCAGGCGGACCCATCTTTCTGTACATCGGCGGCGAGGTCAGTGGGTCGTCGCGCTTCTCGAATCTCGAGACCGGCATTATTCAGATCCTTATGAATGCTACTGGCGGCCTGGGCGTCATCTTGGAGAACAGATACTATGGAGACTCGTACCCATTCGAGAACTCCACAACCGACAATCTGAGGTTCCTGACAACCGAGCAGACAATTGCAGACAACGCCTACTTCGCACAACACGCTACGTTCCCCAATGTCACGGGCGGAAACAACCTAACAGCCGCCTATCACCCCTGGATATTGTATGGAGGCAGTCTCGCCGGAGCACAAACTGCCTTCTCGCTAGTGGAGTACGAAGGACTACTCTGGGGAGGAATCGCCGCCTCTGGTGTCATCCATGCAGTCGTGGGATACCCCGAGTGGTATAACCCCATTCAGGAGAATGGCCCCCCGGACTGCATCAGCCGGATCAACAACATCATCGATAAGATTGACTATCTCATCGATACAAACAACACCGTAGCCATTCAGCAATTGAAGGAGATCTTCGGGCTCGGCACGCTGAGTGACCTGAGGGACTTCGCAATGACAGTAAGCAAACCCGGTCTCTGCGAAAGCCAGACCGCTAATGAGATATCAGATTGCGTTCCCGCTCGGCGGACCGATGAACTACCCCACCAATACCTGGCAAGAGCTCAACTGGAACCCTCCGTCCGATAGCCCAGACTTCTTCTGGTTCTGCAACAACATCACGGATATGAATGCCCCAGCAAATATCACGGCCGTGGACACTCAACTAGCCAACTACACGAACGGATCGGCTTGGACCGGCCTCGGCGCATACGCCAACTACGTCAAAGAAGTCATTGTCTCGACCTGTGAGAGTGAAGACCTGATCAATACCCCTGAATGCTTTTCGACCCAGAACCGTGAGTTGCCCCTTGCGGACCTTTCGTGCCTGCGTCTCTAGGGGGAGATAACGACGGCTAACATCCCGCCAGAGACCTTCTACGCCATCACCGACAACTCCGGCAGCAGATCCTACCTATACAGCACGTGCACTGAACAAGGCGCCTACCAAATGCCCCAGCCCCACGGCACGCCATCGCTGCTCTCCCGTGTCATCGGCCTCGACTACACCCAGCAATGGTGTACGTGGGCGTTTCCGCCCGGCCCGCTCTCACCGCAGGCGGTCCCATCCCCGGACGGGCCAAACTCGACCTGGTACAACAAATACGGGGATTTTAACCTGACTGCCCCGCGTCTTGCGCTGATTGATGGAGGAAGCGACGTCTGGCGGGATGTGTGCTACCACGGACGCAACGCCAGCACGCGGTATGGGGAGAACCAGCTGTTGATCACGGGCGGGGGGCATCATTGGGACAGCACGGGGATTCTCAATATCACCGCGGAGCCGGATTTCATCAGAGCGGCCCATCAGTGGGAGATACGGCAGGTAAAGACGTGGTTGAAGGAGTGGGATGCGACAAAGGGAACGAGCGCAACGAAGCGGGACGAGCTATGACATTAACGCTGAGGACACACGGCACAAGCTACAGCACAGAGAACACAGCACATAGCACACGAAGCAGTCTGGAGTCACGGACACGGCGGTGGTTGTATAGTAGCCACTGGACAGCGTGTGCTAGTCGTCCCATGTACCGAGTCCTCTGGACTGTGTGCGTCTTGATGGAAAGCTTAAAAGCTTAAGCTTGGGCAGTAGCTCAAAGAGACGTCACGTCTTCCCAACGACAGAAGTATATCTGATCTCCTCAGATTGAGCCCCTCGTTACACCTGTAGACTAGTCTCCCTCGGTGGCTCAGACCTTTGTGGGCAGGGAACACCGGTTAAGCCCTCTACGTCGATGATGGACAGGTACCGAGGACTCCGAAATTTCAATTCGATCTCGACTCCTTGCCCTCTGGGCCACCACGTGGGGAAGTACTCTTTCTTACAAAAGATATATATCTATTGACGACGCGTACAGTATAACGATAACACCAGACAGCACTATCAACGTGAGACCTGCGTTCAAGGTCTATTGGAAAAATCACCCCTATGTGTGTCGCTTTCAAACGTACCCCTTTGTGACCACCTCGGCCTCCCACGCCACTCAGAACGGCACCTACACTTCTAGCCCTTGTGCGAGCAAGGGATGGCATGGCATATCATTATGCGAAGCCCCTAGTACTCCATACGGCAGGGTCCAGGCCGAGCTCAACTAAGCGTCGCTTCTGTAGGACGGCGGCGGGGCCCGTCGGCGACGTCTCAAGGTCGAGACACTCGGGGCAGCTGGCGCGTCCCTGACCCCGGACCCCAAGTGCGCCAGGTTCCTCTGAGTTAGCGGCGCCGTGGAGGCTTGACGCCTGGAGCCTGCGGCCCGCGAGGAAGAATGCCCAAGTCTCCGGCTGTTCAGGTGGCTTGTGCTCCTGCTCCTGCTCCCGGTGTGCATCAAGCCGGCCATGTCGCTGGCAAGGCTGTTATGGTGCGTACACGTCGATCCGCCATGTGGGGTGTACCGCTCGACGTACGTGTGGGTCGCGGTCCCGCAGTCCGCGCATGTCTGGGTGTAGAGGACCGTCTCATGGTTCATGTGTGGACGCAGCGGCATCGCTGGCCTTCTTGACGATCGTGCCACGGCCGAGTTATACCTCGACGCGGTTGCGTTGTCGCTGCGGCGCGAGGCTCCGTACCGCTCCCTGGTGGTGGTGTTTTGAGAACGACCCGAGACGGATGGCGCGGTGGAGTACCGTGCCTGAGTAGCCTGAGGAAACCTCAAGGATGGGTATTGATAGACGCCACCGCCGTCGTCGTTGTAGTCGTCATAGGAACGATCACTAGAGCAGCAGCAGCCCATTTTCTCGAGGCGTTTCAAGATAAGGGAGATTTCAGCCTCAGCCTCAAACACCAACTTTGATCGTCAAGTATTATTCCAACCCGACAGAAGATTCTTCGTCGACACGAAATCGTGAAGGGCACGGGGCAAGAGAGACTGGAAGTCCTCAGGCTCAATCTGAAATTGACCTTGACCGGGCAAGACTGGGACTCCGGGGAAGCATGACGTGGTCTTCAGAAGACTTAAGGAGTCGGGCAATGTGAGGCGCATACTTACACCAAGCCCCAACAGGCAGATATCAAGCCAAGGAGGGCTGATGTGAGTTACGGACTTTCGAGGACGCTTTCGGAACGCAGAGTGCGCCACTGGCGAAGCGAAGGTGGTTGTATTTGCAGCATTTGTCCCAAGGCAGACAGACCATGAATACGACAGGCGTGGTGGGATAGTTATCTCCAAGTGCGCCTTGCTTTGATGAACATCTCGGGGTATTCCCCGACCAATTCGTATATGCGGCAGACGAGGGCGCTGGCGCCGCTTCAAGCTGCCTAGAAGAAAAGCGCCTTGACAGTGTGATCAGAGCGGAACTTCCTCTTTTACTCTGTTAGTAGCGCAGCCAGGACAGGCAGGTAGAACCAGTGGGTGCGTCCGTTCTGTTGCATGTTGGTTGCACAGACGCTCTGTCGTTACTGTCCACCACAACGCCAACATTGTTTTTGAGCGCTAACAGAGGCGAAGTTATGTGTCTGAATTCTAGGGGAGGGTGCTCAAGGACGCATATTGTGATCGGAGTGTGGCGGCGGCAATGCATCTACGCCTACTGCATATGTGAAATTGTTTTAAAGCTTCAGCTTTGGTCAAGTTTCTCAAGCTTGAAAGCATTTAGAAAGTAAGATGAGTCTTTCTCTAGTGGCCGGCTTCTGGAGATGCCCGCCGTAGGCCTTAGTCGCTGCTATAACGATAGCCCTGGAAGGTTACTCCGGGCCTTACGGTTATCGGCGGCTTTGCTGCCAATGCAGGCAACCAAGTTCCCGGGGATTGTTTCAGTGAGACAGGGCGGCATTGCCTCATAGCCTGGGCGGACGGGATTTACTTGGCACGATACGTGAAGGCTGAACAGCCTCTGCTTTCAGCCTGTTTCTGTGCGCGAACACTTCAGTGACAATCGCGCTTGTTTGTTGCCTCCGCTCTCCATCTCGGTGATGCAATCGAGCTCGACGCTGCCAGTCAGGCGAGACAGTGGGCGCCAACGATGACGCTCCCGAAGCCCAACGTCTCGTTCAAGATCCCCAGTATCCACGATGATATAGAGCTGGATTGTCGGATATACTACCCGCGAAGGACGGAGCGGAACTTCAGGGCGTTTGCACGAAGCTTCGCCATATTTGCACATCCATACGCTCCTTTAGGCGGCTCTTATGACGATCCCGTTGTGGCTCTAGCTGGTAGCGTCCTACTCCAGCAGGGCTTTCTTTTGACCACCTTCAATTTCAGG
Source organism: Phialophora macrospora (assembly GCA_000835435.1). Lineage (NCBI taxonomy): Eukaryota > Fungi > Ascomycota > Eurotiomycetes > Chaetothyriales > Herpotrichiellaceae > Phialophora > Phialophora macrospora. The sequence goes on along the minus strand of KN846956.1, from coordinate 917,040 downwards.
TAGACCGTTGTTCTGTATGGACAGCTGTACCGATTGCTGACGTGTTATAGGGGAGCTGCTGGGTCTGGGGGGCGAACTTCTTGGTCGGGCAAGCCCGAGCTCAGCGACTACGTTTCGGTCTATGGGTTTCTCCTGCACTATATCGATACTATTTTCCGTGGCGCTGAAGAACAGCCATCCCGAAACGGACCGCCGCAGTTAGTTTTAGGGGGTTATTCATATGGCTCGATGATTGCATCCCACCTGCCGTCAATGAGTGTGGTGGTCAACTTGCTGCAGTCTGCAGCACCAGACTCGGCAGAGACCGAAATCAAGCATCGAGCGGAGGAGCTGTCTCGTGATGCTCGAGCGTACTTTGAGATTTATTCAGCACCGACAACTTTAACAGTCCGGATGTCTCCAGGGAAATCCAGAGAACAGACCAGGAAGCCAAAACCCGGCGTCGTCATGGGCGGGTACGAGTCAGGGCGAATCAGCCGGGAAAATTCCAGAAAGAGTGTCGACGCGGAAAGGATCAGAGAGAGTCTGGACAAACTTCGTCGCAAGATCGGTTCTCGACCGAACAGTCCGTCACCTTCATCAACTGCGCCAGCATCGGAACCAGTGACTTCGCCACCAGCGCAATCTGCGCCGACCATGTCGCCAGGAGTCGCCTACCTCATCGTGTCTCCGATACTTTCTATGGCTGCTAGCTTCACCACCATGTTCTCCAAGCTTCGGTTTGTAGTCAAGGGTCATCCGACGGTTTTTTCATCGGAAAGGGAGTTTCATCAGCTAACGGTTCATCCGTGTTGCTGCTTGTATGGGAACAAAGATGTTTTCACGTCCGTTCGCAAGTTGCAAAGATGGACGGAAGAGCTGAAATCACGACCGGGTTCCCGGTTTATGGCAATTGAGGCAGACGCTGGACACTTTTGGCATGAAGCGGACGGCATTGTTCAATTTAAGCAAGGAGTAGCCGAGTTTCTCGAGACGTTGACGAGCCAACATGCTGCGAGTGCTGAAGATGACGGACGCTTGTGACTATGAGAAACTCACTGCTGATCTGAGGCCGTCGAGAGAGTAGAAATTCCGCTAAGCACAACGGGCTTCCGAGCAGGTTTCTCTCTGAGCTCTGCTATGACGTGGAGCCACCGAGGCTATAGAGAAGTTTCGTTACCTAATCAGCCCACAGCAAACTCGAGGCATGCCGAATTTGCACGCTCAGCTCGCTCTTGAGTGGCAGAGCAGAAAGGTGGGAATGTCTGGCACTACTGACTGAACAAGGGGCTTCCGCACTCGTAAATGATGCCAATGATGTGTATAGGGTGAATATTACAGCCGGGTGCAGATTTTTGAACAAAGAGCACATGCTCGGATTTGTCTTCTCGAAATCCAAGGGTATGCCACAGCATCTCGGAAATAGGCGAGCCGGTAAAAAAAGCCGGCGTCGAGCATGGTCGTGGTCGCACTGACTGGGTCCGAGACGCGGGTGTGGCAGAAGGACATGCTTGTCAGGAACCTCAGACTCGAGATGCATTTGCATTTGCATGTGATGGAGATCGTGCATACATCTCTGTGGTACCTGTTCGCTGTGCCTTGATTGGGCGCTCACTGCTCTCTTTACCTGCTTTTTCATTCGATGCACCTGACAAAGAACATATCACGCGCGCAACTTGAAAACAGCAGCATGACACCTCCATTCCTTCAGGAATACCAATCGCCTGACCGGGCCGCCCCCAGCTGAAGCGTAGACAATGTGGCCACTTCTCCAGGCCATTCGGTTGAGTTTTCCCCGGTCTTCGACTGTACGAGTGGGCGAGTGTGGAGGGAGTGCGAACTGGGGGGGTTCCCGGTGAGATTGCTTGTAGTTCTTCTACTCATTCCCAGCCATGTCATAATTCGCCCCACAACCCGTTCCACTCGTTCCACCTCGTCGTCACCGCTTGGAACCTGTGCACCGGGAACATCTGGCTTTGTTTGGTTCATCTCATTCCTTTTGGGACGCCATACACTCGGCTGCCGAGTCGGTCTTTGGCTGACTGGTTGGATGCAAGAATAAATCATCTGCCACGTCTGGCCTAAATCTGTCCATCCACACCTTCGTCTGTTCTTGCCTTGACCCAGCTCCTCCTTACCGCACGAGGTCACACGCATTGCGCCAGAAAGCGGCAATCTGATCTGGGATGACACAGTCCTCTCTCATTTAACACCTAGGACGGCCGAGCATTCCGCATTTCCGTGACTACCGTCTTCACCTATTTCACTCATTTTAGAACTACCTACGGAAGACCCAACCTAGCCCATCACTGTGGTCAAATGGCCACGACCTCACCATCGCCATGGCAATCCTTCTATCGGTTGTCCCTTCGCACTCCCCAATCTTCTGGTCATGCGTTGGCGTATACGCCGATGTCGTCAAGCTGTTATCGCCGAGCAAGAGACTGCAGAAACTGGCTGAAGAGATAGCAAGATACAGCAGACGACCTCCCGAAACACCCGAACAAGCCCTTATCCGCCGCATGAACGAGGCCCAAACTCTAGCCGAGTACGAGAGCTGTACCATCGACTTGGACCACCTTCAAGGCCACGAAGCATGGAAGGAAGAGAAGGACTCGATCGAGCCCGGCTACAACCCTGATGTCATTGAGAACCAGGTGGTTCGCTTGAGGAGTGCTGTGATCGAACGGGACACAGCGGCTCTGCACCATCTCCTGCGGACAGGTCTCAGTCGCGACCTGGGAGGCATGAACTCGTTGCGCCTCTACAAGCATTCATGGTTCGGCACCAAGAAACTGATAGACGAGTATATCAACACTGTTTTAGAGGCCATTGATATGTTTTCCGAGACGAGCAGTGGCAATGATATCCCTACTATAGAGGTCCGGCGTTCTCAGCAATCATTAGAAGACGCACTGAAGTTTTTTGGACGTTCAGCATTGACGTTGTCTGGTGGGGCTCTTTTGGGTATGAAGCATGTTGGCGTTGTGAAGACTCTGTGGGAGGCAGAACTGTTGCCCGAGATCATTTCAGGAGCGTCCGCAGGGAGTATCGTGGCTGCCATTGTCGGAAGTTCTACTGACGAGCGGATGGTGGAAGTCCTTGACCGCTTTCCCTTCTCAGATCTGGCCGTTTTCGATCCCCCGGGGACAGGCAGGTTGGGATGGCTCAAACAGCGTGTTTACACGGTGCTGCGGACCGGCGCTTTCTTCGAAATGGAGAACCTGAAGAGGGTGATGAAGGATTGGCTGGGCGACATCACCTTCCGAGAGGCACATTACAAGACGGGCCGCGTTGTCAACATTTGCGTGTCCAGTGCCGGCAGCGCGGAGCCACGACTCTTGAATTTCGTAACCGCTCCAGACGTCTTCATCTGGTCGGCAGTCTGTGCATCTTGTGCCGTGCCCGGTGTTTTCTCCCCCGCCAACATCTACGAGAAGGATCCCCTTACCAAGGAGGAGAAGCTGTGGATGCAGAACGCGAAGCAGACATTTGTGGACGGATCCCTGGACCACGACATCCCTATGCGAAAACTGTCCGAGATGTTCAACGTCAACTTCTTCATCGTCTCCCAGGTCAATCCGCACGTGCGACTGTTCCTGGATCACGAGGAAAATTTTCGGGGAAAGCAGCCTGGGGCTCCCGTGCCCTTTCGAACTCCGTTCCAAGCGGCCAAGGAGGTTCTGCGGGAAGAGATCATCCATCGTGCACAACAATTTGCAGACCTGGGCATCCCGCAAGGACTCTACAGGTGGGCTTCATTGTTCAATCAACAGTATACGGGCGACATCAACATATTACCCGACATCCAGGGAAGCGAGTACCTTAACATGATGATGAATCCCACATCAGAGTTCATGCTGAGAGCCACGGTGGCTGGCGAACGGGCGACTTGGCCTCGGATGTGTCGAATCAAGAACTGTGTGGCCATCGAATTGGCTCTGATCCAAGCCATCCATAGGTTGAGGGACAGGGTGAATTTTGGACCCGAAGCCAGAGCCGCTCGGGAGCAGAAGCGGTCCAGCAGCAGAGGTCGTCCAGGGCGTGGCCGGTCGGCTCGTCCATCGTTCCTGCGACGGCGCAGTCTCAGCATCGAGTCTCCTGTCAGTGGTGAGAACGGACTGGTCCCGCCTGTCCCTCTAAGAGTGCGCCGCAACGTCAGTCTAGGTAATATCTCGATGAAGCCGACTTTCTCTATTACCACGCCTCGGACCACACCGTATCTCTCGCCGCAAGTCGGTATTGAGCAGGACATTCTGGCGGACGCGTTGGTCATGACGTCTGCACAGTCAGAAACACTCAGCGGGACGGCGGGAACAGACAGTCAGCCTTCCTGAGCCGGGCACGTGACTGAAGTCTAGACGGTTGCCTGTATTTACATACGATACCCCTGTTCTTCAAAGCTGTAGCATTAGAATAGATAGCACTGCATAAGAATGAACTGTACGAAACATGTCCTGATATGTGTAACGTTGTGTACGGCAGCGAGACACACCCGCCGTGCACCAGAGCGACACCAAAGAGGCGGTGTCTAGCCAGGAGAGGAGCGGAGAGGGCGAGAGGGAGACGTGGCATTGGTTCGCAGCCGCCAGTCGCGCGCGGCAGTGGCAGCATTTCTTCCTTCGTCCACCTCCACCTGCAGCTGCACCGTCGAACCAGTCCACCATGGACAATTGAGATCGATTGATGGCCAAAGCCACGCGCTGTTACACAGCTTCACGCCAGAAGCAGCCTTTGCAACGTCCGGCGCAGCCATGGATCTGAGGGCGATGCTGAATGAGTCTCAGCCGGCGCAGCGACAAGACCATCCAGGGCCACCGCACCCTCCGCCTCGACTTCACACACATCAATCATCCTATGACCGCACCCCGTCGTACGAGGCGCATCCTCCCCTTGAGCGCCCGCCGTTGCTGTCAGCCTCTTCGTCGTCGTCATATCACCACCACCACCAGCCCCCGCCGCCGCCGTCCAACGAATACCGCACCTCTGCCAATGGCTCCTATTTCGCTGTGCAGTCACCGCACCAACACCAGAATTCCGCCTCAGCCTCCGCGTCCACTCCCAGTCACGCGCAGAGTCCGGGGCCATACGCTCAGATCCATACTCCGCGTGAAGGCATAGCACCTTCCCATCCGTACCAGTCTCCTTTTGTGCCCTCGCCCTCGCCCTCGGGGCACTACCCTCCCACACCCGGATCCGTCCACCACTATCCCAACAGCGCCACGCCGTCCACGGCGACCACATATCAATACCCCAGCGCTCATCCTTCACTGGCCGGACAGTCACCCACTTTGAGAGACGACTATATTTCCTCAAACGGCAATTCGCACGCGCGGCAACGGAATATTTCACCTCAGGCTCAGTTCCACCCTCCTCCAGCGACGCCCCTGGGCCCACCTGTGGCCTACCCCCGTCCTTCGCCGCACCCTCCTCGACCGACGTCCCATGGCCACGAGAGCGTGCGACGACTATCCATGAGCTCGGTAGGCTCGGTGCAAAGCAGGGACTACAACCAAGGGACTCACGATCATTCAAGAACCGGGAGTGGCAGTATACAAAGAACGTATTCTGGGGACGTGCGTGAACGCGAACGGAGCATCGAGAGCGTCAGTCCGAAGACAATTCCTAAGCCTCCTCCAGTCCGCCAGCAGAGTGTGAACCGATTTCAGGATCTCATGTCTGATCAGTACGCCGGGGCTCAGCCCCCTCCGGCCCCCAATTCCAACTCTTCAGTCGCGCGTGCTCATACCACGCCGGACAGAGGGTTGGACTATCAACACTCTGATACCACTCCAAAGTCATCATCGACGTCGATTGATCAGAAGCCCGTCGCCCAGTACCACAATTCCGAGCCGAGTCCAGCCCCGGCTGCTCCAAGCCATTACAACTTAACACCGCAGCCAGCACATACATCTCTACCTCCACAACTGCAAAGTCCCTCGGCAAAGGTGCACTCACAATTTCCTCTCAAGCGATCCGCAAGTAATATCTCCGACATTACGACAGCCCCATTGCCACCAAGAAAACGCCCACGGCGGGACGAGATTCCCGTTTGGGCACGGAGCGCCCGCAAACAGCCATTGTTTTTCATCAACGCGCGACCGCCCAGTCCTCCACCTCCATCGCTTCCTCCGCCTCCTTCTTCCACGAACGACGTGGTTGTGAAGAAGGAACCTGTGGGCTCCCAGATAGCGAATGGACAAGAGCGGCAACCTGCAATGACACCTCCCACCGAGATTCCGTGGGAGCCTTCGATTGTGAATGAACCCGCCTTTGACGATGTTGTTCGGCGCGTCTGCGATTGGATCTTTTTCACCATTGGCAACAAACATCCACCCGCTGGAGGAGCTGTATTTGAGATTGAAGCCAAAGTTGGCATGATTTTCGATGAGGGAACCGGCGATCGACTCAATTTACCCGTGGAAACAGAGACCGTCTTCGACCGAAAGAGCTACAGAGGCCGGACGAGCTTTAAGAGTTCCATGGACGTGGTAAGTGCTACTCTGCGCCGGGCCCGGTCTTCATCACTGACAAGGAAATCAGGCTCAGCACAAGGCCCTGAACGGATTCTTGAACAAGCTTGTGCAAGACTCGGTGCGCGAAGCTCAAGAAACAGGCCGACCACCGAGAATCGGTTACGATCATCCGCATGAATACGACGCATTCTACGAGCTAACCCTGGAAGGGCAGAATCATCTGCCTCCGTCCATATTGACTTACCTCAATCACAACCACAAACCGCGAGTGCGGAGGACGATTGATGAGAAGACCAATATGGTCAAAGCGCAGATCATCAAGTCGCGTATCGCGGATCTCGAGGTTTACAATCCGCGGACAGCCTTCGATTACCGCATTTCAATATCAATTGAAAGTCCATGGGATGGCGATCCGAACTGGTTGACAGAGACGACGGAGAGCCGACGGGACCGACAAAAGGACCGGATGAGTTACCGGCACCTGGCTTACCAGATTGACTTGACCCAAGTCAGTTACCCCAACTCGCTAGAAAAAGAGCACGAGTTGGAGGTGGAAATCAGCACTGAGCAGATACGACTCGAGTTGGCCAAAGCAAAAGCAGGCCAAGCCAACCGATACGAACCCCTCGTTCGAGGATTCGTGGATAATGTGAGGATACTGAGTCGCCTGTTTCCTTGCTAGACAACAAGGACAAGGCGTGGGTTGGCAGGGCAGCTCCTGGTCAGTGGTGGCCATTGGAGCCTCAAATGGCAGGGTTGGAGAGGGATGAGACGACACGCTCTCTTTCGGTTTTTGATACCCTTGTAATATTAAATATACTACGGCTCCGCATACTTCGAGTAGTGACCAAACTGCACGTGACGTGATGACTAACGATGGGAAGGCTCAGGCTGCTGCAAGGTTACGAAGTGCAGCGCTGCTCAGAGCGCAGAACACGTCAATTGCAGTCGCCGTCCATCTGTCTGCGCTTCAATCTCATTTCCTGACTCTCCTTCAGCTTCCCCATCACCAATCTCTCCCTCTCTTTCCTCTCTTTCCCTGTACACTATACTTTCTTCTCATCGATTGTCTTCTTACCAGACACCCCGGGTTCGTCCGTGTGGTCCGATCATTGCGCCTTTGCCCCTTCTCTGCGGCACGCATCAACTAACCCCGGACCCGGCCATCGAGCACGTCAGTCTGTGCTTTGCGCGAAAACACAGAGCAGACATGGTGGGATTGGTGTCGGCTGCCGGTCTGGTTGGCTTCCTGTCAGAACCTGATCCGGAGCTCAGAAGCTTTGCTCTCAAGCAGCTCGACAGCCAAGTTGATCTGTTATGGACCGAAATTGCAAACTCCGTGGGCCAGATGTGAGTCTTCACCGATCCCCAGAGTGGCATGTCCCGCTGACTCTATCTTCTAGTGAGGCATTATACGAAGATGATTCCTTCCCGGAGCGCGAGCTCGCCGCCATCGTCGCATCCAAAGTGTACTACCACCTGCAAGAATATAATGAATCCATGGCGTTTGCCCTCGGCGCTGGAAAGTACTTCAGATTGGACAACCCGGGAGAATTCGAAGACACCATCATCTCTAAATGTGTAGATACTTTCATCGCCCTATCCGCCAGTCGAGATCCCACGCTGGCCGCCGCCAATGCCGGTACACAACCTCAGCTTGACACGGCTTTCAGTCAAGCAGGAGATGGCGCAGCCAGCATGTCCGCCAGCTTAACGTCACCTGTCACTCCCTTCTCTCAATCCGTCCTTCCTTCCAAGTCCCTGCTCTCGAGACAAAATACCATATCCTTTGACCCTACTCAAGCAGGAGTCGAGCTGGGTGAGGTTGGCTCACCGGAGCGCATCATCCAAGAGCGTGGTCTACAGAAGGCCCTCACCCGCGTGATTGAGTCGCTCTTCGAGACATGCTTCCGAGAAAAACGGTATCGTCAAGTGGTCGGTATTGCTTTGGAGGCGCGCAACCTCGACATTCTCCGTCGCGTGATCAAGCGAGCTTCCGAGGACGAACGAAAGGAGAAGGGCGAGGGCACCAAGAAGGGCGAAGAGCTGATAGAATATGTCTTGGACATCTGCATGAGTGTGGTGCAAGAGCGAGGCCTTCGCAATGAGATCCTGAAGGTCATCTTGGAACTGCTCAACGAAATCCCATCCCCGGATTACTTCGCCATCGCAAAGTGCGTGGTTTATCTGGATCAGCATTCTTTGGCATCAAACCTCCTGCGTCAATTGGTCGAAAAGGGTGACCCCCGCTCGCTGGCTGTTGCGTGCCAGATCGCTTTCGACCTCAATGACAACTGCACACAGGAGTTCCTTAGAAAGGTTAAAGAAGAACTCGAAGAGCTGTTGCCCCCGAGGGATCCCAAGGAGACTGATGAGATGGAAACAGACCAAGAAAAGGCCGAAGGCCAACTACAACAAGAACTGCAAGACTCTGCAGGTGCCCCTGCCCCGTCGGAAAAGTCAAAACGATGGGACTGGAATGGGGACCAAGTGGACGCAATCAGCAGAATGTGCGACATCCTTTCTGGTTTCATATCAATATTCCTCAATATCGAGTTCTTACACAACGCGAACCGAGTCGATCTATCGATACTGAACAAGGTCAAAGACAGTCTGGAGGCCCGTTATTCAATCTTCCACACAGCGGTCACCCTCTGTGCTGGCTTGATGCACGCCAAAACTGCCAACGACACATTCTTCCGGAATAACCTGGAATGGTTGGGCAAAGCTACCAACTGGTCCAAGTTCACTGCCACGGCTGTTTTCGGCGTCATCCATCAAGGAAATATCACCCAAGCTCACCGGCTTCTGAGCCCCTATCTGCCCAAGCCGGTCGGTGCTGCCAGCTCTCACGACTCGCCCTACAGCCAGGGTGGTTCGTTGTACGCTTACGGCCTCCTCTGCGCCAATGATAAGGGCAAGGCGGTCGGCTTCATACGTGATAAGTTCAAGGAAGCCACAGAGGAAGTCGTCCAGCATGGCGGTGCGCTCGGTCTCGGTATTGCAGGAATGGCCTCTGGAGACGAATCCATCTTCGAGGATCTGCGTAATGTGCTATGGGCCGATTCAGCCATCAACGGCGAGGCTGTTGGTCTGTCAATGGGTCTTGTCATGCTTGGATCGGGCAATACCAAAGTCTTGTCCGACATGATTCAGCATGCCCACGACACCCAGCATGACAAGATCGTCCGGGGTCTTGCCCTTGGTATGGCCTTGATCATGTACGGCCGCCAAGAGGGTGCAGATGAACTGATCCAAGGTCTCCTGAACGACGCCGACCCGACCATGCGGTATGGTGGAATCTTGACCATTGCCATGGCCTATGTTGGCACCGGCAGCAACAAGGCTGTCCGGAAATTGCTCCATGTCGCCGTCAGCGATGTTAGTGACGATGTGCGACGGATTGCAGTCCTCAGCTTGGGATTCATCCTGTTCCGGAAGTACAACAGCGTGCCTCGAATGGTGGAGCTGCTCGCCGAATCGTATAACCCTCACGTGCGATATGGTGCTGCCATGGCATTGGGTATCTCCTGTGCCGGCACGGGTCTTGCTGAAGCCATTGACCTGCTTGAACCCATGCTGAAAGATCCCACCGACTTTGTGCGTCAAGGTGCCCTCATTGCACTTGCCATGGTGTTGATCCAGCAAAACGAGCAGATGAACCCCAAGGTTGGCGCCATCCGGAAAGCGATGCTCAAGATCATTGGCGATCGACACGAAGATGCCATGTGCAAGTTCGGATGTGCAATTGCCATGGGCATCATCGACGCCGCTGGCCGAAACTGCACAATCAGTCTGCAAACTCCAACTGGCAACCTGAACATGCTCGGCATCGTGGGCGTTGTTGTCTTCACTCAATACTGGTACTGGTTTCCATTGACGCATTTCCTGTCGCTGTCGATGACCCCCACAGCCGTGATTGGCCTCGATCAGAAGACTCAAGTTCCCGTGTTCAAGTTCCATTGCAACACTCGGCCCAGCTTGTTCGACTACCCACCTGAACAAACAGCCACCAAGGACGAAGCACCCGAGAAGATCAAGACTGCCGTGCTGAGTACCACTGCACAAGCCCGTCGACGAGCCGCCAAGAAAGAGAAGCAGCAGCGACGAGATAGCATGGATGTTGACACAGTCACGCCCGTTACGCCCAAGATTAGCAATGCGGACAAAATGGATACAGACGAGGCGGGTATGACAGCCGCCCCGAAGGACGAGTCTGATGCCAAAGACAAAGATGCGAAGTCCGCGTCCGATGCTGAAAAGAAAGATGGCGAAAATGGCACGACCACGGAACCCAGGAAGAAAGCGGAGAAGGAAAAGATCGGCTATGAAATCACCAATATGTCCCGTGTGTTGCCTGCCCAATTGAAGTACCTTACATTCCCGGATCCGAGGTATCAGATTGTCAAGCGGCCGACCGGGGGCATTATGGTAGTGCTTGACACGGAGCCAGACAAGGAAAGGGAGACTATTCCGTTGCTGATCAGTAGAGTTGATCGGCCCGAGCAGACAGTGCAGCCTTCAGAGGATGGGGCTGGAGGTGGCGCAGCGGCACCGCAGACACCCGCGGGGCAGAGGATGGGGGGTCTCGAGGATGTTGGCGCAGGAGCTGCGGCTGCGGCGGGGGTGCTGACAGCGATCGACGAGGATGAGGAGGGAGTGGAGGATGCGCCCTGTCCCGACGAATTCGAGTATGAGAGTGAAGGGGAGCAGCAGTAGAGGTGGAGTTGTGGTTGGCAGAGCTGGGGCGAGAGTGTAATTTCTCCTTGTCGACGGTTGCTCAAAAGACTCGGAAAAGAGTATCCTCGGGTTCGGGCCACCAGGAACAGTCTACACCGGCGAGAGCTCACGCCGGGAAGTGATTCGTGTATGGCTTTTGTTTCTGTATCACAAGAGAGCTAAAATAAGAGAGCTTCATGCATTTCAGCCGTGCGAGGGCGGTAGTCTTCCAAACCGTTGACCTCTATCGTATTGCGTCCGCCTGGTGTTGGTCTAATGTATCTCTTAGACGTTCCCACGAAAAACTCTACATGACACTTGATCGCCAGGCAGGTACGCAGCCAGCAGTGATTATGGTAACTGACCGCTGAGTGAAGACTATGATGATTATTCATATTGGGCACAATAGGTGGTGACTTATACTATACTGTACACATAAGAATCCAAACAGTACTCCGTACCTTCCCTTTCCTCTGCTGGCCTTCCCTTTTGCTTGCTCGGTATTTGAATCGTCGGACAGAGAGTACTTATACGATTAAGGGCCGTTTGGACTCACGGCGCTCGGTCGTGGGATGTCTTCATGGCATCATGCTTCGGTAGGACGGTCATTCGTCGCGAGTACAGTACGGATGTATATATGCATATTTACTCTGGGAGGAAGGATGGGTGGATGTAAAGAGTAGTCGAAGAGCCGGGTGAACTGTCGTGAGCGACGATATCAGTCTCAGGATAGTATCACTATCGTATTGTACAAAGTGGTGGCATCGGAGGATATGACACCACCACCACCACACATTCTTGACTCGCTGTCTATTTCGTTCTGTGCAATGAACCACGCCTTTCCACGGTAACCTCGGGCTCCGCCCTTATCACCGTATCCGACAGATCAACTGCCCTCCAATCTTCCGTTCGACGCATTCCCGCGCCTCCAGGATCCCCACGTCCGTACTCACATACAGGCACTCGCCCGGGCGGGTCAAGCCCTGGACGTAGCCGCTCTTCTTGCCCAAAACCAGCCTCCGCAGGCCCTCGACGTCCATCCATATCCGGCGCGTGGGCTTGCTGACCAGCTCCATCTTCTCGATCACGGGCGTCGAGTTCCAGTATTTCAGGCCCAGCCAGAGGCGGCGGCTCGCCACGTTATGGCGCGTGACGGGTTCGATGGGCGCCTCGGGGTTCGAGGACGAAGGATGCGAGAGGAGATTGTGCGCCGGCGGGGGGAGCGGTCCGCCGCGAACGACGGTCGAGAGGAAGCCCGAGTTTTGGAGCGCGAGCATCAGTTTCAGGTGGAATTTGGTGTCTGGGATGGAGGTGAGGCCCAGGCGCGCGCGCGAGGCGTTTTGGAGGTGCGAGCACGTGTTTGCTAGGTGGACGAGCGACATGGCGGAACACGGTGGTGAAGAAGGAGAAGAGGGTCCCCTGGAGGAGGAGACGCAGACGTAGGTGTCCGCGAGAGAGTCGTGTCTCGTGTGGTCCTTGTCCTGATATGGCGGCTGGGTCACGATGTCTTTGCTCTGTCGGTGTCGAGGGTTGGGCTTGGCGTCGTTCTTCTTGATGTTCCGCAGGCCGGTCCCTCGTCGTTCTAGGTGCGAAGGGGAGTAAAGGTGTTGGTTGCTGAAGGCTGGTGGTGGGTGTTTGAGCATTGAGCATTGGGACATTTCTCAAAAGTTGCAGCACGTCTTCTCCGAAAGTCGCGAGGAGTGCCAAGCTCGGCTCCGAATCAGCTACGTTGATTGGCCAGGGTGCTAAGGTGATCGGTCCGTACTACTCGTACTCGTATTTCGTACTCGTTCTCAGAGCGAGTTCTCAGCCAAATCCATAATTAATTCCTGGAGGCGTCCAATGTTCTCCTGTAGCAATGCGATGCAGTGCCAACCCTATCAAGGAACTTAATTGAACTGAGCTGCAGGCTATCATTCTGAGTCAGGCGTGACGGCATCGCTGTGTACAGATCTTCTTGCTCCCCTGGCTCGCCTGTCATCAATACCACCACCATCCGGTGCTAGAACAACCTTCATTTTCTCTTCACCCTGCTCGCCCTTGATTCTTGGGTGAATCACATATCAAACATGCATGTCCGCCCAGCGCTTGCAAGAGATCTCTCCGATCTGGGCACAGTCGGCACAAAAGCCATGTTCGACGACGAATTGACACAGTTTCTAGCCCCTCATCGCCACGAGCATCCAGAATGCCTCCGATTGGGATTCATCAGGCGTACGAAGAAGAGGTTCTACGGAGGCCACATGGTCCTCGCCGCTGTAACGGACCGAGATGATGCATGGTGGGACGGCGAAGAAAAGGTTGTCGGTCTGTTATCTGCTATCTCCAGCATGCAGAGGATGGACAATGCGACGAGGCCATGGTTTCCGGTGTCCTGGAATGCGCTCGAACTCCAACTTCTCCGTCTGGAAGAACTCTTCGAGTGGTATACCTTTGCCGATCGCTCTCTCTCTCGCTCGGCATGGCTTCATTTCGGCAGTGTCATGGCCGGAAGCCGACCATTCGAGGACATCAAACAATACTGGGAAATTGATCACCTCTCTGTCGATCCGGCCTATCAAGGCAAGGGCTTTGGAAAGATGTTGGTAAAAGATGTGCAAGAAGTTGCTGCAAGGGATAAATTGCCTCTTGTTCTTCTTGCGAGTAAAATGGGGAGACCGCTTTATCAGAAGTTGGGGTTTGATGACGTGGGTGTTGTCGATATGGGTGCCGGTCAGCTGGAAGCCATGGCTTGGTATCCGCCAGACGGTGTGACGGCTGGTCTCGCTGCAGAGACTGTCGACGGCCTCGCTGAATAGAGGATGGCGATCGGGGACAGCCATTGCGATGTATCGCCAGCACTGTCGATACACTCACGTGGATCTCCATGTGTACAACCAAACTCAAGCGGGAGCCATGTGGCCCGCAACCGAGGCGCCGCCAGATCTCATTACGGGCAATTGTGGTCGCTTGTTATCGTCGAAATCGCACTATGATGTCGATGAGAAACGCTTCGAGCAACCAGGCCTCCAATCATCAGCACCGTAATGCTCTAATTACGATGTCAAGCTCCTGTGCAGCCACTTGGTTTGATTTCTCCCGGACACCCTATAAGCGTTGGCCGCGAAATATGGTCTGTGCGGCCACGAGGTGGTCACAGCGCCGCAGAAGGGAACGAATCTATTCCGCGACACCATGTCCCCCATACCAGAACAAAGAAGCTTTGACCTCGACAATCGTTGGCTCGCTCGAGAGTGTAAATACCGGAAGCATTTACCCACTCATGATGGCAAACCTTGCACTGCCGCAAACGGTCAACGGCAACCAAACGGCACAATGGAGCAGCTAAAGTGGGCACTCAGGTCCTCACCTGAGTGGGGAGGGTCGCATATGTATCATCCGGCAAGGGCATCTATCATCACCACTCTCCGCTCTCTCTGGCTAGTTGACCCTTGAATATGGACAGTCCAGCACACTCTGCTTCGCAAAGAAGGCCGGCTTCAAGTCGTAATGCAACACCCAAACACACACGTAGTGCCTCCACGGCGTCCAGCCGACCAATCTCAAAGAGGCCGAAGTCTGCCATCTCTCTGAAGGAGGCCGGCCCCAAATCTTCAGTACATGCGACAACTTTCGGCATAGAGCTCGAATTCGTATTCGCGTTCAAGGAGGACCTGTTGAAGCATGTGATTTCGAAATACAATCTTGGGGCAGACATCATCAAGACACTTGCCGCTGATGAGCACCAACTAGTTGTGGCAACCGAACAAGTGGCCAACGGGGTCCCCGTTCCTGCTTACGACTGTCGCACCCGGACTCCTTCATGGGCATTGCACGTCCCAGAGACGGACCTGACCTGTCAAATGAAACAATTTAAGGGCATGGGCTTCGTCAGGTCGAATAACGAGAAGATGTGGATACGTCGATATGTGATGGAGCCACTTCTAATTGCGAAGAATCTTCTTGACCGTAAAGATCTTGACACTAATGTTGTGGGATGGGTTGAACCTCATCCCCAGCACACAGATGATGTCGAAGCCGCAACTATCACATTTCCGGATGGAGATGGGGCCGATGCAAGCATCATGCTCCGGAAAGCCAATGCGGACTATACGAAATGGACCTTAACAAACGACCATACCCTGGTCGGCGCACTCCCAAGTCAACTCCACGACTACCTGAGGGATCAGGGGGTGTCTGAGGACGACCTGACAAACTGGGATAGTTATGGCATGGAGTTGATATCTCCAATTTTCAACTTCGACAAGAAGAATGAAGCATTTGCAGAGCTCGGGAGATATGTCCAAGCCTTGAGAGGGGAGGACACTTCTGCTCTGGAATCTGTGTGGGCCAGTGCACACGTGCACGTTGGGTTCAACTTCGACCACCCAACGGACATGCCTCTGCTACTACTCCAGCATCTGGCATATATCCTGGTCTTACATGAAGATCTCATATCGAAGTGCCATCCCAGGAGCCGTTGCGGAGTTCCAATCCCCCAAAAAGAGTTTGAGGAACCGGAGGTTGGAGCTTTCGAAGAGGACAAGGATTTCGACCCCGATAACTCTGAACCACCTCCATTGCCGACAGAGGACGAATTGGAGCAGGAGAACGAAGAAGCAGTCCTTGCATTTGAGGCTGCCTACACCGGCGCGCACCCAGGTGCAGAAAACGTCAGTTCGAATGCTCGATATCTACGCAAAATAGTCACAATGCAGTCGCTGCTTGACATGAAGGACGTCATCTTCAAGCAGAGCGGAAATATCTTTGGCCTGGTGGACGTCCTCCAACATCAAGATGAAAAGGGTAACACATCCAGAGGGTACATGTACAACTTTGCCAACCTCGTCAATTTGGCGCGCAACGAGACGAGTTGGAAATCGATCAAGCCCACAATAGAGTTCCGGCAGCACGCCTGCACCACAGACCCTGCCGTGCTGGAACATTGGGTGACATTGCTGGAGGCTATCGTTCGCAAGGCTGACGACAACGCCTCCACAGAAGTGGCAGAGGCTATGATGGAGAAGACGTACTCTGAGCGGGAAGTCAGCAAATACGCTCCTTCCACGGATGAAACGACTTGGCCATATCAAGATATGAAGGCGTTCTGCACGGAGTTTCTGGGCCTCAATGAGCAAGAGGGTGGTTACTGGCAAGGGAGGTTCAACACGTTCAAGGATGATCGACCAAACGACATTGCCATTTGATTCCGTGTGCGTAGTACTCTAAGGCTTCGACGGCAAATCAAGACTTGAGTGTGTCAGTCGATATGCCCATGGGAGTAGCTCCCAACTGTCCAACGCCTTGTAAAGGAGAGATATACTTGTGTCGCTTGTGTCGGCGTTAGTTAATACATCGTTTTCTTTTGTGGGAGCATTACTGTGGAGGCTAAGGGCGATACTCGGCGACCTGGTGTTGTCTATTTCGGGATCCTCATCCGCCCTAGGCAATGCAAACAGTCATGACCTGTTCAGAATCGAACCGGCACTTGTTCCATGACACAGGTGTGCACACACTGGACTGGCGTTGAAACTAGGCCTCCTGTCACCCGGCAGGTGTAACCACCCTTCCATTGAAAGCGGGTATATTTACCCAACAGTTGAGTACCGTCTGTGGTTGCAGCTCTTCTTCTAATATCACTCAGCCTTCGAATTGTTCTCGTCCACATATTGTGGGCTGGAATACCAAACCAGCGGGCAGCCTTGTGCCCTCAGCCACGCTTCTCAGCCTCGCCCTTTCAGGCAGCCTCGCCGGCGGCTTCCCGGGCCGGTTGGATCGGCACTACCAAAAGCGAGGCCAGTCACCCTTGCCGCCGGGCCTGATGCCGACTTCGCCATTGGAATTCGTCATCGGCTCTGTTTTTTCAGTCCTGAAATTGACTTCATCCCGTACCTCTCTCTTGCACGAGTATATTTTCGCCGACTATTGCTCCGCCGAGTATTCGCTTACTCTATCGATTTGCACGAGCTTAAAACCTTCCAGTCTGGCCCGCCGAAGATCCACATGATAAGCCCCGAAGTTATCCCCGACGAATGCCCTCACCGCCGGTGAAATCTCTTGATGGCCAGACCGGGCACAATGTAGGCACAACAAGTGTCCCGTTTACTGATGTGCCGTTGGGGCTGGATGGAGCCAACGCTAGCCGAGAAGAATTCGAGGGACTCCTCAGCAAAGATGACTATGAGGAGAACACGGCGACGAAGTCCTCCAAACGGCCTGCGAGGCCGACGCTGGCGTCAGGCATATCCTCCACAGCTCGACGACCCTCGTTCATCGACGAGGAAGAAGATCCAGTCGCCATCACCACTGCTGTGTCGAGTTCGGCCGATGCTTCGAGAAAAGAAGCACCGGTGACATGGATGTCATTACCTAAGAAGGGTCAACTGGCCGTCCTCACTCTTGCTCGACTCGTCGAACCATTGACAGAACGATCTCTTGCGGCATACTTGTTTTACCAGCTTCGATACTTTAATCCCGATCTCCCGGACAGCGTGATTGCCAGCCAGGGAGGAATGTTCACTGCCGCTTTTGCAGCCGCCCAGTTTCTCACCGCGGTCTGGTGGGGACGTGCTGCCGATACACCCTGGATTGGTCGCAAAAGAGTCCTGCTTGTGGGCTTGTTTGGCACCTGCGTCAGTTGCATTGGTGTTGGATTCGCGAGGTCTTTTGCTCAGGCGTTGTTCTTCCGAGCCTGCGCAGGGTGTCTGAATGGAAATGTGGGCGTGATGAGGACGATGATCAGCGAGATCATCAAAGAGAAGAAGTATGACTGCCACACGTTGCCGTGATCATATGATCTAACCAGGCTTGACAGGTACCAGTCGAGGGCGTTTCTTCTCTTGCCTATGTGTTTCAACATCGGTAAGTCATACGCTGGATGGCAGGATATTGGACTGACCGTCTAGGTGTGGTGATTGGCCCTATCCTGGGCGGTTTTCTCGCAGACCCCATCACTTCATTTCCCGGTATTTTCGGCCCGGGCTCCACGATTGGGGGCAAAGACGGTGTCGGATGGATGAAAACATTCCCCTACGCTCTGCCAAACGTTCTCAGCGCCGCCTTCATCCTTTCTGCCACCATCCTAGTGATTCTTGGTCTCGACGAAACCCATGCTGCACTTAGGGACAAACCAGATTATGGCCGGAAGGTTGGAAAATACCTGCAAAGAATGCTCTTCCGCCGTGGCAAGCAAGAGGGATATGAGTACTCCGAGATTGGACACGAGCTTGCAAACCAGCTCGAGCTCCAAGATGCCGATTCTCCACGTGGCCGAGATCCCGAATCTTCGGCAACGCCACGGACGCCTTCATCGGCCAAACCGCCTTCGTGGCAGAAGTCGACAATGGGACTCCGCCAGATTTTTCGCCGGAACGTCGTGCTGACACTGTTCAACCACTTCCTGTTAGCCATGCATGTGTCGGCCTTCAACTCCCTCGTCTTCCTCTTCCTCCCCGCCCCACGATCTTCCAACACCGATTCGCACTTGCCCTTCCTCTTCACCGGAGGTCTCGGCCTTTCATCTGAAAAAGTCGGCCTGGCCACGGCCATCATCGGCGTCATCGGCTTCCCCTTGCAGATTCTGCTGTATCCGACCGTGAATAACAGACTCGGCACTCTACCTTCGTATCGATGGTTTCTTCCATTCTCCGTCCTCGCGTACCTCTTCATGCCGTACCTCGCTCTCTTACCGAACAAAGCTTACATCGTGTGGCCATGCCTCACCATTGTCCTCGCGTTGCAGGTCATCAGCCGGACATTCGCGTTGCCCGGGTCGACGATTCTTGTCAACAACTGCACACCACACCCGTCTGTGTTGGGGACCATCCACGGATTTGCGCAAAGCGTCTCTTCCGGGGCAAGGACAATAGGACCGACGCTCGGAGGGTGGGGACTCGGCCTGGGTCTTGGGGGGAACTTTGTCGGCGGGGTCTGGTGGATCATGGCGTGCATCGCGCTGTGCAATTGGGCATTGTTGTGGGTTCTGTATGAGGGAGATGCCGGGGTTTCTGCCGTGGTCTAGAGTGGTTGGGACTATCGAGCTGGATCATTACAAAGCTTTTGACTTGCCGCAATGCTTGGATATGGACAGAGGTCCGGTGTCGATGATGCATCGATATCCTACGAATACAATGGGATATCATACCACGTCAAATCCATCGGTGATCGTTTCGATGCTTTGATAGACCATAAAACTCAAAAGTACGCACGCGTGTGCAAGTATATATATATATAGGTTGTGTGTATGTGTCATGCAACGTCTATCCTCCTGCAAAAGGAGACAGGTATCACGGAGCCGCGGCCAATCACCAGTCTACGGACTGGTAATATCGTAGCGATCTCAGAACGTAGTTTCTTAAGGGTTTTCACCTCAGACTCGATCCTACAGATAGTTATACAACCCCTCCCCAACACGCAGCAAATCAATTCGACTGCGCCCTCCCCGCCGCGGCCTCTGCCCTCAGAAACCTGCCGACTTCGGTGTTGGCGGCCTGACTCTCGGCCAGTGCGGTCAAGCCGCCGCCATCCCGTCGTCTGGTCCGTCCGAACAAGCAACCCCAGAGATCTTCCTTGTCGACCATCTCACCACCGGACTTGCCAGCGGTGAACAGACGGCTGAGGTCTGCAGCTTGCAACTCCATGGAGTTGGCCGCGTCGATCGCGTTTTCTTGCAGGGCATCGTCCGAGCGGGGAGTCTTCACGATCGAAGCCGAGGCCGGAGTCGGGTCACTCTTGCCTTTGCCCTTCTCGTCGATGCTGCTGTTGGTTTTCATGTGGGCCAACCGTCTCGTGACGCTGATGTCGTAGATGGACTCCTCGACAGTGTCGGCGACAAGGTACATCCAGACGTTTGTCGCGCGGTGTTGGCCGATCCTGTGCACTCGGGCTATCGCTTGCAGCTCGATCGCCGTGTTGATCAGCGGCTCACAGAGGAAGACGTGGTTGGCAATGACAAGGTTCAACCCCGTCGAGTGCGCTTTCGCGTGGAGCAGAAAACACTCGACGGCCGGGTCGGATTTGAACTTCTCCGTGCCATTTTTCACATCGATGCGGGTGCACGAGATCTTGACTGCTTCGAAAGCGCGCGCGAGCACGTCGATGAACTCCCGATATTGCGAGAAGATGATCGACTTTGACCCTGGATCATGTTCGCGGAGCCACATGAGATGGCGGCAGAGGAAGTCGATCTTGCTGCCATAGCTGGGTCCGCGCATGTCGACGTCTTTGATCTGATTCAACATGGTTGTACTGATGTCGGAATAGATTGACTGATCGTGTTGGCGATCAGAGCTAGAGCCTAGTGACGACGCCGTCGAGCCAGCCGGAGATTCTGCTTGCACAGCAATCTCGGCAGGCTTGTATGTAATGTCGTAGAAACCATTGGGAGGCAACCTGGTCTTACACACTGGGCAGTTGTGGTGTTGATTGCACCACAGCATGAAGCACTCCTTGCAGAAACTATGCCCACAAGAGGTCATCGCCCCAACTTCAAATTGGTCGGTGCAAATAAGGCAAACTCTGGGTGTGGTGGACTTCGAGTCGTCCGTCTTCATGTGAACCAGGTATCGGAGTTTGGCCGAAATGGAATCAATCTTCTGCTGTAGCCTGGCCTCGTCGGCGAGAAAGCTCTGATAAAGCCGGTCCTCAAGTGGCTGTCCGACCGTCTCCTCTCGATAGGGGGCCACCTGGTCGGATAGCTTTTGCAGTGCTCGGTAATACTCCAGCCGGCTGTTCATCGTGTCTCTGAAGTGGTTGACCTCCTGTTCAAGAGCCGTCAGGGTCCTCACTTGTGCGGCCCCGAGTTGCTGCACACTTTTGAGAAGTCGCTCCAGTATCGCCAGCTCATGGCTCGCACGGCTTTGGTTGTTGCTTTCCTGCCACTGCAGAGAGGAAACCATCTGTCTGAGTTGGGCAATGATGCCCCGGAGGCTACCAAACTCTCTGACCTTCACACGCTTCTGTTCACGCTCGGCCAGAAGCTTAAGCATCACGTCGGGCGCTGGGCCTTCGCCTTCCTTTGCGATGCTCAGGAACTGCTTCATTTCCTGCTTGATGAGCATGTTCTCCTGACCGCTGATAGCCTCGGTGCGGTCTGCCAGCAGGGCTCTGAGGGCTTCCATGTAGGCGTACATCTCGTCTTGATGTTTCGTCGAACTCTCGTACTCGTCTCCCTGTAGTTCGACGCCCTCGTCCTCATCAATAAGAGCTTGGCTCAAAAAGTCCGCCATCTTTTGGCGGAGATCATGGAATTGTTCTGCTTGGGCATTCATGGCTTCACAATAGAAGTGAATCTTTTCGAAGATCTTTCTACTTTCGATCCCGCCAAACCCTGTTGGCGCTTCCATGGTGGGGATTTGGGGGGCACCGCCGGCCAGGTTCGCTCTGGTTGTCGTGACTAACTTGTTCACATGCCGGGTAACCCCCTTCAATAGCTCGGCACGGATTGACTTGGCTTTCTCGTATGCAGCCGTTTCCTGTTTCTCTATTTGCTGATATTGGTCACTCTCCGGTGGATGAGCCGACTTGAGCTGGAAAAGCGCGTTAGCCATGAAGAAACAGGCAACGTGGTGCGTTTCCAGAGCGGATCGCACTCGAGCATTCAGAGCAGATAAGCGGAGATTTGCCTCGTCCTCGCCCTCCTTCTCTTTAACGACGCCTCCTCCCTTTTCCTTGTTGACGCCCAAAGACAGACGTGCTTGGTCATACTGTGTACCGCACTCCCTCACCATGATCAGGGATTCGTCGAAGGCTTCGCGCCAGATCTTGAGCGCCTCCCCACTCGCCTTGGCATTTTCTTTCAGTTGCCCTCTTCTTATCTTTGCTGTCAGTCGACCACGCTGTGCCGTGCGCAGCTGACCCTCGTGCTGGTCGATCATGACATCGAGAACTTCCTCGACGGTGCGAAGAGGTCCGTCCGTTTTTCGACCTAACGCGCGCCTATTGCGACCGCCGACTTCAGGGTGCAGGCAGGTTTGACGAAGACGGGTCAACCACGTCCGCATCTTTTCCACCACCACTGGTGATTCTGGATCCCATTCGTCCGTGAGAGGCGCACCTTCACGATCCAGGTTCAAGTCGTCGCAGAGGTCTTGGAATAGCTGGGCGTAGTGCTGTTCTTCGATAGGGGTGAAAGGGATGGTAATGGTGTGACGGCTTTGGGGCGGCAGTCGTAGGTCTTCGCGGACAAACTCTTTCGAGTGCCTCATTACGACTTCTCCCAGCATGTCCCGAAACATCGGTCTATAGTACGTAACGAGATGATCCCACAGCCGAGGAGACCGGCACCACGGAGAATACCCGAGAAACAGCAACAAGCCAAATAGGTCTCGATGGCCCTTCCGCAGCGGAGTGCCTGTGACCGCCCACGCATGAACTCGCGGGATCAGGCGTGCCACGGTGGCTGCTGCAGATACACCGCTTTCCACCATTTGCGCTTCGTCCAAACAGACACGCCACCACGAAACCTGGGTCAAGGGGCTTTTGGGCGGCTCTTCGCGCGTCCTGTTGTTCCGAAGGTTGCGGTCAGGCTTTTCTGCGACATAGTGGACCTCCTTTGCTAGGACGTTGTACGTGGTCAAAACTACGTCCTGATCCAGGAGACTTTCGAGGTGCGATTCGCCTGACTTCTTGAAGCTGCTTAGCCCTTGATAATGGTACACACGTAGACTAGGCGCATGTTCCTGGATCTCGTTCTTCCACTGCTTGAGGATTGATGGAGGCGTAATGATGAGAGTCGCAGACGACGGTAGCAACCTGGAGGGCTCCACAGGCTTCGACGGCCTAGGATGCAGACATATCAGAGCTATGACCTCCAAAGTCTTACCAAGGCCCATTTCATCTGCGAGAACTCCGCCTTCGGGAGCCTTGAAGTGTTGTCTGACAGCGGCCAGATCTGTACTTGCAACGCCTAATGCGTGATTGACATAACAAGTTTGGCCGGACTGG
This sequence comes from Phialophora macrospora, assembly GCA_000835435.1. NCBI lineage: Eukaryota > Fungi > Ascomycota > Eurotiomycetes > Chaetothyriales > Herpotrichiellaceae > Phialophora > Phialophora macrospora. Next base: position 893,944 of record KN846956.1, on the reverse strand, counting down.
GCATCAAGCTTCTCGAAGTAATGCGGAGACTGAGAGCCCGGGCTCGCGCTTTCAGTCCGGAAGCGTCCATCCGGCTGCTCGACCATGCCTTCCCTTGAAAGCAGCCACCTAACAGCACGTCTCTGGAAGGGAAACAACGTGGTTTCGAGGGCTGGAATCTCGAGCTCCCCAGAATTGGCTTCTGACTTGTCGGGAACATGCACGTTGTCGTAGAACTGCCGGGGCTCCCACGGTGTAAATACCGGCGAGATGGGCCTTTGAGGCGGTATATACCTTGCGAGGATATCAAGCAGTGCCGGATCTACCTTATCTCTCAGCGCGACTGTGTCTTCCCACAGAATGGAGACCTCAAGTGTGATACCCTGACTGGACTGTCGGACTAGGGCATAGGTGCAGGCAAGGGGTAGCGCCGCAGGATGTTTGTATCTCGCCACCGATTCGAGTTTCCTCGCATCTTCCAAAATCTGCAGATTACTGGAGGGTAAGTCGTCTATCAAAAACCGCTTTTCACGAGGCCATCTTCCGCGCATAAATCCGATTTCATAGCCTCGTTCGCATTGTGTCACTTCCCGCAGAGTGACTGCTAGGGAAGCGCCATCGGATTCGGCGACGAGGTACGGATCGTTGGACAGGTCTGAGAATCTCGCCCGAGCGAGGACGACATAGTGAGAAAATGGAGCAGGAGGAGCGGAATAGTCTTCGTCGGCATCTTTGGATATCCGCCGTCTCTTTTGGGCAGGCTCGTCGAGTCCCTCCATCGCCGAATTAATGGCCTGCCAATCGATAGCGAGGTGTCGGCGATGAGGCAAAGGTAGGTGACGGCGAGGGCAAAAGCGAAAGGTGCAGGCAGAAGACTCGAGACTTGCCGTTATCGATAAGGAGACCCGGGAGCACGGGGGCGGGGCCTCTCGCGCAGTCACGTGATGCATTACTCAGCGGGAGAATTCCGTGCCTCCCACCGACCCCTGCGTATCGTCCTTGTATCCTAGGGCGCTTGCCAGGTCTGCCCGGTGCAAGCTTTCAGTGCGAGTATTACCTAAACAGAATCGCGGAAAGGGTTCACCGAGGGTTCGCCAGGCTTCCAATCCAGGGGCCCAACGGCGCTGATTAGGCATCCGTTGATCTCACTGGCGGTGGGTGCCTGAATTCAGCATTACTTGCCTCATAGGGTAAGCAATATCCTGTGCGTCCCCAGTGCCAGCGGACTTGGCGCTTCTTGTTTGGTGGTCGTGGGTGTGTTGTCGCCACCGGCCAGCGCAAGCTAAGCACAGCTCGACGTCCCCTTTGCAATATTTTTGCCACTTCGTAGATGCAGACGGTTCTATCCCATGCCATGATTTGAGACTTCTGGTGCGCCGTTACCAGGAGCCCGACGAAGAGCTGTCCTCGTCATCTATGTTGCCTGCCTGGCTGCCTCGGGCTAGTCTCGAAGCAGGCGACCTGCTGGAGCCGGCTGGTGCTTTTGTCCTCCATGCCTTCGCGACAGACTCAAGCAGAATGCGACGTATCTCGGCGCGGCGCATCCGATGCCTGACTCTGGCCGCCTGCATCTCTGGTTCCACCATCCTTGCCTCTGGACTCCAGCGTTTCGATGTGCTTCATCAACGATTGGTTGAAGTCCCTCAGCATGACAATCTCATCCGCCTGCGTCTTGACTCTGGCCCTCAGCTGCTCTAGCTTGGCCTCGCTGCGCAATCGGTGGTTGCGTTGTGCTTTCCTATTCTGTTCTTTCCTCCTCTGTCAGGGAATCGGCGTTAGCTGAATCAGCCTCAGACGAGGTGCCATGATGAAATGCGGCACGAAGTGGGTGACAACAGGCGGAGGGCCGACGAATCGACCGGGACTAACCTCTTTCTTGCCCCGTTGGCATATCTCGCAGTGTCCTTGTTGACTGGCGCATCGACCGTGGCCTGGGCATTCAAACTCGGCGGTTGGACTTTCTTGGATCGAGGAGTCGGCACGTGTCAGGCGCAAGGACTCGCCCGGACTGCCGTATGCTTCCGGCGCGAAGTCGAGTGGAGAGTCGAGTGGTGTAAGATCGTCTCCTAGGTTGGGAGGGACATTGTTCGGCATCAGAGACGGGGTTATGTGACCGAACTGCAGGTTATGTCAGGGAAGCTCCTGGCCACCGACCTGGTAATGTCATCACCCTTACATCGGAGAAATCGGTACATATGTCCATTTCCATGGCATAGTAGTCCAGTGTCTGCCAGTACTGCCCAGGTATGTAACAGTACGGAGTGTTCTCTGGACGCTGCGGTTGTGGCCGAGCTCGCTGCGTGTCGAGGCTGCCGGCCTGGAAGACGGAGACGAGGCTATTCATGTCTGGAGTCGTATCATGAGATCCCTTCCACGATGTCATGGCCTTTTCTCGCATTGTCGTAGATGAATGGTCTATTTGCAGTCCGATCACTTGTGTAAGGGGACCAGAAGGAAGTGTCGATAGGGCGTCATCAGACGGGCAATGAAGCGCAAACTGTAATCCTCCGAACTCAAGGACTGTACGGTTGACGTAGGGGAGAAACGCAGCGGAGAGTTGGAGTCTTGTAGAAGCAACCAGCGGGTACAGTTGGAGATTGGAACAGCAGTGTGGTCAATTAAAGCAACGACAACCTCGTATGGCGTGTGAATCGAGTCCTGCTGCGCGGAAATGCTACCGTCTTGTTGGATTGAAGCTTCTCCGTGGAAGAGGATGCGTGTGCGATGGTATGTTGTTTGGGTGCGAAAGGACGAGGTTGCGACCTACTTCTGCCAGATACGAAAATATACGACTTCCTATACTTGTATAGTGGATCCTGGTCGATCTGACAGTTTGATTAATCAGGATCCTGCATCAGATGGGCAGCGCCACGCCGCCAGAGAGGAGAGGTAGCTCCCTATTTGAGCAGTCTGGCCAAACAACAAGACGACGGTCAGGACGACCCTGGCTTGGGGCCAGCCACGTGCATGAGATGCCGCCATATCTAATGCGGCAATGGGATGGAATGAGCTGGCGAGCACGTCCCGAAGCAATACGGAGTAGACTGAGGCGAATGGATCGCGAACGGTACTTCTTGATCAGGCGTCCTGTCAAATAGCTTCCCGTTCTTCCAGGATGCGACTCGTATTAGGCCGGGCTCGTTGCCGGGGCCTCCCACCCAGTCAACTTTCCTTTTTTGTCTTGGAGATCGGGGACCATGTTCTATTTAACCCTGTTCATTTTGCGAGTGAAGCCGTCTCGAGGAGGCACGCAAATAAACGGAGGCAGCCACAGTCGTTATTGGATGGAAGTCCGACAGTGGATACTTCACTTGACCAGGTGTTGATCAAGAGCACTAACACACAAGTCTCCGTCCACCGCCTCAAGAGATGCGCGCCGCCCTTCTCCTTCATGGTTGGACGCTCATATCTAGTGAGACTGTCGAGGAACGAACGGCTCCTTGTCTCGCACTCAACCTCGCTTCGACGTGCTACAACCGCGTCGTGAAGATTGGTGTATTCTCTCCCAGCCAGGAAGCCATTATTGTACCATCAGTCTCCAGCATGCTTGGGGTCGGTCTTCGGGGATATTGATCGACTTGCCCATTACTACATGTAGATGAGCCGATATCCTGCGGGGGATGAGCATGTGTAAGAGTGCCTGGCATGGACCTGGTCAACTGAAGCAAAGAGCAGGGTCTGTTTTCCAGACGGGATGCTGATCGGACAGCGGGATGTGCGATGCTAGAGCAGAGTCCCCGCCAACATTAGTCGCGATAATCCGCGGGATGGGCTTCTCGGGGGTTGTTTCGGCCACGGGATGTCGCGTTGGAGTTGTCAAGACACGGACAGTACCTATTGGAGTTGGTCATCTTCACATGGCCTAGCGCTCGCCGTGGAGGTGCCTCGGTGTCACTGCTGGGCCCGACGAGATTGCCGAGCCGTGGGTGCGCGTTCAGGCCCTCTAGGGACTCGGAACCGTCAGTTTAGCTTCATGTTGGGCTCTCGAGAATGGGTCTCGATATGAGTCAGCCGTGTGCTTCAATAAGTCAGCAATCGCTTGAGGGTGATTCTTTACTATTCAGGACAATCACGTGGGTGCCGCTGCCACTCTGTTCAAAGCATCGGTACACACGGAGAGTAGGAGTGCAGACTTCATGGTCCAGGCGAGTATTAGAATACATTCCGAGTTATTTCAAACATGGCCGCCAGGAAGGCCCAGCACAGTGCATGTTGATTGCATGTCTTGACCCTCAATCCCGAAGTTGAGACGTCCCTTAAATCAGCGGTACCAAAGCCTTCAAACTCCTAGTACACAGCAGGAATGAAAGAAGCCATGTTGAAACGCGTGCCACCTGTTCAAACGGTTGTGGAGATATGTGTGGCTCCTCGAGCCATTATTGGTGTGCTGATATCTTCGCTCGAAAGACTGTTTATCATGTGTGCACGCTTCTGGATGATCGTTGCATTCAAATTGATTGGGAGAAGGAAAAAGGCCCTGCCGATAGCCCAGCATAGAGGAAGCTGCAGACCGAGATGTGGTTCGCTCCAACAGGTTTGAGATTCACGCCCAAGAGGCATGGACGGGCGAATCAAGGCAGACAGTGTGGGTTCTAAGAGGTGTGAGGATGGCGCCAGGAACCGGTGCATAGGGAGGTCGATGGTGGCTCGGCCCAGTCTCAGTGGGTTGCAAGGGCGAGAAACGAGAGCTTCTCCGGCAGTTGCCCACCAGTCAAGATGAATGGAGAACGGCGATACCAGCCCTGAACAGAAGCACAGCCATTAAACGTGATGGAGCTTCCCCCGAGGACAACAGCCCAGAGCTGCGACAGCATCTCACCGTCATTTGAATGGGCCGCTCTGTTTGTTCTTTAAGTTTGGGGGAGCGTCGAACGGAAAAGACCATTCTGGCGGAGCTCAACGAGTTTAGCCACAACCCAATCGGAGAGGTAGGCAGGAGCAGACCATTCAAAGATCCTGTCAAGGCCTGGTCAGGCCGGTTGGTGAAGACAGGGGACGATTACGCAGGAGAATCATTGAGAGATTCCATCCCTTGCATGCCTCACTTGACGGCCCAGATGCTCCGAATTGGTCGATCGTGCTCATACAATGACTTGTTTGAGAGTGGGACATGCCCTGGGGTCGTGCCGGCATATCGCCACGGTCAGCAAAGCGCCGCCATAAGGCATCACCAGGACGTCAGGGGGTGGCGGGATTGTGGACGGATCGTAAGTCGAGTTGGCTGGCAAGGTGGAAGCCTTACCCAAGCACAGGTGTCAACTGGCCATGGGTAGAGTTAGCGCCTCCACTCAGCACGGATTGAGAAGGGGCTTTGGTCTGCAGTGTCGTCCTAGATGTGATTTTCCCCCATCATCACCGATACCCACATGGACCGTCTTGGGAAAGGACAGAACTGCTTTGCTCCCTGACAGCTTATGTCTGGGTGGGGTCTATCTCACCCGAGGTGTGCGCAGAGAAGGATATAGATCATGAGCTGCCGCTAAGGTATGCATCCGTTCTCCTTCGTTGCAGTTGAGGACCTCTCCTAGGCGCTCTGAAGTGCTTGATTGTCTGCGAGCTGCTGGCGAGCCTTCCCCGGGGTTCTGTCAGCACATGCGTGGGCCCATCGCGGTAGCCTGCAAGGCATTGACGAGGAAAGTTGCTAGAGACAGCAATCGGCGATGCCCAGAGTCCTGGTATACTGAACATCAAACCTGACATCCATTCATGGGCGATTCCATGACGCCAGGTGCCGGAAGGTGGAAAGTCTCCCTCATGTGCAAGTCCTATTAATAATGGAGATGCTGGGTTTGTATGGCGCCCTAAGTCTGGCTCAACCTGTGCTGTCGTGCTCGGGCGTATTACCAAGCCCCTCGGGTCCGAGGCTTTTCGCCATCGTTCGACGGACGAAGTTCTTCTGCGATGCTAAGGGTCGAGGTTCTGAGCAGAAGATCATCGACTGTACAACGTTGTGCTGTTGCCTGCACCATGGGCTGCAAAGGTTGCGAATATTTGCCACGCTGCGGCTGAGCCGGTTCAGCTCGGAACAAGCTTTTGGCTGGCTTTGGACAAGCTTGGAAACTTCACTGCCTCCCTGTGAGCACGCAGCAGCAGCAGACACCATCGGCATCGGTGGGAGAAGATCCGTCGCAGTGTCTGCGTATTCTACACTTGCCACTCCGGAGTCCTGGGTCAAGTTGGAGGCTACGTGCGCTACACGTCTGGAGTACGAATACAGGCCGGAGAGGTCGCAAGGGAGGCCTGATACAGGCACCGCGCACAATCAATCCATATCCACATCACTCTCTTCACCATCGACATCGCCATTTGCATCCGAGTCGTCGTCGTCGTCCATGTCGTCATCACTTCGTTCAGCAAGCAGATCTTGTGTGATTTCGTCGTTGAGATCTCGCCCTGCGATTCTTGTAGCTTGCGGCGTTCTTCCATTGTTAGGGGCTGAAGAATGTGCTGGCAACCCGTGCGCCCGGCGTTTCTTGCTCGTGCCGTTCGTGACTGGCCGAGAAGCTGCTGCAGTGAAATTGTTTGGGGCCGCATGGTGGCGATGGAGACGGGCATGGTATACTCCCAGATCACGATCCCCACTCCAAACTTCCAGGCGTCTCCCCGTTCTCCTCAAGAGTCCGGCCCACGATTCCACTTCCTCGCCGTAGTCATCGGGCTCATATCCAACGGGCATAGGCTTACCTTCGGTCTCGCCGTTGGTGTCGCCATACCATCTGCGACCAAGCAGACCGCCAAAGCCAGAGCCGCCCGCTTCTTCTTCCTCTTCGCTGTCATAGGTGGGAGGGAGCTCGCTAATTCGTCTAGCGGCTTTGAGCAACCACCTTCCCCCCTGTCTGATCTGCCGGGCCTCTTTCAGGGCGTGTCTGCGACGTCTCCTGAGCGCCCATTCGACTCGGCGCTGTCTGTGCTCCTCTAGCTCTCGCTGGTACCCCGTTCTGGCTCTAGCCTTGGTGCCTGCTCCCACGCCCCCGGCCTCAGCTCGGAGAATCTCACTCTCGTTTCTGCCACGAGGTGTGCCAAACTGACCGATGACCGGATGGTTAGCACCACCAGGTTGCAGAGGCTGGGGTGTTGCTCGGTAGCGATCGACAGTGTCGGGTGTGCCGGCATTGCGTCCTGGTTTGAACACGCTTCTGGGGCCATCACTCTGTCTGGGCCCTCCTCTGATTCGCGTGGGAGTGTTCTTGCCCCTGACGCGCTTGTATCGCCCCCGGCCAGGGTGAGGATCAACTGCCTCCCAATCGTCATCAAGACTGTCGGCTTGGCCTCCGAGCGCACTGGCCATGACATGTCCATGTGCATTGAGGACTTCTGGAGCAGGAGAACGTCCTACACCGGGACTAGCGCGTGAATCGACGTCCGAGACCAGAGAGTCTTCATCCCCATACGCAGCACCCCTCTTCAGGCGTTTGAGCGCCTTGTGGTCTGGATTTCCCGGGTCAGCCATAACCAGTGGTGGGTCGTTGGCATTCTCGGCCATTATCCGCCTCCTTTCTTGGGTCATTTTTTCGGCAAAGGCAATTTCTTCTGGAGGGTCAACATTTTCAGCATCTCCTTCTTCCTCTGTGATCATGACCAATCTGGGCACCAGCAGTGGAACGGTGTCCGGGTCGTTGGGATCTTCATCCTCTTTGTATTCTCCAGGGCCGTATGGATTCCGCAGAGCATCTTCTTTGGTGAAGTTCGACTCAAGATACCACCACATGAGCCACAAAAATGCCCGGGCCCTGCTTGCAGATGAGATTGTTGGGCGCATCGCGAGGTCAAAGAAGTCGACTTTGTCGGTGAAATGCATCTCGCTGATTCTTGGTGCAACTTGGGACAAGACGAATATCAGGTTAACCGGATTCGTCCTTGGAACTTGTTTGGCCTTGAGCTCCTGAATGCTTCGAGGCTCGACAGTGTCTTCGCTAGCACCCTTGAGGATGCTCTTGAGCCTAGGAGCATCTTGTAATGACTTGTAGTCTCTCTGGCTCTTGTACGCTTGTAGCGACGGGATCGAGTGGTACGTCCTCAACTGGGCCCTCATTTCGGGGAAGAAGTTGAGGGTGGTGTTCATGCGGCCGACGTTGACCAGGAGGCATATCATGGCCATGTTATGTGCAGCCTGCCGGTCGAACTGAAGCCTATCTTTCAGAATCTTGCTTGTCTTTGAACTTCTAGCCATACAGTCGACATAGATTTCTGAGAAGAAGCAACCAGTCTTGCCATCACTGATCCGGGTGAAGACGGGTTTTGTGTCCTCAATGACCAGTTGCAAGAACTCGAACTGTATCTCCTTGCGCCATAGAGGTGTGCCATCCGGCTTCTTAATATGCCTAACCTTGCTGCCGGAGTACACCGAGCCCACGGTGCCGTTGGCTTGTCTTCTAGTGCCAACTGCCGTACCAATTGTCCTGAGGTCTGACTCTGGAGTCGCTTCCGACTTCTTCGTTCTTGAGTGGGTAGCAGAGACGACGCTGCCCTCATCTTCCGTCCCTTCGTGAGGTTGCTCGTGTATCCAGATTGCACCCTTCCGCGGTCTCGCTTTTCTTCCTGAAGACGATTTCTGGCGGCCCGTTCGACGACTGGCCACTGGGGTTGAGCCTGTTGGAGGCTCTTCGACTGACTCAATATGCTCGTGTTCAAGATCCGCAAGATCAGGTTTCGTGTCGTCGACTTGGTCATCGATGGTGTCACCGTCAGAGGGCGCCGCCGAGGGCTCACGGGACGTCATTGTGGTCAAATCTTAAGCAGCGAGGCTAAGTTATGGATGAAAAGGGCATCAAAATCACCATGGTCGACGTACTCAGCTAAGATGCCATGCGTATTTGGTCAAGGAGAGGGAGGGAGAGCCTGCGGCGCGACTGACCAAAAGCGTGATTCGCGGCTCGGAAAACCTGCCTCTGCCGAATTTGAACGCTGCAGCTTTGAGACTTCCATCAGTCTCACCTCATTGCAACCTCACATTTGGTTTACGAACCACTTGGAGACTGACTCTGGCAGACGCCCCATTCTTTCTGTGCTCACCCAGTCCAGCCTCGGTTCGTGTTTATGAGGACACGGCCTCGGCGACTTTCCTAAAGCCAGCGCGACGTATTTACAATGCTCTCGTATTTGAGATGCGGCCAAGCGCCCAGCCAGCCGTGCAGGTTAACCAATTAAACCATGCCATTTACTACATGATCACTCCAAGGGCGCGGAGTATTGAGGGAGAAGCTCAAATTCACGCAAGTATCCTCACATATTACGGTCTTGAGAAGCTCGTAGACATGTATTGCGATATTGCGAGCAAGTCGGGTAGCTTCAGCCCTACTAGCCATGCACTCCCGCCCTTCTTTTCCCAACCTTCAAGACTATGACATTGACCTTGAAACGGGTTTTGTCGCCGCGCATCCCACAGAGCTGCCCGCCTATTATGCACCATGGTGCAAGCTCGTTTCGGATCTTCCACGTCTCCTTGAGTCGAAGACCTTCCAGGCAAAAGTCGACAATCTTGAGCTCCTCGGTGCGGATCACCTCACGGTCCCGGCACACTGGCAACGTGCCTACGTAATCCTGGGCTTTCTGACTCAAGCCTACATCTGGCAGGAGAAGACGACGCCTTCAGCTATCGTCCCAGCCAACCTAGGCGAACCTTTCCTCGAAGTCTGTGAGTACCTTGGTATGAGACCCGTCTTGAGCTATGCCGGGCTCTGTCTATGGAATTGGTCACCATTGTCCCAAGAGGGCGGCGTGAATCCAGCTCAGACCCTGAGCGACTTTCCGAGCATCAAGTCCTCCGCTTCATTTACTGGAACAAGGGACGAAGACGCGTTTAATCTGGTTCCCGTGATGGTCGAAGCACAGGGTGCCAAGCTCGTGCCATTGATGCTCAAAGCAATTCTGGACAACCGAAAAGGCGTCTCACAAGATCTACCCTCAATCTTTGACATCTGCGCGACAACCCTTTCGAAAATGGGAGACCTCTTGTCGGTTCTACACCAGAACTGTGATCCAACATTCTTTTATCACGTGATCCGCCCAATGTTAGGAGGCAGTGCTGGGGCGGAGGGACTGCCAGACGGCGTCACCTTGAGACGCAGCAGCGGGCTCCAGGAGATTGTCAAGTGCGTGGGAGGCAGCGCCGGGCAAAGCGCTTTCTTTCAATTTCTCGATCACATGCTGGGCATTCGTCACGAGTCCAAGATGCTGGTTGAGTTGAGAGCCTATATGCCGAAGAAACACAGAGACTTTCTGGAGGCGGTGGAATTGTTGCCCTCGTTGCGTGATGTAATCGACCAACACTCAGAGGAGCCTGGTCTGCAGACAGCTTTTCAACCCGTCATCGAGGCATTCCAACGCTGGAGGACAAAGCACGTCGCCATCGTCTCCAGATACATTGCCCTACCTGCTGCTGCTCAGATGCAAGGCACGCCTGCAAGAGGGACGGCTGGCTCACTGCCGATCCCATTCTTGAAGCAGTACCGAGACGAGACCACTTTCCAGCCCGCACACTGATACCATTGGTGCGTCAGATGGATGCGTGGTAGTGGCTAGTTGCTAGCTACAGCCCAGGGAACTTTGTCTCGACGACGTCGTCAATGTACTTTTTCTTAGAGGTTTACTTGGCAGGAGCAGAATCTCCCTTCGTCAGTCATGCTCGGCCTCACAGACTGAAGACCACACGCTTCCACTTGAGACATTGATTGTTTAATCTCATCGCCATGAAAATAGAGCGAACCCTGATGCCATGCAGTGTACGACCAGCCCTGAACCCCATTCCGTTGAGGGGTGTACCCGGACTTAAGCTCCTTAAGATCGTCCACGACGGACCCGCTCGCATGACCGTGCACTCTTTGGCGAAGAGAGAGAGCTAGGTGATATATTGAAAAACTACGCTGTTTGTATATGGAGGCTGAAGCCCAGAAGCACCCATTTTCGCGTGCTTGGTATTCAGGTTGGGTCAACGGAAAGTTGGGCTGCGCTTCCTGCTACTTCTGTTGACTACAACCAGCGTCATCTTACGGCTTGCACCTGCAAATGGCGGACCTGGTTCCAGTATTTCCAAGTGTGATTGCCGGTTCAGAGGCAGGTTGTCGGACATGCAAGGTTCGGCGAATCAAGGTAAGGGAGTCTCACCCCGTCACCGGCTCCAAGTAACCAGATCAGTGCGACAGAGGGCTCCCGGCATGTCACAGATGTGTCAAATCCCGCAGAGTATGTGTCAAGGCCCGTGCGAAAAGCGGCGGCCTCGCCATTCAAGTCGAAAATCGATATGCCAGCGGGGTGGTAAAGCGACCAAGAGGTCCTCGCTCAAGCCTTTTGCCGGCGTTGGACTTTGACCTCCAGAGCCGCGCTCTGGTCTACTACCTGAATTACCATCTGCACACGCCGGCGGAAGTGCAAAAGCTAGTGGGGAATGTGCAGAACAGCGTTTGTCAATGGGCTTCTCATACGACGAACTCGCTCATCGACTTGGCCATTTCTTCCATGGCGCTGGCGGTCTTTTCACGCACTCAGCACCATCAAGCGGCAGCGACGGAAGCTCGTGAGAAGTACAACCACTTATTGCGAACCGCACGAGTCGGGCTGCCGAACCTGGTTGAACGGGATGTCGATGCCGCTTTGCTTGCAATCTTTCTCATGAGCCGATATGAAGACTCGATGCATGCGCCGGAAGAAGTGCTGTCGACTACCGCCTTCAGGAGCTATGGGCATCATGACGGCGCGACTGCCATTCTGAAGATCTGGCACGAAAATAGTCTCAAAATCATCCAGCCGGCATCCGACATCATTAAACACTCGCGTCGCGGGATCATCAGGTCATGCATCTTGCGGCAGATGCCCGTGCCGGCGTGGCTGGCAGACGGCGCGCATTTTGGCGAGTATGGGCTGGAGCTCGAATACGACCAGCTGGTGGTAGGAGTGGCCAGCATTCGCCACCAATTCAAGACCCTTCAGCGAGAGCGACTGTTGCACCACCACCGCTCCCAAGAGGTCTACTTGCGGGGTCGGGACTTGAACACTGAGGCAGACGCACTCAGTCAGGCATTGCAGGACTGGTCCACACGGCTCCCCAGCACGTGGTGTCCCCGGCGACACCTCATTCCCGCCGACGTTACCTTACCCAGGAGACACTTCTTCTCTTCAATTGTTTACAGTTACTCAAGCGTGGCCCACGCGGCTCTTTGGCTGAACTACTTCGCGACAATGATGCTGCTCAACAGAGTACGGTTGAGAATCCTTGTGCTCATTCGACCCGCATCAGATGATCTCGCTGGCGAGCAACAGCGTCAAGAGGAAGTCTGCTGCTCGCAAATCAGGGTGATGGCGGATGCCTTATCATCAAGCATTCCATTTGCACTCGACAGGTTCGCCGTTGCGTCGTCTTCCAAGACACCGGGAGAAGAGGAGTGGATTCTGAGTAGTGATGAAGAGATCAAGCCATACCTAGGATACCTTACAGCATGGCCTTTGAGCATCGCTTCAAGTATTGGCGGGCTGGAGGGCGAGCTGAAAGACTGGTTGAGATCCGAGCTGGCACTTGTTGGAAGGACACTTGGTGTCGGTGTCCTTGAATGCGCGCAGTCTTATGACTGGCTTGAGTTCTGATGCCAAGGAGGTTGCTTAACAATACTGTTCAACCACAATAGTTATAATCATGGATCCTGGTGTGCCTCTTCAATCACGATAAATCCTTGGGTCCTGGAGGGGCTGGAAGTTGGCCGAAGTTGAGCCGCCGCATCGACGCCGCTCACCGTCTGTTTACCAAGTTGACAAGGTCTTCACAAGGCCCCTGCGTAGCCGAGACCGAACCTGACTGTCGTCCCTCGCGCCGACAAAATGGTCAATTGGATCCTGGGCGAGAAGTTCTACCAGCGATATCCTCATCTAGACGGGGTGAAGGCTCTCTGGGAAACGAAATGGAAGTTCCCCTGCTCACTGGGTGTCTACCCTTTCCACGATGGCAAGCTCGAAGACTTTGAGCCAATCTTCGAGAGCTTGATCAAGGACAACGTGAATGACGCCTACACGGACAAATACACCGAATACTTCTTCCCGGTCGCTGAAAAGCTCACCGACGCCGCGATGTCAGCTCAAGGGTCCGACCGGTCCAAAGCGGCCGCGTTGTTCAAGCGAGCTGCCTGCGTCTACCGAATATCTCGATATCCTTCCCTCGATGCCGGCTCGGGGGTCAAGAGGAAAGCATTCGAGCTGCAAAAGCAGGTCTACTTGAGGGGGGCGAGCCTATGGGATGCTCCCATGAAAGAGGTCAAGATCCCACATACAGCGGCCGCGGGGGCAGATGGCAAGGAAATACCGCTCTTCGTCAGACTACCTAGGGGAGCCAGCAGCGAGCACAGATGCCCCGTCGTGCTGCTGATAACAGGCCTGGACGGTCATCGGCCAGATAATAGGTGTGCCACCCTCATGTCCGTGAACTCGCCGGATACCACTAACTAGGTTGTTCAACGCGGTAGCGAACGTACCGATGAGTTCCTCGCCCGAGGCTGGGGATGTGTTATTACCGAGATCCCTGGAACCGCCGACTGCCCTGCGGATCGCCGTGACCCTACATCTCACGAACGACTTTTCACAGCGATCCTCGACTGGATGGACAGGCAGCCCTACTTTGACATGCGGAAATGCATGGCTTGGGGTCTGTCAGCAGGGGGATACTGCGCCAATCGACTAGCACATACGCATCACTCGCGGCTCGCCGGAGTCGTCGCACAGGGAGCCGGGTCTCATTACTTCCTGAGTCGAGAGTGGCTGGACCGCGTCGACGACCACGAGTACCCCTTCATCCTCAGCGAAGCATACGTCGCCAAGTACGGCTACAAAGACTGGGAAGAGATGAAGGAGAAAGCACAAGACGATTACAGTCTGGTCACAAACGGCATCGTGAACGGGCCCTCCTGCAGGCTGCTTCTCGTCAATGGCACGTTGGATGGTCTCGTGCCAATCGAAGACAGCATGCTGCTGATGAATTACGGGAAACCAAAGGAAGCCCGGTTCTATGAGAACATGTTGCACATGGGATATCCACCTGCAAACGAGTGCATTTGGCCCTGGATGGAATCTGTCATGGCAACGGCGTCATGCATGAAATGAGCCGGTTCCGACTTGGGGGTATTGCACCAAAGGCGCTGAGGCTACAAAACTTCCTTCATCCACTAGCGGAGAACTAGAAACCCTGCGAGTAAATCAACTCCCAGCATCTAACGTTAAATACCTTACTCTCCTTGATGGTCCTGACCGTCCAGGGCGTGCTGTTGGCAGCATCACCCTCCTTGCTCTTCAGCCCAGCCAATCCGTCCAGTTCATGGATGGCCAAGTATTTCGGGAGCTCGCCTTCCGCCAGCGCCGTCCTTGGTCCGAGGATGTACCTCAAAGAACGACGGTAACCCGGCAACTCATGCAGCATGTCAAGGTGCTCTTCTCTATACCATCGGTCAAAGTCGGCTTCGTCAACCGGATCCATCTCGACCGTCACGCAGAAAGGGGGGGCAACTCGAAGGGGCGTCAGCTTTAATTTCCCGCCCTCGCCGTAAGCATCACTTACCCTCTCCCCGACCGTCCGGGTCATAGTGTTGGATCAACTTATAATTCCGCGCATGGAAGTCCCCGACCTCAGCGGTGGGTTTGTGGCCCGACCAGAGCTCGCTGGAATGCCGCACGCCGTCCAAATATTCCTTGGACTTCAAGCATTCTTCCAAATCAGTCTGGTACAAGACGAGGTATTTGCGCGGATCATGCTCTTTGGGTGCGGGCGAAAAGTCAAAACTCTCCCTGTACATGGCCGCCCGGACGGCCGTCTTGCTGTCCACAAGATCCGGGACCTGGTGATAGTGAGAACAATGTCAGGTGGGGCGTTTGATCGGGGACATGGTGCGTACATGTTCTTGGGTATACCATTTCACCCAGAGGTCATCGTCGACTCCGGACTCTGGCTTCGGTCGCGAATTGACCCACAAGAGGTACTGTTGAGGCATGTGTGCTCAACGGTGGGTGGATTCTCTCAGGTTACCGATTCGCGGATCGTTGAGATCAACGTGACGAACAGCGCCTCCGAACCACGCGAGAATCTTTTTTGCGTCGTGCACTTTTTATGTATTCATTCTGTGCGGTGCAACCTGGCCCAGCGAGTGGTTTCTTTCGAGTGGCTCTCCTCGTACTCGTAACTGTATATGTACTCGGCCCTCAATACCCCTGCCCCGCATGCCGACCAGTCTCGACATCTATTACCCGAGGCAGTCCCCCCCAAGCGCCATTGTAGCGCCGACTGGTACATTCTATCGACGTAGTTCCTGGAAACGACCAATACTCTTGTCCACAGACTCGGTCCTTCGGCGGAAAGGATACTGGATACTGGATACAGGCCAGACGGAGTAGCCGGTAGTCACGATCTGACCGTTGAGACGATCTACGGAGTCCTGTACATACATACATACATACATACATACATACATACATACATACATACATACATACATACATACATACATACATACATACATACATACATACTGTGATTAGTCGAGGTACTAATACTCCGTGTATATGTCATGTAGACTGTAGAAAGCATGAAATGTGTGCGCGGACATCTGGGACAGAGATCAACGGTAGACTGCACAGCACATCCACATTCCCCATTCATATAATCCCCACCGAAGGAACGGCCGAGCGATCCACGTAAAGCCTAGACGACATACTCGTACACGTACAGGACGATTTCCTGGGCTGGACTTTGATCGAGACCGCTTCCCTTCCATGCTCGGCCACCGGATGGTGAGGTGCATTTGGTGCCAGCCCTACCAGACAATCGGTCCGCTGACTCAACATTGACGGTTCCCATGTATACACGAATGCCGAGCACAGGGAAAATAACAAGAATCAGAAATATTGGTAGAAGTGGTACATAATCAATCCAGTCGATGCGTCTTGCTTTGACAGGGCCCAACATTTTCCGATTAAAAAAAAGCGGGTGCCAGCAATCTTTTGTTCGTCGAGATGGTCTGCTATTCAATCAAAGCCTCTACCACCACCCCTCTCCTTCCCCTTCCTGCTGCTGCTGCTCCAGCTGCAGCAAGAATTCTCTCCGGGCATAGATACCTGGTGAACATCTTTGCCCTCACCACTCCGGATGCTGTGCCATTGGTTATACACGATGGCGCAAACTCGATCAATGTCGGCCTTTTCGTGGGGAAGTGCATTCCTGCAAATCATGCCGGGGATGATACATTCGGGGGCCGTGGAAGCGAGGTATCGTCTGACGGGGTTGCCTTCAAACGTGGCCTCAACTAGCATCTTCGGCATCGCCGCCTCGTTGAGGGCAAAGTCCTTCGTGCGGCGGTGGTATGCTGTGCAAAAGGCGTGCATTGCGGCCTTCATTAGGATCGGGATATTGAACACATGGGCAACGTGGGTGTACTCGAGGAGCGTCCCCTTGAACTCGTCCGATAACGGCGGTGCGGGGAGTTTGATTGACAGATCGCCGCCCTCTACATAGGCAAGACATGCCTCCAGAACATCGTCCGACACCTTGTCCAAGTGGACATAGCCGTCCTCCAGCGCGACGAAGCCGACCTGCTTAGCCATCTGGTTGATCAGGTACGAGGAGTGGGAGAAGATCTCAGCGTTGATGCCAAAGCTGTTCAGCCATTATTGGAAGCAGTTGGCAGACGGATGTGGATTGTAGCAGGGTGTGGAGTACTTCAGGATCATGTTACTCTTGCGCTCTTGACTAAAATGGGTTTAGGGATCTTACCCAGGCAGAGCAGTTTGATGTCTGTACTTGATGACCATTTCTCCGCTCTCCCCTGTGGATGCGCTGCTCTTGTTAGTAGCCCAGGCCTGCGCTGAGTCTTCCAGGGCTCTCTGGTCGCTGATGAAACGGAGAATTGGAAGAGGATCAGAGGCTCCATCTTATTGTCCATTCTGACAACTTCCTGTGTCCTACTTCCACTTGGGGTGCTGCTGGATGGGCCATGGTGAGATCTGGTTTCAACAATAGCGCTAGCAGCTGCTGAAATTGTCGGCGTGATCGGCTCATTCTTGATTCCTGCATTGTCTTCTTCGATGTGTTGTTGATTATCTGCTCGAGAGACGTCCGCAGCTGGAGGCGAAGAGGAGGAACAATATGATTTCTTGTCCTATGTGAAACCAGTGTAGTCTGGCTGATCTTGGTCTGCTTCAAGTGCTGGAACCAGCGCCGGTGAATTGTATCGAACATCAGATCTCGCCTGGCGCTTCGCTGGCGGCTCTGCTGGGTTGGTCTCCCCTTCGGCGTTGTCAAGTGTAGGTGGTAGGTCTGGGACAGGTGCCTTTCTCTTGCGGCGCACCGGTCTTGGCGAGTCATCATCCTTCGGCGCAACAATGGACTTCTTCACAGTCTTTCGAGATTTGGCGCTGGGAGCATCATCACGGCTGTGAGCGTTGCCGGACATGCTTGCATCGCCGCTCTGCTTTGGGTAAGGAATAGAAATTCCACGTCGAGGCATGGCTGTGTGTTGAAGCTATCCATGGGAAACTCGTTGTCCTTGGTGAGGCCTACATCTCGCAATTGGCTTTCACGCCACTGGAAAGGAAGCATCTTGCCAAACTCGGGCGGAGCTAGGACCTGGAGTGTGGGACGGTGTAATATGTGTGGGAAGACAGACTTCAATTGCCGGTGATGCTACGAGTAGAGGCGGTGGTGATGTTGACATCTGCCAGTCGAGAAGACCCAAGTCTCCACGTGACTTCGTGTCAGCACGGGGATCATACGGGGGAGTAAAAGCACACGCAATTGTAGGGCTCTTTACTCGCCCGTGCCATCCTCTTGGCATCAAGCCACTCTGTCGACTCGCAAAAGGGGCTAAAGTCGCGCGCCTCGCGTTGAACGATATCTGGCAACATCTTGAATCCTGTCTCCGTCTCTGACTATCCATTCGTCCTTGATAGACCAAAGTCAAACAGAAGTCACAACGAGATTGAATGCTGTGATCAACCTTGAGAGAAAAAAGTCGACCTCTACGATCGAAAACTTGGAACTTCTCCATCACTACTCACCTTCGACCACTCACCTGTTCTCATATTATATCATCCCTCACAGCAATGGTACGTTATGTTCCATTCCCTTCCATCCCCTCGTCGTGATATCCAAGTTCTGACCGAATGACGCAGGCCCAAACACCCGCCCAACGCCGCGCCAACGAAAAGCACGCCAAAGGCGTCGAGCGGCGCATGGGGAAGCCCGAGTCCGCCATCAAGAAGAAGGAGACCAAGAAGAGCCCCGTTGGAATGGCAGCGGTTGGTATGTTTGTCCGCATTTGTTGTTTTTTTCGCTTGTTTTGGGTCTGGGCCGATAGGTGATGCTGACTGTTCGAAAAGTGGTGCTCATTTTCGTCATCGTTGCGCCGTTGTTGATCGAGCAGTTAAAGGTGTTTCCGTATCTATGGCATTTACTCTTGGACCTATTGGCGAAGATTGGGCTGGTTTCTCAATGATTTCTGCGAATGCATCTTCAGCCAATGGCCCGAGGAGCGAAATATGGGTGACAACTCGGCGCTGGGCGAGTCCTGCAATATTTGGACCTAAGGGATAGGTCAAGATATATTGACCGCGACAAATACTTCAGAATGAAGGGGCGATCTTGACGCCTTCGCTCTCCAGACCGATTACGGAATATGTGAACAAATTAGCTCTGCCCTCCTTTCAACGCTTTCAAACTCGCAGGCGCGTCGAAGAGCCAGTCATTCCGGTTCTCTCTCTCTCTCTCTCTCTCTATCTCCATGATTCTAGTAAGGAATCCCATTGGTGATCAACTGAAACTCATCATACACTCGCGTTGTCACGTTCGCCGCGCTCTTCTTGATGCACCCGAGCATAAACTCTGCCGCCTCCCTCTCGCTCTTCTCCAGCACAAACCGGGTCTTGAAATTTCGCATCGTCTCTGGTTTGAAGCACGGCAGGCCGGAGTCCAGCATCAGACTCACCAGGTGACTCAACTTGTCGCAGTAGGGGCGAGATGCGAGAAATGCTTTGATGGTAAGTTCCTCGAACCAGCGGTACGGCTGCGACGTAGCGGGATCGTCACCGCCCATCACCGCAATCATCTCTGGCGTCAGCTTAAAAGGGGCCCGCTCGAATTTCACACCGCCCGGGGCGATGTCGAAGCAGAATCCAAAGTCAATGTGTAAGATGTGACCCTTATCATCGACCATGATATTTCCATTATGCCGGTCTTTGAATTGCAGCAGGTAGGTGATGACAGAGTATGCAGCCATCGACTTCACAAATTCAGATCGTGCTTCTTGATAGCGCACCGAGTGTTCGCCGCCGTATTTGGTGATGAAATAGTCGTGGAGGCCGTTGACGGCTTCGCGGCCCAGCATGTCTCGACTTATCGAATTGGGAAGCACGTCGATGACGCCGCAGCCGGGTGCGGTGGCGGTGACTCGATAGGGGAAGACGTAGACGTCGAGACCGACAGAGTTGAATATACCGCGGAAGGCGGCGATCATTTGCAACGCGAGGACGTCCTGCCGGCAATCGTCTCCAACTTTGAAGATGGCACTCTGCCAGACCTCATAAGTCAACGCATTACCGTCAACCAGTTCGATGTTGGAGATTTCACTGGTGTTCCTGCGACTATGGCCCCTTCGAGGGGTCTTCTGAGGCAGAACCTGTTGTGCTGACTCTATCAACTCGTTCATCTCCTCGCTCGACGTTTCCTTCTTCTTGCGGATCCGGAAGGTCGCCATGTATGGTGCCTTGGCATGGGATTGCAGAGGCTTGCCAGATTTGCGATCAATGCCGACCACAACACCATCCGGATTACTGGGCAAGTACACTCCAACGGCGACCTTGATCTTGCGCAATTCTTCCTCAATCTTCGCTTTCTTCTCTGGTTTGGACTTCTTGATGAACGGCTTGAGCTTGCCCGAAATGTCGGTTACCTCACTAAAGAACGAAAACTCTCGCTCAAAGAACTCTTTATCCGCCCCCGAGAAACTCGAGATCAGGCTATTCATGACTTTGTCCAGGGTTGGCTTGACCGGATCTGGTATTTGTGAGTCTTCGTCTTTGTAGGCGTTGGCCTTTATGTTCCAGATGATCTGGTGAGCGAAAAGCTGCGAGAATTTGCCAGTCTCGATGATGTAGCGCTCAACATAACCCAACGTATCATACCGCAAGCTTTGTACAATCTGCGGGACGTAGAAAAATGTAACGTCGATAGAATGGCTCTCGACCGCTCTCATGGCATATTGAAGGACGAAGGGATGGTTCCCGAAGGCAGGCATGAAGTACGTGACAGCCTGTATCGGGTTTACTGGGTTCCAATAGAGCAGATACTTCAACTGGAAGGTCAGATCCGACGAGAGACCGTCTCCGAGCAATAAGTCCACGGCGTGGGCATCATGCAAGGCTTTCTCTGGCTGGTTCAGGAGCTGGAAACGAACGTCCCGGCGAGTCTGCTCATTAGTGAATCGCGTCACCAGCTGTATGGCGAGCGCGGGATCCTCCGCCCATGCGGCACGGGCAAAACTTGCGATTTGATGGTGCAATTGAGCAGGCTGTCCGGCGTGTACAAGTGGTGACAGCCAAACACCGAGCCTCGTGATTTCGCTTGTGAGGAGTGCTTCGAGCAGCTCCTGCTTCTGTTGAGGGTCTTTCCTCGTAGCGGATGCTGGTAAGATGGGTGCCCGACTGGCTTGCAACTGCGCCGACACATCGTGCATGACGCGGATTTCGGCTTTCAGCTGGAGGCGATTGCCCCCGAAAGACCAATAAGGGGGCTTTGCGAACCATTGCAGACCAACAGACAGGATCAGGTCCTTCAGTTTCCACTGGGACAATTTGTTCAAGCACGTGCCGTGTTTAAGCACCCGAAGTGCAAAGAGAACCACGTGGAATTGAATGTCGCGCAGTAGTGGATGTCCATTGATATGAAGGAAGCCACGAAGGGTGCGTTCAAGCATCCGGATGAAGGTCCGTTGGGTATTGACACTTCCAAGCCTGATGGCATTGAAGTGACTCTCAAAGAACTGGAGCAGCCTGAAATGCGGTGAAATGGTGTTGTGAACTGTCTGCGCTTCTTTATGCAGCGCCGCCCTGTCGGATGGGGCAAACTCTTCCTTGACATAGAAGGGGTCACTGTGCTTGAATTTGGGGTTGAAGATGCCTTGCCTGCGATCGATGGTTCTTTCCCAGGCTTGTGCGGCCTCGGTCAGAATCCTCGGCTCCATTCTGGTGTTCTCATGGATAACGCCCAGCCACAGCGAAATTCCCAGCTTGATGGACTCTTTAGTGAATATCGCCAGGGGTATGTTCACCAGAAGATGCACAATCGCGGTCTGTGATTTCTTGCTCTGGCACAGGAGCGCCGCTGCACGCCGGAGCACATCTTTGACCTCGGACGTTTTCACATGCACCTTCTGAAGCAATCGTCTGTGGAGATCGAGGAGGGCATCGTGTAGCACTGGCGTCGAGTCAGCAGTGGCACGTCCTATCGACGATCTCCGCCCAGTCGCATCGTCGACGTATACATTCTCTCGTTGATGGTCGGGCACTCCCGTGAATCGATACTCTTGCCGCGTAGTGTATTGAGCAATGAAATCGGAGGCCATGTTGATGTTGGCGGAATCACTCCTATGGTCAAGTGCGTTCAGTCTGTAGTCCATCGGAGGGATCATGGAGCCCATTTCGAGGGCAAAAGACCTGCCCAATGAGATATGGCCATATGCGCCTGTATCGTCGAACTCGGACAGATAGGTCTGAAGGAGGCCTTTCACATCCAGAGGCGCCACCCCCATGACCATAGAAACCCATTTCCGGGCGTCGCTATGCAGGTTCTGTTCAGTACGTCGGCGAAATGCGTAGTCGTCAGACAGCTCAACCGTGATCTTGCCTCGAGTGGAGGTGAGGGTAGGGCGCCATTCGTACTCATCAGTATCTGCATCCAAACAACTCGACCACATCAACGATAGCAATTCCAGTAAGGCGAACAGAGCCGATTTCTGGCATAAGGCGGAAGGTGCAAAGGTGACGATGTGGTTGACTGCAGCTCTCGCGACTTCTTGCATTTTACTGCTTCGATGACAGCAACCACTCAGGATTCGAGCAAGCTGTCGAGAGACGTATGGAGCGCTGAAGTCTTCTTCCTTTGCACTAATAGCCTTTTGAGTATATCTGTCAATGACTTTGTTGGCTATCGAGCCCAGGCATGCTCCCATGTGGCTGCTCTGCGTGCTCGGGTCACTGAAGTAGTCCAGAATTTCCGCGCAGCTACCAGAAGAAGCACGGAGACTCTCGACTAGGAACACTGCATTCAGAAACACGACTTTCTGGTAGCTCAGCCTGCCGATCTCGGATTCCTTGTCTGGTATGACGGCGATCAGGGCCTTCTTCTGAGCATGCATATGCTGCGGATTCATGCCTCTCCTCAAGACAGTGTTGATTTCCACGTCGGACTCCAAAAGTTCCGCACGGTCATCATCGACAAGAGGCATTGAGTTCATTGCCAGTACTCGAAGTTCCTCGTAGTATTGCTGCCCGATGCGCGATTGTAGAGTGATTCCGTGCACAGCCACGTTATACCAGACTTCTCTGGCCATGCCCAGAATATCAGTGTCGTCAGCAAGAGTGCTTTCGACTGTAAGAGCAGGTTTCCGGGAAGCCAGGATAGATAGAGGCTTGAGAAGAGGTGCTATCTCCTTTGCAGCCTGTTCCACCTCCGCGGATTGCTTGAACTCTCCCTCGACCACGTCTCCCTTGCTCAGGATTCGTTCCAGCAATTGCATGGCGAAGATCTTGAACAACGGCGACCGGTTGTCCAGGTTCAGTGCCAGGTACTCTTGTGCATTTCGGACAGCTTCCAGAATATGGACATTGTTTTGGACGACAGCCTCGTGGTGCAACCGGGTGTAAAGTTTCAAGAGGGTCTTGAACTCATTCTCCTTCCCAAAAATGGAAAGCTTTGCGGATTCTTGGACAATGTGAGCATCTACCACCATACTGATCCTGCCAACTTTCTGTAACATCATCATCTGCACGAGTGCGATTATCTTACTGTCATTGCATTCGGTGGCTATGACCACGATGGCATGGGCAACATTTCCGCACACCAGTGATGTCTCTTCGTCGCCGCTTAAGGACAGGGAGATAACGCTCCCGGTTCGCAACCGGGTTGTGGATGACATAGATCCATTGTGGCCGTTGTAATCCGCAACACCGTGAAGTTGATGAGCCTTTTCTGCGCCTGTTTGTGAACTGAGGACATTTCCCAGGGAGTATATCGTTGTGATTACGGCGTCTTGTGACAACATGCGTAAGATGTGTGATAAACTCTGTGCAGCGATGGACACCGCATCTGGCCTCGAGGTACCCCGAACAATGAATCTCAACAGAATTCGAGCATAGTTGTTAGCACCTTCGGGCACGTA
Source organism: Phialophora macrospora (assembly GCA_000835435.1). NCBI lineage: Eukaryota > Fungi > Ascomycota > Eurotiomycetes > Chaetothyriales > Herpotrichiellaceae > Phialophora > Phialophora macrospora. The sequence goes on along the minus strand of KN846956.1, from coordinate 870,572 downwards.
CTTGGCAACGACCGCTAGACTCTTCAGCACAATATCCGCGAGGTCGGTATCTGTCATTTGGACCTGGTTTGCAACCGAATCTTCCAGCCATGCAGCAAGGTCTTCTGCATCCGCAATCTCGTCATCAAGGATCAGGCAGTGCAAATATGCCTCCAGTGCGTATGCTTTGACAGAAAAAGCAAGCCGCTGCTGCCAAACGGAGCTTAGCTGAAGGTAGTCAGAGCCATCCTCCAAGACGCGCATTTGCTCGGTGATGATGTCCACCAGATATTCCACCATGTCGTCGGTGATACTGGAATCCTTGGCGTTGTTGAGATGAGTGCCGGCGATATACTGATCGAGGATATCTCCACATTGCACTGTATGTTCGTCGCAAAGCATTCTGGCGGTGCATGCAAGTACTAGCTTGACAAAGCCTTTCTGCAGCATCATGGCTCCGACAGGTAGACCTTGGGCAGCAAATCGTCTCAGGTACTTTCTCCAATCTCGTTCACCGGCCTTGGAGGAAGTGGAATTCCGAATGGCGGATGAAGCAGTCTCGAGGGCTATGAGGAAGCGCTCCGAGAGCGCTTCTTTTAGGTTCCGGATGAGTTCGACTCTCTCATACGCAGTCCAGAAATTCTCGTGTATGGCGGCAGCATCCAGAAATCCAATCAAGGATACCGTGGCCGCTGCAATCATGTGGGTCTCTGCTCCTTGCTCCTCATCTTGTTCGCCAACATTCAGCGAAGTCAGGGCTGACGCTGACTGGGTCCAATTCTGTACATATTCGTTGATGCTGGCAGAGACAGCCTCTTTCAGCGGAGGAAACCGGAGGCCGAGGACGAGGAGGGCGGTGGTGAGTTGGTAGGTGAGAGCAGTCCATGGGGCGGGTCTGATCTCCTGAATGAATGGAGAGGGGGAGAATAGTTGCGAATGAGACTCGGGGAGGTAGGCCGTCAGCTGTTTGGTAAGGCGGTCGGCATGCGAGAGATCGTGTAGGTCGTGGGCGCTGGCGCATAGGGCAAGCAGCACGTCAAGCTCGCGAGAGCTCATAGGCACTCGAGACGTCGGTGCGATGGAACGAAGGACTCCATCAAGGATACCGCCATTTCCTGCTGGTTTCAGCGAGGGCATCGACGAGGTGAGTCTTTGGAAATCGGCATCTCGTGTCGAGGACCGCACCGAAGAGAGGGCCGCGAGCTTGGAGAAAGCCAGCCGCCGCAGTCCTCCATGGCCGCTGCAGTTTTGTCAGTAAGAGAACAACAGATGTGGAAGTAGCGGTAGCCTACACGTCCATCTCGCCGTAACTGGGCGCGTTATTTCACAGGCTCCGACTTGGTGAGGCCTCATTGAAAGGTCCGAAAGAAACCAGGGAAACATGACGATGAAGTCTCCACTGCCGTGCTGTTGGCCTTGACCTGAAGCGGCAAGGCCCGTCTTGATGGAGCTCATGGGGAGCAGTCGCGATTCTATTGGGTCTGCCTATAAGCTGGGCTCGGGGCTGTCTGGTTTACTCATTAGTAGGCGAATTAGTTAAGCTGAGGCGTCCAGGCTCCAGCACGTGATAGCTTACCGATTGTCGGGGTCGCCCTCCAATTGCACCCACGCGTTGCGAACCTCCTCGATTTTGTATGCCCCGTCCCCTTCAGCCATCATATCCCCATCAGTTCATTCTTTGCCCAAAACTCAACGGTTCGAGAAGGGCGGCAAGCCAGGCCAAAAAGCGGGAGCGCGGTTTGCCAGCCTTGTATCACGCACGGGCTCTCAGATCAGTCGAATATTATCCGTGCGGAATCCGAAGTGTCATCCGAAAGGTGCTGAACTGTGCTCGTTTGCTGGTTAGGGGGCATGCCTCCCAAGACGGAGAAGAGCAGCCTGAAGCGGAATAGAGTGAGAAGATCGCATCTTATGTGTCCCTTTGGGTCTGACACGGCGGGAACAGCGCAGCACAGGCGAAGACCAGGAAATCAAAAAGCCTCGTCGTTCACAGAGAATATCCTCACAGCCCCAGAAAGAGTCGCAGCAGCAGACACCGCTGAAAGACCATTATCTACCTTCGCCTCTGACGAACCACGAGTCCACCGCTACCGAATATAAAGAGCACACCGCGACTCCCCCACAGGGTCGACCAAGCCAAATTCGCCATGTCACGCCCATAGCTTCGCCTCCGCTTCCTCAGTCCTCACCTCCACAAGATACCCAGCCCTTGTCGCAGTTCATATACCCTCCGCGGGATATAGAGCCTGACCTGACTGATGAGGATGGTACCTGGGGCTACTTGTTCCCAATGACCGACAATGGCCATCGGCTGCAGATGAAACGGAGAGCATTTTGCCCTGCTCCCGCAAGGCCCCTGGAGGTAGCGAGGCAAACTGTCAAGAGCAAGAAGCGAGGCAAGAAGGAGCTGATCGAAGCAGAGAAAGAGTACGAGCAAGAGAAAAACGACAAAGGATTCCCGGCTGGTGGATATTTGATCGGGAGACATCCCGAGTGTGACATGGTCCTTGATATCCCGACCGTATCGAATCGACACTGCTTGATTTTCAACGAGTCGCGCAACGGTGACATGATAGCGATTCTCGAAGATCTGTCAAGCAACGGCACCTTTGTCAATGAAGCATTGCTGGGCCGCAACAAGCGAAGAGAGCTTGAAGATGGTGATGAGGTCACCATCTTGGACGAGGCGAGATTCGTCTTCCGGTACCCGAGAAATCGAGATTCTAGTGCTTTCAATTCGCGCTACAGGATCCTGCAGCAGCTGGGAAAGGGTCACTTTGCAACGGTCTATCTTTGCGTGGAAAGATCGACAGGATTCAAATTCGCGGTCAAAAAGTTCGAGAGACGAATGGGAGAGTCGCAGAAGTCGCAGACAGAAGGCCTGGAGCAAGAAATTGCTGTCCTGATGAGCGTCAGCCACCCCAATGTTCTGTGCTTGAAAGAGACATTTGACGAGCACGACGGAGTGTACCTGGTTCTGGAGCTGGCAGCCGAAGGGGAACTATTTAACCTGATTGTGACCAAGCAGAAACTGACCGAAGCCGAAACGCGGAAGGTCTTCATTCAACTATTCCAGGGGACGAAGTATCTGCATGAACGAAACATCGTCCACCGGGATATCAAGCCAGAAAACATCCTATTAACCGACAAGAATTTGTCCATCAAACTGGCAGATTTCGGGTTGGCGAAGATTATCGGAGAGGAGTCATTCACCACGACGCTCTGCGGAACGCCAAGTTGTAAGTATATGTCCTTCAGGTGGTCCAGGCACGTGTTAACCGCCCGTCAGATGTCGCACCAGAGATCCTAGAGAACACCCGACACCGAAAGTACACCAGGGCAGTAGATGTCTGGTCACTCGGCGTGGTCTTGTACATCTGTCTGTGCGGCTTTCCGCCCTTCTCGGACGAATTATACTCGCGAGAAAACCCTTACACCCTTGCCCAACAGATCAAGATGGGTCGCTTCGACTACCCCTCACCCTACTGGGACTCCATTGGTGACCCGGCACTCGACCTGATTGATCGCATGCTGACAGTCGATGTCGAAAAACGCATCACCATCGATCAATGTCTAGAGCACCCGTGGACTCGAAATGCCGGCTACATCAACCCTGCAGATTCCCTTGATGGTCTCACTGGCCAAATGAGCGCATTCGACTTTTCGAAGCGGAAGGTCCAGCGCGAACGCACACTCCTAGCCAACATTAACGACATCAAAGTGAGCAAAGTCGTTGAGCTCAATGGTGGCCAGCCGATTCAAGGTCAACCCATGCAGATTCCTGGTTCACCCGCTCGCGTGAAGGTGTGGGAAAAGAATCCTTCCGGCAAGAATGCCATGAGTACCCCGCGGGGCAAGAAGACGGGCAAAGCCCCCAAGGACGTAGAGGAGGCCCCGAGGGAGGAACACCCGGCAGCAAATAGGCAGCAGGCGGAGTTTATGAACATGGGCGGCAAGGGGGACATGCAGTTATTCGCCGATGATGTGACATCTAGGTATCTCCCGGAGGAGGTGCCCAAGGGCGGGAAGAAGTGAGGGAAACCCGAAGAATCGGCTTTTTGGTGCCAGACTCTTGGAAATGACAGTTTGGCAAGACGAGTCGTACAGTACTGCTGCCTTCTCACCGGTTACATAATACGATGGCCTCCGAACGGGACGTACCTAGGTAGGTACTTGGTTCCTCGTCAGATGATCCCTTTTTTCTGCGACGAGTACAACGCCGGTTGGATGAGAGCCCACAAGTCCTGTTGGCGCTTTTGTCGATATTGAGTGTCGTTTTTGGCCTCTCACGTTCGGCAAAGCGACCTCGATTCAACTTCTCTGGTGCTAGTTAGTGTGGCTATGGTTATGGTTTGTGGTTACGGTTACGGTCACGGTTATGCTGTATGACGATAAAAGCGTACAGCTCGCTAGCTAGCTACCACTGTGCGTAACGGCGATGCGACATATAGATTAGTACTTTTGGATGGAGGACAGCGATGAGGGTCAAGGGGATGGATGGCATTACATTGCTTGCCTTTGGAGTAAGTAGTAATAGTAGATCGACGGTCCGGGGGAAAAGTTCAGGATATGTACCAGTATCAGTATGCAATACCTATCCCGAGTACCAGGTATGCAGTACCGTATTGATCTTGATATTGGATACCGTACCTTAAGGTAGGTACCTTATGGATATGAGTGTATAATTTCAGTACAAAGTATACAGGACATACCTCCCGCGTATAGTTGTCGCGAATCGTCATTGAACGAGAAACTTGGCTCTACTCACGGTTACTACTTAGTAGCCTCGTCTGCGTCCGATTTGCATCCAAGATCACACCATACAAATCATCACTAATATCATCACTATCATTTGACCGGCTTGTTTTTGATATGTATGCATGTATGTATGTCGTTCTTAAGGACGAGTACGAGGACTTCCCTCGATCGAAATGCAACATTTGAATCAGCCAGGGGTTTCAAGGTCCACAGGCGCACGTAACCCGGTCCCCTACGCTGGCCTGACCTTGATCCTCACGCCCTTCGAGTCGAGCCTTGGACTGGGCGCGAAGAAATCGTGCGCGAGTTCCAGATCGCTGATGTCGGTGTCATAGAGCTGGAAGTCGAAGTTCCGGAACAGAGCCGCGAGCGTCATGTGGAGCTCTGCCTGCGCGAGACTGCGCGTATAATTAGTTAGCCTAGCCAAGCGTGAACGGACGGCAGCCAGCCAACCGAGCACTTCAAGGCTCAGGAGTCCATATACGAGACATCTAGGGAAAAACTGCTTACTTGATGCCGAGACAGCTTCGTGTCCCCTTACCAAAACCGACGTAGTATCTCTCTAAGCTCTGGCCGTTCGGGGCCTTTTGACTACCAATCCATCTCTCGGGCCGGAACACCCTCGGGTTCGGGAAAATGGTCTCGTCGTCGCACACGTCCACGTTGGTCATGCTCACGGGCGTCCTGGCCGGGATGACCCAGCCTTTATATTCGAGTGGCTTGGACAGGAGCCGTGGTTCTCGGGCCGTAACGCCGTAGGAGAGGCGCACGCCCTCGCGCACGCAGCCAGCGAGATAGGGCAGCTTTTCAAGCTCCGTCCACCTGGGTTTTGCGTCGGGGTCGGGAATGGCGGCCTCCAGTTCCGCGCGCAGTTTCTGAAAAACGGACGGATTGTTGATGATATGGAAGGCTGCCGTCGAGAGGGCCCAGCCCGTGGTTACGACACCGGCCGCAACTACAACTGAAGCCTCACCCTGGAGGCGGACTGAATTCTTCTCCGCAGGAGGGAGGTTACCTTCGATGAGTTCCTGGAAGACGGTTCGGTGGGTCGACTTCTCGAGCACGTCTTTCATCCGCCCGGACTTCATAGCGTCGATTTGCTTGCGGAAATCCTGCAATCGCATCATTGATCGTTGGTCAGTCTTAGAGATCAAGCAGGCGGCGCAAGCAACATCATTTCACATACACCTTGCATTCGGAAGAACAGAGCATACTCGGGTTGCATTTTCACGGTGAGCCACTGAGGGAGGTTGAACAGGATTTTCGGGATCCAGGGGAACTGGAGAGAAACATTGCTGAACGCGTCGGCCGCCATGATCGGATCGTGGAGGGACTTCTCAAACTCCGGCTGTCGCAACGCCCCGTAGCTCAGGTTGAAGCAGTACTCCAGGATGACTTCCTCGGTGAGTGCCGAGAACGCTCGGTTGATGGGCATGACCTTTCCTGCGGCCTGGAACTCACGCACCCGGTCCACCAGGATGTCAATCTTCCCCTGGATCACGTCCTGGAGATCGAGAATGCGTTGTCGCGAGAACAGCGGATTGAGCGCCCCCCGTCGAATCCGATGGAGCTCGTCCGAGGCGGTCGCAAACGCGGAGTCGTGGTCCCCGAACCGGCCAGCCATCCAGGCATACTTGTCTACGCGGCCCGCTTTGGTGTACAGAGTTTCGTAGAAGTCCGAGTCCTGGATATGCAGCTCGTCCGGGACGATACGCACGATAGGTCCTGCGCAAACCACATTAGGAAGACGATACTGGGGAATTGTCAATTGTGAGTCGAGAACCAGGGAATCAAGAATCGAGCGATGATCTACCATATTGTCTGTGCAGTTCCTGTACCTTGAACGTGAACTGTCCTTTCAGCACCACATCGTAGTAGGCTTCGTGCCAGTGGCTGATGGCTGCATATTTAGGGCCGGGGAACTTCGCAAGCGGGTGGAAGTACAGGCGGTAAACGACCAGGCTGAGCAGGTAGAGTGTGTATGCCCCGGCGGCGGCGAGGAGAGAATCGACAAGACCAGCAGCAACGGCCATGTTGAACTGACGCTGCCAGAGAGGTGCGAGAAGGCGAACGGCCGTGGGGATGGAAGTGCACGTCTGCACCATTTAATGCTGCCGCGCCGTCTCGCCGACGGGTTTCCTGCCCCGCGGCGCCAAGAGTAGCGCTACTGCCCAATCCGGTGGGAGGAAGGCGCGCCCGACACATGGTTGTGCGCCACGAGGGACGGGCCTCCCTAGCACTGATAAGCGTGCAGAACTGCTCTTCGGCCGTGCGTTCCCCGACAACCTTGCAGACACAGCACGGCACACAGCATGTAGGAGGAGGCAGTGGTCGTGCAAGTCGCCTCCGGAGACCCCTCCTGCTTTCCCATCCCCCAACTTTGCCCCTGGCCTGGGTGTTATGAGCTGCTGGCACACGCACGCAGCGCGAGGTCAGAATCCGAAGAAACCAGAATGACGACTGCACACGAACCATCGTCCGTTCGAGAGGGCGATCTTCAGGTGGACAACGATGACACGGCAAGCGCACAAACTGATTGGCCCATGCAGCGCCGATGCACTCGCTAACACATCGCCCGCCAGGCAGACGATGTCGACGCCGATTCCGGCTATGACGGTGACCAGCAGTCGTTCATCAGCGAAAGTCTGAGATCTTCAGTGTACAACTACCGCTATGAGAACGGTCGCAGATACCACTCGTACCGTGCGGGTGCTTATCATCTGCCGAACGACGAACAGGAGCAAGACCGACTGGATCTGCTGCATCACATCTGCAAGATGTTACTCGGGGGCGAGCTTTTCACCGCGCCGCTCCCCAGTGATCCGCACCGCATCCTGGACGTCGGCACGGGAACGGGTATCTGGGCGGTCGATGTGGCCGACCAATACCCCGGCGCTCTGGTGTTTGGCACCGACCTCAGCCCGATTCAGCCGCGCTGGGTGCCGCCGAATCTGAAGTTCTACGTCGACGACGCCGAAGCCGAGTGGACGTGGGAGGAGAACGAAAAGTTCGACTTCATCCACGGCCGCGCGCTGTGCGGCGGCATCGGCGACTGGCCCCGATTCTACGCGCAGGTGTGGAACAATCTCGCGCCCGGCGGCTGGGTGGAGATGCAAGAACACTCCGTGCGTTTCTTCAGCGACGACGGGGGCTTGAAGCGTGCGACGGCCTGTGTCGCCGCCGTCGCCGAACTCGAACGCGCCAGCGAGAGGATCGGCAAGCCTCTCAACGTGGCTCATCTCCACAAGCAGTGGATGATCGACGCCGGGTTTCAGGACGTGCAGGAAGTCGTGAAGAAGGTGAGAACACCACCCCACCAGAACTGCACCTTTCTAACACCATCGTCACCTGTGACAGGTCCCAATTGGACCATGGGCGAAAGACCCGAAGCTCAAGGAGATTGGCGCGCTGTACCGCATCCAGATGCTTCAATCGGTCCCCTCATTCATGCTCGCCTACTACAGACAGATCTTGGACCACACGCGCGAACACACGGAGACCGCAATGGCAGAGGTCCAAGAAGAGTTTGTGGATCGAAATCTCCACCTCTACCAGCAATGGTACTTCGTCAAGGGACGAAGGCCGGTTCAATAACCATTTGATTCCATATAACCTGTTTCATTAGCGAACTTCAAGGATTCGATATCCCCATTCAAATTCAACCGTTATCAACCGCACGGACTGTTGTCTACAACTGCTTACTTTTACATCATGCATCTGGCCGACTGGTCGGTCGATGAGTCGGCCTTGCCTCGTTCACTATCGATGGAGCCGTCAAACACTCGCCGTTCAATCGTTCGAGCTCAAAGTCGCATTTCGTCTTCATTCTGCAAAGGCAGTATTGTGGTATGTATTAAGATCTCACCCTCGCTTGCTTCCATGCAGTAACCGCTTTCGTGAAAGACTTTTCTGTCTCGGATCCCCCAGGCCTAAGCCCAGTATTACACCAATCATTCCGTGTTTGCTCCTCCATCTTCAAATTGCGCATCATCATCATCTAGCTCTTCGAAATCTGGAACCAGATCCGGCTCATCTGGCGTACCGGGTTGTCTGACATCATAGCTCTGGCCTGGAATGAAAGGACCGTTCGCGTTGGCCGTCCCATCCGGCGTCGGGCTTGGAGGGAGCTGAATGGCATGATGAGGACCGCCGACATTCGAGGCCATTTGAATGGCTAGAGCCTCATGTGCCAGCCTATGGGCCGCGTTACCTGCCATTATCCGTGCAGCTGCCTGAACTCCATCTTCCACGCGAATATCCGGTAGCGCCTGGGCTGCGAGAGATCCGGGACGGAATTGATCTCTCAAGCGCTGGATCCGCCGGATCAAGTCCCGTGCTAAGGCGCCCATATCTTCTAGTTCTCGGATCTCGTCGGGGTTGTTGCTCACTACGTCTGACTGTGAAGTAGATTCCGATCGTGACGGACTGCTCGCCTCCCCTTGTTGCTGTCCCGTCGTAGCAGGATACTGCGTGTTGAGACTGGTGAAGAATTCAACCAAGCCCTCAATTGCCTGTTCTGTAGTCGAAAGATTTCCTGCAGCTCCACGACTCCGTCTTCTCTCCTCGACCGGTTTCCGCATCTTATCCTTTCTCTTCTTCAATCTTTTAATAGACTGCGACCGAGCCTTCAGGAACGCTTCAGACTTTCGTTTGCACTTTCCAGAGATCATCCTATCCCAGCGGCAATTAGGGCAGAAGAATAAGGGTTCGCCAGGCGCAGGCGTGGTGGCTGGCATGGTGGTCATACTATTGTCTTCGTCTACTGGTGGTTGTTGGCACCCTTTGCAAGGACACGGTGGCTCCAGGGAGTGGGTGCAATCGTTGCAAATATGGACTTTGCATCCGGCACATTGATTCAGAGGTGCTGGACAACGCCTTCTGTGATCGCCAGGAGCAGATCGGGTTGCTGGACAGAGAAATGCTTGACAGCCTCGCCATTTGGGTCCTGAGGCGATGTCAGGCCGTGGAGGCCGTCGAGGTACCGAGGTTGGCTCAGGTGTTGCCGGGATGGAATGTGCCGAGGGTGCAGGCGATGTTGATCGGGAGAGGGGACCGGTACTGTTCGAAGCTGGTGATAGTGGCCGTAAAGGTCGATCAATCTCTGCCAAGGGTGTCCGCAGGGCCCTCGCCGCGATTCTCGCCTCAGCAAGACGAAGGGGCTCCGGAGTCTCTGCCAGCGCTTCAGAAACGCCCACTGGAGGGAAGGGGGATGCAGGCATCGTGGCGGCTCGCGCAGCCCTTGGTGTGCTGACTGTGCTCTCTGTTTCCATACTGTCTTGTTCTCGCGCAGGTTGCTTTCCCTTTCGTTGTTTCATCACGGCAGCAAGCAATTTCTGCTTCGACATGTATTCCTGCTTTTCGAGCACGAGGTCTTTGTAACCGCATATCCTAGCTTTCACACGATCCCCAATGTCATGCTTGAGACAGATAGCAGTGTCGCAAGCCTTGCATTTGATTTTCCAATGTTCCGCACTGTAACATTCATCGCACAGCACTCTGGGCATTGCGACGGAAGGATGCTCCTCTGTACTTAGAGTTGCTGCCATTTGGAACAAGCCATCGATAGACTGCCATCGACCACCAGGGCCGGATTGGGTCAGAAAGTTATCTGGTTCGGCTGGCCGGTCAGGATTGAACTCCGGATCCTCCCATCCTTGTCCACGCGGAAGCGGCGCTGCTCGTATGCGGTCAACGTCTCGAGCTGCGTTGTTGCTGTAAGTGATTCCACCGCCTCCGGAGAAAAGGGGCTCTGTGCAGCACCATTTGAACTTGGGGTTGGGTAGACTGTTGATGTTGGCAAGCTGATTCACGTTGAGGGCTCCAAGAGGAGGCAGGTCTTGGTCCTGCATGGAACAGGGCGACACAGCACAGCCGGGGGCCCACCAGAACTTGTTCCTCTCTTCCTCGGGAGCATTCTTGTTCCGCAAATAAGGCCGGTCGAAGGCGCAGCTGGCACATAGAGTCTTTCTACATCCTGAACAATGCATCATGACTGAACACTGCTCACATCTTTCCAATATTTGGGCATCACAATTCTGGCAAGTGATGTTCTCGACGAACTTCCGATGCGAGGCTCGTAGATGTGCGGGTGTGGATTTCGCCTCTGGACCCGTTCCAATGGGCTCCCCATTCATACCTTCCTCGTCGTACTCCCAGCTTCTGCAATCTCGGTTCCGCTTCTTGCCCGGAAAATTGAAATCCTCGGGGGGTTCAACGGGTCCAAGCCAATTCCGACTCCTCCATAGGCGGTCGTAGACCACCCACACCTCTCGAGGATCCTGTGGCGTGCGCATCTTCACATAGCCTCGTCGGCGATAACATCGTGCTCCGGGACTCGTGCACCAGGCAGTATCTGTCCAGATACCGAGTTTGTGGCACGTTGATACCAGCTCGTGCGTGGGTTCACTGTCGCTCTCTTTGCGTGCCAGACTGCTCGGGAGATATGGTCTCCTTCTGTGATGTCGACACCTGTAAGTGTAAAGACTCTTCAAAGCCAGTGTCTCGAACCCTTGGGGAGGACCTTTTGAGTCCGGCGTGTCGCGGGCCAAGGCATGCATCAGTAGCCATGGATTGATGTGGTATTTCAGGGAAACATTCTTGCAACCCCGGACCGAGACGTGCAGGAGTGTCTCTCTCCTCAAGATGAGCACGGTTGATGTCAAGGTCGTCCCGCTCACAGCGGTGTTGTCCAACTCGAGACTAGCCAGCCTCGTGCTGAAAGGATTTATAACCGTTAGGATGATCTGGTCCAGGGCATAGTTGCTGGACTGTCTCTGCCCATTAGCCCCGTTGGAGTTGCTGGATTGTCCCCGTCCATTAGCAACATTGGCTGTGATGGTCGTGGTAGTTGGCGGTTGATATAGACGCCATGAAATATACCGCCACGAGGTAGGAGATCGTGCAAAGAAGTCTCGTAGGTAGGGCGAGGTCTGGTACAGGCGGAAGATGGTCTCAGTCGGAACTTGAGCGAGGAGTGATCGGAGAATGGGTAGGTTGCAAGTGATTAAGAGTTCGAAGGGAGATGGGATTGCCCGCGCTGGCACTGGTTCCGGCAGCAATACCGGTGTGGGATCTGGTGTTGTGGCCATATTGGGTGGATTTGTAAAGGACTCGACAGGCCGAACGTCGAAGGTGTCGGTCCCTCCGAACACATATTTCGCTTTCAAGGAGACCGTTGGCAAAGGGAAGTCGGCGGTGAGGAATCTACAGCCTTGGGGTCCATCGGCTATTCACCGTCACGAAGCTGTTGCTGGTTGCCCGATATCTGTGAGTTAGCTGAATGAGTACAAACAAGGCGTTGAATGAGAAAGGCGCAGTTCAGATTGCCAGCGATTACTCGAGGTCATGTGATGCGCTAGGTCCTTACCGGTCCCTGACGCCCTGCACGATGCCTAAACTGGCCGAGTTCGGTCGCCTGGGCGGCCCCCCAAGCGGACATGCCTTCCGGCGGCCCAGACGTGCCCGCAGGTGCCTAGTCAGAACCTATACGCGGAGCGTGAAACAATACCGAGCGAGGGAGTCTGCAGGATCTGAGTTTCGACTAATACTAACATGGAGTACTTGTATCACAGGCCCTCACCCCTCACCAGCACTATTCCCAGAGTCCGCGCTGGATACCTCAATAGCTCCCTGATCCTCGCATCCCGATCATGCATCAGAAACATCGTGATAGCGGTGCACTCGCTCCTACATCTCACGCTCATCCACCACTGTCCAAGCTCGCTCATCATCGCTAGCCAATGCGCCAGAATCAACAACGCTCGTGTGTCTCTGTTCAGCAACAGACGAAGAAACTCGTCTTCGATGACGGCAACAAATGTGATCAATTTGTTGAAGGTGGTCGGGCTGGGTTTTAATCGTCGACAATAAAGTAGGTGTTGCAGTGCTTCGTAGTAAGGGTTTGTTCGTCGTGAACATTCTTCTGTCGCCTCACAAATTTCCAGAAACAAACCGTGTGTCTCGTCCCCAGCGTTTGCAGTCATATAGCTTGGGGCCGGCTGGAATATTTCTGAATCCCGGAACACTGGGGTCCATATGGAACTCCAGATAACCTCCCCCAACTGGCCTCGCAACGCATTGAACCCGTGCTGGATGGTCAACCATGCGAGACATTCGCGCCGCGATTCTGGCGGTGCGTATATGAAGCTTTTGCTGGGATCCGGAAGAGGTTCACTGAGCATGAACTGGTGCACGCAGATCAGCATAACGGCAGACATTAAGCCATCCATATTCTCTTTGGTGGCCCCATTGGACAGCTCGTCTCGGAACAGCTGCAATGCCTTTTGCCAATGATAAGTCGCGGCCAGCTGGCTTTGGCCATGCTGAACTGGATGTTGAGCTGCGGGAAGAAGATGACAGAGGTGATCAGCAGATACCCCATTGATTGCATGCATCAAGTAAGGCTTTTCAAGGGCAAGCTGCATGGCAGGACCCCGAGAGATCGCTTGGCCCACATCAGATCCCAGAGAGCTGACCGTGACCGTACCAAAGTGACTGAGCGTTTGCATAATTGGTGTCATCTTGTCTGGAACTTCCAGTGGGAACTGAAAAGGCAAGCTGCGTGTCAGGCTGAGCGGAGTCGAAGATCTGGAGCTTGCCTGTGTGCTGCTCTCGATCAAGAAGGTCTTTTCGACGTTTTGCGCTAACGGTGAACGAGAAGTCGGGTGGTGGGCCGTGGGTATCACGATACAATCCTTTCCATCTGATTGCCATTCTCGAACATAGTCACAATCAATTCCATGATTTTGGCATTTGAAGCAGCCGCCTTTCCTGTTCTCATCGCACTAAGGGCGACGAGTCAATCAACCCGAGCCTTGCATCAACGTGTCGAAAACACAAACCTTGATGCGTCGCTGTTTACAGGTCTTGCATCCGGTTCGACTTTTCTTGTGCGGCCTCCTTGTGTGAAATGCGACTTTCTGTGGTGTGGATTTGCCCTTGGATGCTTGACACGTCGAAGAGAGGGGAACTCTGAAAACTGATATCATCTTGATTTGCTGCCTTGTGCCGGCGTGATGCCCTAGGTCTGCTAGAGGAATCCGTGTTTTTGTACAGGCGGATCTGAAACGTTTCGATGCCAATCGCAGGCTCTCTCTGCGTCTAGGAGGCTGAAAAGGCGGAAGAAATGAGGAAGAGGGCAATACGAAATTTGCCTTTTCGAACACTAGGCAGCCGCATTCTCTTCAGCTCAAGTCTCGTATCTCGATGTTGATACGAAGAGGCATATGCAGCGTAGGATTTTGGTTCTCAAAAAGGAAATCATCGTATTCGGCTGGCAGAGTGTCGCGTGCTGACCAACCGAATTCTGGATCCCGTCTCTGCCACGACAAACCTTACGAGGATTGTCATGATGGATTGAGGTAGCGCTTCTGCCCCCAAGGACCGAGAACACCTGACCCGTGCCAATACATTGACGTAACTGCGCCTCTATATATGCATCCGTAAGACCACCGCGGTCCCTTCCTGCAGATACGCAAAAGCAGGTTAAACCCAATGCAATCAAAGCTGCTCGCCATGCAAAACTGTATCTTATACTCGTCAGAGGAGTCTGCTAGGTCCATCAGCCCAGACAACAACCGTCGCTTGCCCTTTGGAATGCTCCTTGGAAGAACTCCTGCATTGCGGTGTAGTGAAATATAATGCCGAAGACAACGGCCACGTGCCAGATATTGTGGCTGCACCCAACGTAGTCGAACGCCCCAGGCCACCACTTCTCTGGAACTTGGCTGGCATAGATGAGCGCACCTGTGAAGTAGACCATCATGCTTTTTGTGATCGGCGCATAGAAGTAAAAGGTCCACTCCGGCCCTCGTGTGTAGTTCAGCTGGAGCACAGGAGCAAAGCCGGTCACGGCCAAGGTAACAAAAAATGTCACTCGGAACCAAGCCATGTCAGCTCGGTTAAAGCTTTCTCGCCAGGGAAGGATGGCTCCAGCAAGTCCAAGCACGGTTGTTAAGGTCATGTATATCGTCCTGGACACAGGTTCGCAATAGAAGGCCGTCCATTCTGTGCTGAGAATGCTCGCCGCTACCAGGAGCGAAATGCCGGTATAATCGACGCACGCAAATCGATCGTAGAGGCACTTGTCTGAAATACTGTTCATGGTGTGCCACATCGTAGAGCAGATCAGGCACTTGCAAGCTGCGGCAAAGAAACAAGCAGCAACCAGAACATCCATCTTGCTTGAGAGAGGAAATGCTGCTGACGAAGGATAGAAATAAAAAGCCACAGCAAGCACAACAATAAGGCCAATGCCGTGTGACCAAATGTTGACCATCTCATTGTGAGCGTGGAAGATTGAGCCAAGGCATTCGACCGGTGTCTTGTGGAAGCGGTAACCTTTGAGGATATGCGGATTGTTCCTCCATGGGACAGGGAGGTCTTCGTAATGGATGAGCCTTGTCTCAGCAGCGCGTGTCAGGGCATGTGAGACCGACTCCGCAAGAAGATCTTTTGCGCGCAAGGCTTTATCGATGCCGTCCTCGAACATCTCCCTTGTGGCGGTGAGTGAATCGTCGACCTTCTTCCACCCTGTCTCCAAAAGTTGATTCTTCGTCTCGTGCATCCGGGACTCCAGCTCGGCAAGATACGACTCCATCAATCGCATGCCTTCTTGCGCCTTATGTTCCAACCCTTCTCGAGATGGCATGATGTCATTGTATCGGGTTTCGAGGGTGTCCACCAATATCAGGGCACGCTGTCTTGCAGCGCCCCATAACAGCTCTCCTGAAATTGAGGGCGCACAGGTATCTCGGACATCTCTCAGCGTCTGGTAAGCACGCTCTAACTGAGCATCGAAATTTGTGAGGCTCTCTTGCCGGTATTTTTCTAGCCTGTCCAGCCTGTTCCGTAGCTCGGAGAGGAAGAGATCTACGCGTACGAAGACGGCATCGGCGCTACAGATACTCGACTGCCGCCGGCGAGGGATCGCATTGTAAGAATGTCTTCTGCCTCGACGTAAAAGGCTTGTCCGTTCGTCAATGCCGGATGGGCTGGACTCGCGACTGGTGGACGTAGACTCGAAGGTGACTGTCTGTGTTGCGCACGGCATCTTGTCGGGCTGGACCGCAATACCCATGCGGCAGCTGGTTTGCTCTCGGACGACGATTGAAGTGAAGGAGAAAGGTGGGTTCGACGTTCAATCACAAGGATCAATAGTCCGGTAAGAGGCGTTGCTCGGCGGCCGGCGGGTGGGAGCTTGTCTATGTCAGTGGCGCAGTGGGCATGTCGCGTTCGTGTCAAATGACGGACTTGTACTGGCAGGAGGAAAACGGCCTGAGGAAGGAGGAAAGCGGTAAGGACAGACGTGAAGAGTGAAGAATATACACTACGACGTACATTTACATTAAGTACCCAGTAGATACCTTATGCAATGTCAGTCGTTGGGGTGGGGGAGGCAGAAGGGAAGCAAGCGAGTGGCAATTGATGCACAGGTCGAGGACTGAAATGTCGAAAGGGGCGGGAAGATGACAGCATCAGCGTCATTTGATTAGGGTGCAATCAGGTTCCCGTGGTGGCTGCGGCCGCTCTCGGAGCTCGGTGAGTGGGTGCCCAATTTCAGGTGGCCGCGGTTAACACGCACGTGACGAATGGGTTCAAATGACCCGTGTCAGACACGAGGGCTTCTTCTGACTCTCCGTGACTCTCCCACTGCTCTCATGCAGCATATCTTCACATGCAAGGCTCGTCGAGTCCAATTGGTGGTCGTCCTGGAGCATTCGCTGTGTTCCTGCAAGCACACTCGCCCGACTGAGAGAGTCCGGATGCCCAAGCCTTGGGTTTGCTGGCATGTGCTTGATCCTTTACGCTCTGTCCACGCCCCGTCATATCTCTTCACACATGCTGATCACCAGTGTTCCGGATTGGCCCAAACATCATAATCATGCGCAACAAGTCGCTCTTACATAGGTGTCCCTTCTAGATGGAGAAGGCGCCGCTCTAAAATGCCCCATCTTCGTCCGAGCATGCCTTTTTCCGGAACCGCCCTTGAATCCAGCATCGGTACATCTTGATGCGACGCTGCCGGTTGACGATCAGCCGTCGATCCACGTCCAGGTTCAGGACGTCGAATCCACTTGCCCAGATCCCTTCGAGCTCCTCTTTCTCGAAGAAGTAGACTCTGGTGCCGTCTCCACGAACATAGAAGTTATCCTCCATCCACCTTCCCGCTTTAAAGCGAACCTGTGCAAGATCTCCTCTCCCGTAATCTCGGAATAACACTTCGCCTCCGGGCTTGAGAACGCGTTGAATGTTTGTCACTGCTTGCTGCCACTGTTTCGGGTTGAGTGCGGAAAAAACAAATATCATTATCACAATGTCGACGCTGCCTTCTTCAACCCCGGCCGGTAGCGATTCTCCAGCAACATCCCAGGTCTCGGCGGCCATGATTCCGTTAGAGTCCGCGAAATCTTTTGAATTCCTCATAGTCTCGACAGCCTTCTTGCTAAAGTCCACAGCGAAAAGTTTCAACTGCGGGTTCTCATTCATCCTCAGGATAGGAAACGCAGTGTTCCCTGCTCCGGCGCCGACTTCGAGGATGATTTGCTTCCCAGCGTCTTGCTTTGTGGCTTGTTTGAGTATGGGAAATTCCTGGACCAGCCACTTTCTATCCTTGAAGAATGTACTCGTTTTCTGCTTGTAGAATAAATCCCACCATTTTTCTGGGTTGTCGTTGAAGCGCGCTCGGTCAAAGTCAGAGACGGGCGCTTCACGTTGCGCCGCATATTGTGCCTCGCAGAATTCATAGTGAGCGGCGTCGGGGACTACATGGTCCCAGGCGTTGTATTTGAAGACATCGTCCTGCTCCGACAGGTAGCGCTGTCCAAATTGAAATGGGTCGCTCTGCTTTGCGTTTGTTGCGGGGTCGTGCGATAGGTGAGGTGGAATCGTCTCGCAATTCGGTTGAGGATTGCTCAAGCCGGGAATATTTTTACTGGCGTCATCTTGTGATGATAGACTCAGTGAAGCAACCGCATCCTCGAGTCCCCTGTCTGGTGCCATGTTTTGAAGACTTCAGAAGAATAAATTGTGACCGACCTCGAGAAATATTTCAGCGTGGAATGTCTACTCCGATTGGCCAGACATTTGCTGCGTGATCCAACACAGCGAGACGGCTTCAACACCCGCGTCCCAGCTTCCCTTCTTGCCCATCCAGCTCCGCAAACCAGACCTGGTCCCTGGTTTCGATATCAAGAGGCGCGAACATGGCAGTCGGGGATCAAATCAGAGACCCGAATCTACAACCCCTGCTACAGACGTCGCAGGCGACCTTAGCAAAGACGCTTTCCGTCCTCTCATGGCTCGAAGAGCATGCTACAGTCACAACTCCTTCGCCAGAGCTAAAGCTCGAACTCGCGCAACAGCAGAAGATGCTGAATGCATATCTGGCGAAACTTCGAGGTCAACAACGGCAAGCAGCCTTTGGAGCAAGAGCGACCAAACAAGAGACCGCAGAAGCCAGGCAAGAGGTCGACCGGTTACTCCTACAACTCCAGAATCTGTATTACGAGCAGAGACACTTGATGGGAGAAATTGGCGCTTGCGAAGGTTATGATCATGCCTACACACATCTACCACTACGGCCACTGGATGAGTATCTGGCTATGTTTCCCGAGCAGGCTGAATCGTCGGAGCAAGAGCTGATGCCACTGAGGATCGAGCACGAAAAGCAGGAGCGAGAGAAAATGGAGCAGGAGAGGCTGGAGTTGGTTAAAACCAAGGAGGCGTTGGTCAAGGAGAACACGAGGAAGAAGGACGAACTCAAGAAGATGGATGAGAAGCTTGAGGCTATGATTGATGGTTTGAAGCCCTTGGAGGAGGCATTACAGAAAGACCTGTGAAACGCCACACTCTCCGAGGGCCCATGTAATATCCATGCCATGGCGGTGTCCGCCCAGAAATCTGCTCGGATGCCTCCCCCAGCCAACCACAGTACCAACCAGTCTACCACGAGCAAACCCCCGTCGAACACCTTGGGCTGATGGTCCCAGCACTCCGTGATGCGCACTTTGGAGGGCGCAATCGACATATCAAAGACAAACGATCCATCACACTCGACTCGAGAGCTCTGCATCACGTTTTCAATGGTAAAGACGACGACGAGCGTGCAATCAACACGGGCCGAGCCGGAGTATAGAAAATTCTCCTCCCTCGAGAAGGTCGTGGTGCTGGGTACTGTAGTAGATGATGCTCCATGTCGATCTGAGAGGCGAACGAATCTCGTAGTCAGCGATCTACAACGACGAGCTTGGATGCAACGGTACATTAAGGATATTGCAGCTATCGGGCTGCTGGCCGCCACTCTGCGGGTTATCGGACAGGGAATCGCGGCTTCATGCATACATCATCGAAACAAAGACCGGACGAGCTAGCAGCAGGAGCACGATTATGGCGTGAAAGTGATTTGGAAGCAAAAGCACGGCGGGAGGATGCCTACAACATCAATTGCGTGGACGGCGATTCAGCAATATGTGCTTGCTACGGTGACATGACGCTACATACATACATTGACGGCCGGATCCAATTTTGGGGTTCCCGTCCTGATGAGCGCTTCTATAACAGCTTTGGTCAAGACGGATACCAGCGGAGTATCCTTAGCAAAGGAGTGACAACGGTTCAGAAAATGCTTTACCATTGCTGTGCCATTTTAACAACTCAGCATCATTGACACAAGAACGCATCCTCCTCGTGGTATGACTTAATCAACCTGGACTGTACCTGTATACAAGCGCACTACGTCGCCAATCCAGTGAATGGCGAGGAGTCTTTGGTTAGTTCTGCCGCCCGAAAACTTGGCCCTGTCAACCAATGTATGTCGTGTAATTCTGATTTACAGACAATGTCAAACGCACCCCAAGACAATATGTAACTGCTTTCATCCTTCCTACCAACCACGACAATCCTATGCAAAATAGTGGTCGACAAGAGGGCCAATGATGACTATCGAGACAACGACAAACAGCAACGAGATCAGCCAGCATTTTGTGACGCTTTCTCTGCGAAGGGGATCACCACTCCTCAACTTCCCACAGAACTTCGTCTCAACACTCTGAAGTACGGATTCCCTCGAGGCGGACAAGAGTGCAAAGTCTGCGAATCTCCAATGATGCCATCCCTACCTCGTACCGAACAAAGAAAACCAGGTCAATACGTTGAATGCGTAAGAGACCCTTCAGGGCCTCGATATGGCAGTGAATATTGCCAAGTGCGCGGAAGTTTTCAGTAAACAGCTTTCAACAAATCAATGGGAAGGAATATGCTTTGCAGAACCTAGAACGAGAAGGGCGTAAGACGTGGTTGGAGTTTTTCTCTAACCTCTGTCGCCGTCGATTGAATCCATAATTAGCTTTTATCTATGTACCGAGTACGCCGGGACAATCCCCACCTACTCCCAGAGGCTGAGCCAGGCAGGCGGTTTTGTGGCTTGGCAGTCAGCCCGGTCTTAGACCTCGTCTGAAGCATTCTGTCAATCATGATTGTTCTACCATGGAGCTGGAGGCTGGTTTCGCTCGTGCCTGACCAACGTATGTATCAATAAACCCAGCAGACAACATGGCTTTCATTCCATCACTCTGCTGCTCCTCCAGCGACAGGCCAAGCAAGCTCGAAGCAGAAACTCGCCATGCCCGCATCATCTCCGTCACAAATCATCCCAGCACAGCAAGCACCCGTCACCTTCCACAGCGCTGGGACTACCCCCTCGAAGAAGACCCTCCAGCGTACGAACACACTGTCCAACAGACCTCACTCATTATAGACGAGAAGCAGCCCATAAGCCTCCAGTTGACGGTGGAGGCAGACAATGACATCCCTCCTCCGCCATCCCCACGTTCCTCGGTAATCTCAATCCCCTCAACACGCCTGACCGACCTCACGGCAGCGCAAACTGGTGAAACAATGAGGACAAGCCGGAGGGAAAGTCTAGCGCTGGAAATGATTTCGACAAGAGGGAGCCTACCACCATACTCTTACTGCACCCGGAGGAGTCCGAGTCCGGGGTCCTTGATGGGAGTGGTGGGTGAAGGCGAAAGAGACGATGTTTGGCAACATCCAGTTATGGCGAGTAACTGGCTTGAGGTCCTGAGCCAGGATTCCTTGTCACGAAATTCGCAGCGAAGAAGCAACCGTCAGCGGCATGGGGAGAGCACAACGGGAGCTGGATATGGCTGAACAAGTCATTTCCTAAGTTGTTAAACTTGTCAGATGACTTCCGCTACAAGTCTCCTCATACGTCAAGCTGGGTTAGAGGTTGAAGCCTGGTAAACAGCTAAAAGTCAGGCTTCGCCAGCGCAAGTGTCACCGGTCAAATCCTTCGTCAGCCCTCGGCCAGAATTTGAAGCTGTTCGATTTCAGATCACCGTCTCGCCTCCGAACCTTGGTAGCCCGGCGCAACCAGCTCGAGAGTTCTTCATCAGCGAGGACCGTATGAACAGGATATCACTACCTTCGACACAACCTCCATGCTGAGGCGTGATAGACCGCCAAGCGCCGGATCGAGATGTTATCCTGCCCACCTCTCCAAGCAGTACCCGAAATCGCTCCTACATGGCAAGCAGTGTGGGTATTCAAAACGAATGCGACGGGGCGCGTAATCATAAACGTCGCCTTTGACCACGTCTTGGAACGCCACTCCTGTTGCTCAATTACACTGCCAGTAACATGAGCTTGGAGTTGACGCCTTTCAGATTGTGAGAATTGATTGAACATGGAGACGTCTGGAAGGAAAACTAGAAGTCAGACCTGCTCACGCCTTCAGTCGACCGTATGCCCGAGGCCTCATGGGCAGCTCGGGAGGAATATACAACTCTGTAGCATATTTCTGGTCATCACTTTGATATTATCCCTGCCTCTGCTTGCTTTATCCGCCCAAGCAACACACGGCTACAAGTCGGGTCGGCATGCCTCGTTCGCCGCCCAGATTCTGGGGAAGACGACTGGACGGCATTTAGGTGCAATGACGTAGCGCGTCTAGTGCATTGGTGCATCTGCCGGCCAGAGGCTCGTTCGGTTAAGCGGGCTCGGGATGCAAAAGCACCAATAACTCCCCAAGCCGGGATGCGCGCCCCATGAACGCACACTCACCGTCACAACCCAAGCATTTTTCACGCGAGGATTTTCGCGGGGTTGAGAATGATCGGCACTGTGATTAAGCTCTCCATAAGCAACTTCCTGCCGTCTCTTCCTCCGTCAACATGCGCCGTGGACCTTCATCAGACCTCCTGCGACGCCGTGGACGTGGATTCGATCGTCGAAGGACGGCGCGCTGTTGAGACCGACCTCACTTCACACCGTTCTCGCCTTCTTCGCCCAATGCGACGATACCAGTCGACGCTGGGGGCAGCTTGCGTCGCATCGGAGATCTTTCTTGACCAAGAATGCCATCCAACTCCACAGCATCGTCCAGCTCATTCTCGTCGGCAGGCGAAGGGATTGAAGGCGGCTATGATGGCGATAGCTTGACCATCAAGGTTCTCATTGCCTTCTTCCTTGGCCTCGCGCTGTACAATGTGGTCGAACTGCAAGTTCTCATCTTCGGCACATTTGCTAAGTTCAAGGGCTTATATTTCTGGAGCTTGGTCATCTCCTCCTGGGGCATTATTCCCTACTCAGTCGGGTTCCTCTTCAAATACTTCTCTATCCTTACCGGTGGAGCACGATGGTTTTCCATCTTCCTGCTTTCTATCGGGTGGTATCCCATGGTGACAGGCCAAGCAATCGTGCTCTGGTCGCGCCTCCACCTTATTGTCGCCGGCGAGAAAGGCGATAAGATTCTCCGGTACACCAAGTGGATGATCATTGTTGATGCCATCATCCTCCACATACCCACGACCGTCCTTACCATCGGCTCAAACACCAAGAGCCATCCACAGGCCTACGTGAGTGGATACAACGTGATGGAGAAGGTGCAGATGTGCGGCTTCTTTCTACAGGAGGTCATCCTGTCATCGATCTACATCGCCGAGACTATTCGCATCCTCCGCTCTTCGGTTCAGGAAAGCACGAAGAGACTGATGTACCAACTTATGGCCATCAACATATTGATCATTGCCATGGACTTGGGTCTCCTGGGTCTCGAATGTGCTTCTCTGTACATTCTCGAAACGATCACCAAGCCAACCTTCTACTCGATCAAGCTTAAGTTAGAGTTCGCCATCCTTGGAAAACTGGTTCACTTCGTTGGAGGAAGAAAACCCTCACTCCCCGTCACTAGCGACGAGAAGCGCAACTCGTCCGCGCTGAAAGGCGAATCTGATATCTCCGAGTTCGTGGATTTGACCAAACTCAACACCGATGTGACAAGGACGTCGCAGCCGAAAAGGTCCAGTACTCGAAGCCGGGCTGATGCTCGAGATCTGGACCTTGATCTGGAAATTGCTAGACTTGAACACGTCGAAACGCTTCCATCTCAGTAGGACTATAGCGGTCTCAGGGAGACGATGATGAGATATGAGCGCTGGCAAAGTGACGGAAAGGGCACGGGAGACGAGGGAGAGGTTGTCTCGTGCGCTAAGATCTAGAGGGGTATGCTGAGGTTCGACAATAGAGACTTGCTCACAATTTATCTCCCCTGCGTCGTCAACAATGCTGACAGCATGCCTTGGCACCACTGCATCAACGCATTTTCACAACAATACAATGCAATGACGTTTGCATAGCGAGTACAGTAGGTACGTAGTACCTGTACCCGTATCAAGACGCTATCTCAAAGATGAAATCCGCAATTTACCCCGGGAAAAGGTGCCTAACGAGAGCCCCAAGGGGTTTGAAGAGCTACGGGGCCACTCACGCCAAGGACGGCGCTGCCTCAAATATTTCCATGAGGCTGATCTGAGTTGGTCTAGATCAGCATGTGGAGTAAGAAAAGTCCCTGGGATTCGTCAAATGAAACACGCCATGAAGTGTCTCGATGCCCTCCACAACCAACACCTGTCACAACTATTCCCTTTATTTCTCCGAGGGAGATGCCGTTAGTCCTGTTGGCACAATCTAAACAAGGTTAGTTACCTTATAAGTACAGTGAGCGGACGCCGCCTACAACTGGCATTAGTTGGCGCTAAGTTTCATTCGACGACTTTAGCGATCGACTCAAAGTTAGAGGACTCGGGATTGGGGCCCCTTAAATTTGAATTTAAAGGGAGAGCGATTAACCTCACCTTTAGTGCCACCAGCTGCAGAGGAACTTATCCCAGACCGACGGATTCAAGGAGGACGACGGGCCAAAACCAAGGAAGCTATGGAGGTAGACAATGGACGTGAGGCCTCGCCAGAGTCGGTCCTACATGGAGAATGGCTTCAGGTAAGAAAGAATCCCCCCAACGACAGCCCGTACTGTAGTTCGAGCGACGAGCTCTGATGCGAAGGGACTCTCGGCGGTCGGGTCCCGGAGCTGAAGTAAGGGCCTGAGGGTCAACCCCTTGTGTCGCGACTGGTGGTGTTGTTGTTGATGCGCGAGAGAAGGTCTAGAAACTGATCGTCCGAAAACTGAAATAATAGGCCAAGGGAAGTCGCTGGCCGCCCGATGTCGCGTACCGTCTAGACCAGGAATTAAAGAAGACGAAACTCCTCGACAAGCCGGTGGGGCGGCACCATCTTGAACAGGATGTTCTGCAGCCGGTGTATGCAGCCATTAAGCCGTTCTTTACCGGGGTAAAATGGGACCGCACGACGGAACAACAGCTCTACCGGAAAGTTCACACCCGCCTGGTGCGACTGAGACATGATCGAATTACGCGGGCTCGACACCTACGAGGGCCGAAACGGAGAGGCGTCCTTGAGGAGCAGTTTCAGCAATTTGAAGAACAGGTCACTCAGCAATTTCAGGAGTTCGAAGAACAGATCACTCAGCAGTTTCAGGAGTTCGAAGACCAGGTCACTCGGCAGTTTCAGCGGTACGAGCAGGGCATAGAAAAGGTCGCTCGGCGGATTCAGCGCTATGAGCAGAGGTTAGAAGAGGTCGCTCGGCTAGCCGCGACCGCTGGTCAGCTGGACGAAGCCATTGTTCGGTGCGAGTCGAGGGAGCAACGGAGACCCACCTCACTTGAGAGAGGATTACAGTCAGATAGGGTGAGGATCTCGGCCCTGCTGTCCTGCCACGGTGAGTCACACCAAAATGGCAATCCCTAGCCCGATGAAAACGCGGGAATTATCCTTGGTTCGATGGGATGAAAGTGCCATTCAGACCAAGGGGGAAAGAAAGAATGTCAAGACCATCACCACGCCGAAGACGAGTGCGGCATCTGGACAGGGGGTGGGGGAGCAACACAGTGCCTGGATGGATGGGTGGAGTGGTCAGGGCAGTCTCCGGCGCATCGGGGCCAAGACGACACGACTCGAGGAGGAGACCTGGACTAGAAATGGCCAGGCCAAATGGATGGGACCGGAATGAGATGACCCTCCTCCTGGACCGACCGAAGTCGTACCCTTCTAACATGGTCACCTCCATCTCCACGGTCCATGGATGGTGCATCAAAAGGCACCGTATGCGATTGGAAGCCGGATACCACAAACTTCCAAGTGGACCTCTTGCGATCAGGACACTCATTCTCAGACCTGCTGATGTCTGAATGCTACACCCATCCATAAGGCCTTTGGCAAGCTTGGGATTTCGTTGGCACCTGAGGGAATCTCAGCGAAGCGCGGCTTCCTCAGCATTTGACGCTTACATACGAATCGAGACGACCGGCTCCTTTTGGTTTCGGAAAATGAGCAACGCCGAGCCAGGAGAGCACAATGCAACAAGGTATGCTTACTCTTGAATACGACAAGAGTGCTGGGATATGCGATATCGGTCGAGTATCGCGACTGCCTCTTGATGCCAACTGGCACCTACCAATTGATCACATCCATAACGACGGGCACTCTCTTTCTGACGACATGCACTAGCCTTTTGACATGTCTCCCAGAATACCCGACCACAAGCAAATCCACAACTCCACGTTAGCCACCGCCTCAGAGCTTATCTAGTGGTACTTCTGCTAGACCACCCTCTCCGCACACCGACCTGATCATGGAGCATCAGCACAACACTTCTTCGAGGATTACGCTCTCCCTTTGTCCGCCTATGCTCTCCCCTCCTCCACCAGTATCACATCTTACTCGACGACCTTCGGCCCATGCCCATGACGAAATCCCGCATCGATGCTAGACTACCCCTGCGACCACGCGACGCACTCGAAGGCACACTGGTCGACATCGCCATACTCTCCCTCCGCTGCGCCACACTCGCGAGACTTTGTCTCCGCATGTTCTCGTTGTTCAGCTGTGCTTCCTGGTCCTCAAGGTCTGAGGGTCGATATACGTTCGCGAAGCCGCCTGTATTCGACAACCCCATTATGCGTTAGCACTATACATGACAGTAAAAGCTCAACGATCGTCGAAATCTCTGATCCTGATGCTGAATGATGGGGGAAGCGTGAAAAGCCTACCTCTTCCCGTATGATGCCGGCCTTGGACAAGGACAATACCAGGCGCCGAACGATCATATAGCAGCCGTGTCATGTCCTCGTCATCGGCCTCGTCGACTTTCCTTGCGAACGAAATGTTTCCCGTCCCGCCTATGCCTGTTGAATATCGCCTGCCAGAGCTGAACTGAGCGGGTTGGTCGCTGGATTGAGACTCGGCAGTCTCCAGGGGCCGGTGCGTGTCTCGAGTTGATGTGTTGATGAAGTTACCTTTTGCTCAATAGTTAGGAGGGGGCCTTCTAGACACGACGGAGGAAAGTCTGGCGTGGCGAAGGGGAAGACGAAGCCGATCTTACCTGCGCCGCCGCGCCCGAAATGGACGTAGCTCGCTTTATCCTTGGTCTGGACCGTCATTGTGCGGTCGAGATCGAAATGTCGTTGGGTATTGGTTGATAGAGAAGATGAGGGAGATCAGAGCAGCTCATACGCCTTCACTCGCGCGGTGCAAATCCCCACGTCCTCGAAGGGTGGTCCCAGCGACAGGACGGCTTCAACGAGTGCAGTACTGTACTGGGGCAGAGATGTTGAGCTCTAGGCGAATGTCCCGAGACGAACGGTGCGAGTGCTGTGCCCCTCGAGTCACGAGCCACACCACAGACACAGAATTAGAACCAGAACCAGAACCGAAACTAGAAAGTAGTGTTTCAAACTAACTTCCCGAGCCATCGTGCTCCTTTAGTAGCAGCCCCCCCCCCCCCAACACCAAATGCACGGCATGCAGGCACGCAGGTGACACACCTCCACCTCCACACACGCAAGTGGAATGATGACCGGGGATCCGACACTGCCAATGATCTCAACCCGAACCACGGGACACAGCGCAGAGCACAGCACGAACCGGCGTGATGGATCGACGGATCGACGGAACCCCAATGGATGAAGATGACGGCACACCCAAGTGAACCACCGGTCGAGGCACGAGTACCCTGGATGTCCTGTGTCGGTCCTATCCAATCCTATCCCGAAGTATTCTAGCTATTCGGTTCTATCCCGTTTATTGGCCCGCGTCGCCCAAAGATAAGGAAGGCTATACGAAGCGCATCGACCGCTCGGACCAATCGACGTGCCGATTCCTCATGTTTCGAGCGGACGGATCGGTCGCCCATACGAGGTCATCATCGCCCATACCGAGATCATCTCCATCTTCCTCTTTCATCCCCGTAACGCGGTCGGTCGATGGAAGGAAGGAAGGACAGTCAGACAGTCAGACAGACAGACAGATAAGCGAACACAATCGGACGAAAGCGGCCACGAATGCCGCTCAACAGAACTAGGCTGATTCATTCTCATGCTGATCTAGCCTCGAGGCTCATGCTCGGTGACTTATTACAAACCTCGTACTTGGGAGCTTGGGTGTAAGCTTAGCGTTGCAGAAAACCAGACCACACAGGAAGTGCCAGCGGCAGGGGTAATTGGAAAATCGAGCCTGAAAACCTGGACCTGACTTACTTGACGATCTCAAAGCCTGAACCTGAACCCGAACTTGACTCTGACTCGGAAGATATCCAACAAGGACCCTGGCCGCCGCCCTCCCCCACTACTTGATTCGAATATCACCGACAGTAAGATTTCACAAACTCAACTATATACAGTACGGTATGTAACTAGGATGCGAGGTTGCGTCCACCCCGCTCGCGTGAGGCCTCAATCCGCAAAAAAAGTTGTGAAACATCCCGGGCGTTGGGACAGACAGCCGAGGCTGGGCATATTACTTCATCTCAGTCAGACGGGCGTGGCGTGGCGTGGCCGAGTTCGACGCATCCTGGGTATTATCCTATTGCATCCCTGTGCCCACGCGCGCGTCGATCAGTGGAAGGCCGTGATGTGATGTAAAGTGTGCGCGATTTAAATTGGGCATGCAATCTTGAAAAGTGTCACTGATATGCCGTTCGTTGTGTGCGCGGGTTCTAGGTACTAGTGCTAGCTCTCTACCCCGGATTTGTGGTCGGGGCGGTGAGGGGGATCTTCATTGGTCGGTTCCGGCTCCCCGCGTGGGAGATAAGCTCAAGGTCAAGGTTTGGTCAAGAGTTACCAAGCTTTTTTCCCCCTCGTAGCTGGCGCCATATGAGTGCATCGTTTGGCGTGGCGTGTGGCGTGGGCGGGGTGATAAGGGATTCTGTGGCCATTGGCTCACCGGGTTATCCTATGTGCTTCGTTTAGGATACGGTACAACATATCCTATAGTACAGTACGGTATCCTATGGTGTGACGTGATAATATCCTATTGTGTGTCTGTCTACCGTATCCTATTGTGAAAAAGGCTCATGTTCCGTCCGTGGATGGCACGAGAAGAATATCCTATGTACAAGGAGGGGGGGGGGGGGAACGTTGACCCGAGTCTAGCGCCGAAAGAGGGACAGAGAGTTTCGTTCTTGGTTGTGTGGTGCATTGCTTTGCAGTTGCAGTTGCAGGGAAAAGCATAGGATATCAAAAACACACCCTTGATTTGAACATGCCCTTCCCTCAGCCTATGTGCATAGTCATGGGCTATTATTACGTGATCGACTCGCTTGCGCCCGAGTCGTAAATAGTCATTCAAAGCTGCGGGAAAAGAAGTTTCCTGGTAAGAGGGGGAGAGAAGCACTCGATTGTGCGATGTGCTGCACTCCCTCTTGGGTGTTCCTTGCGGTGCTCGGACTCTTACACCGTGCCCGCGGATCCTCGTACTGTCACTCGAGAACAACGATCGTCGATCGTCGTGGGCCACAATGTCGAGTATTGATACTTGACGTCCATTATGGGAGCCCGACAGGCAGGTAGGTATAATGCACTGTGTCCGGGTCTTGAAGCGTTACTTACTTCTTTCTTGTTGTCTACGAGCACGGTTCCTCGCTTCCTTGCGTTGACGCCCAAACCTCCCTAGCGAGCGAGGGGTGGTGTGGAATCCCGTTTACCCGGGCACTGTGCGCTCTCTCTCACACCGGACCCGTCTCTCATTCTCTCTCACACCTGGCCAGCGAGAATCATTCGGTCGCGGATACCTAGCTAACTAGCTGGCTCTTTTTGTGGCGCGGCGTCCAACGTCACGGCCTTGACCTCACGCTCGTTTATGCTTAGTCTCTCACGCGCGCTACAGATTCCGAAGCTGGAAGCCGACTTCCTAGTTGAGTGTGTCTGGGCGGCATATGCGAGATCCATCTACGTATTCGAGCGACGTGTCTGTCGTGGGATAGGACACAACCAAAGCATGTACAATAGACCAATGACACGGCACAACTGTGGTGCAGAGCCGAATAGCGCGACGGCCAGACTTCCTCGTGGTTATCGCGAGGGAGAAGATCCAGTGCATTGCCAGAAATGGAGTTGATGACAGCCATCGGGAGCCGAGACAGTATTGCCGCAATGCAAGCTCACAGATATGTACCTTGGATAAGGCGGTGAGGAATCCATCTCCGCGAAGCCAGCTGACATGGCCATCATTTGCTGCTTGGGGAGGATAGAGACTGGTTATTCGAACTCATCGACCGAAGTGTTGGTCGTTTCCGTCCCACAGCCTGTCGGGTGACATGATTTTATTCTCTTCTTCTTCGTTGAGTCTGATGGACACGAGGATTGCTTCATTTGTCCCTCTGAGGGGAGCATCATCTCATCTTCGGCTTGCATTGGAGATGTGCGAGGATCTTTGGCACTCCTTCATGATGACTTTCATTGTGGTCTTCCCGCAGCTTATGCCACAGCTCAAGGAATACGACGGGTCACTCGCAAAAGGGGACAAAAGCTGTCAGCAGGAAGGCTGATTCAGAGTGTTGTGGGAGCTTCCGGAGTTCTAGAGCCGTGAAAGCGTCCAGACCTCAAATGCCATGAGTCCATCCATGAGTATATACTCGTTCGAGGAGCAGAAATTTGGCGTCGACGACAGAGGACTTCATTGTCGAGTCAGTGTCGAATGCCAGTCCTTTTCAGAAGGTGGCAGAGCCACGAGCACGAGCTGTAGATGTTCACAACTTGTTCGACGTGCCAGGGCCGTGGCTAGGAAATCCATGGAGATATGATCGATCACCTCGAGGATAAAAGGTCAGTAATGTGAACTTAGATCTTGAAGGATGAGAAAATGACAGACGCTGCTCAGTGGTCAGCGATGCAAGCCCATGGTCTCGGTCATATCGTGCCGTAACGGTAAATATGACGCTTATAAACCTCAAGTAGTATCCCAAAAGCAAGAAGCAGTATCTTACTACCATCATTCGGAGGTGGTCCCTACACTTCATTCAATCAACATCGAACGAACAGCGCAGGTGAGACAGCACCACCGGTTCTCCTGATTCAGCATGACCTTCTTCGGGCTCTCAAAAAAGTCGCTGTTCACCCTGTCGTGGGGACTCGAGAGTGGGCCGGGGTTGGGAAGCCCTCCAAGAGCCGAGAGAATTGATCGGCGGCGCTGCACGTGAGGTGTCGAATCCAGAGAGGTATGTACCTACCACAGCACAGCACAGACAGAAGGCGAGACAAGCTGTGGGCGTCGACGCGAGTTCGCCCTCTCCGTATGAAACGAGAGAACTCCCCCGTGGACTCTGCCTGCGCTCAAGTTCGGGAGCCCGAGGAGGGAGAATGAAGTTGGCCTTGCGCTGAAACCAGGTTGCAAGTCAATACCCACCACTTGTCGAGACAGACCTTCGCACAGACGCGACCAGTAGCCCAGGTGCAACGCAGGTGTGTCAAGGTTGATCCAGGAGCCTTTATCCCGCAAATGGCCATGGTATTCGTCGACTCCCACGGTGAAGTCAAACAACTAGGCTTCCACCTTCCGGCCACAACGGCGAAACAACGTGCCATTCGCGTGCTGGGATGGGCATCAACACCAGACTAGGCCCCACAAGCCTGTGGGTTCGCCAGGCCGGTGTCTCTCTCCCTTCGAGAGTTCGCATTCCTTGGGAGCTGAAGCGAGAGAGAAGTGACCTGTCGCGAATAAGTTTGACGGGTGGACTTGGATATCGTCCAGTGTGGATATGACTGGCATGCGTGTTATAGGCGTCCTCGTACACGCAACCTACAGTAGTCAAAATGGCAAGCTCTTCCCCATCACGAATCACGAGGTCTCCCCGGCGCGCAATGACTCGTATGCCAGCCCATCGAACTCGCCTTACTGTGTATGGAGTCGGGCTCGCACACGGGAGCACTCGTTAGAACCTGTTTTTCCCAATGTGCTGGATATCGAGGATCAGGGAGCATTGCCCCGGTTTCGTGGTCAACTCCGACGTGGGCATCGTTTCCAACTCTCGTGGGCATGCCTGCCTTGAGGTGGGCGGGTGGATGCTGCCCTGTCCGACTCTGCGCAAGGGGTGCCACGCAAGGAAGGTATGGATACCCACCCTCATTCCAGTTCCCCGTGCCGTGCCGCATGGGAACGTGGCTTGAGATTCGGATTATTACTTGCAGGGGAAGGTGATTACATGGAGGCAGCGGCTGTGATTGACAGTGTGAAGGTGTGTGAAAGGGTGACTCAAGAGGCACGCTCGATGACGCGTACACAGTAACTTGTACTCCGTACGAGGCACGCATGTGCGATGGGCGGCTACGGTGTTCGACTTCTGTCGCTGCTTTTGTGTCGGAATCGAGATCCATAGAACGGGAGTTGACGAGTGCGTTTACTTGTTTGCAAGAGGGCAAGTCCAGGTTGTCCGGATTCGGTTGACAACCGGTGTGACTGACTGCTTGGGAGGGAGGGAGTCTCAGCACGTCGAGACTCACTTTCCGCTACAGTGCATACCAGGTATGTACGAGCGCAGTAGGTGGTGCTTCGCCGGATCTGGACGCATGGGCTGCAGCAACATGAGCATGCTAGGACAAATTCTTAGGTGCCCTTCTCAGTACGGAATCCGCTCTGCCTCCCCTGTCGGAGATTAGGACCACTGGGGCTTCGAACTCCCTAACTGCCGCGATCGAAGAAGGGTTGGGTGCAAGGGAAGTTGCATGGCAGATGCATGACTTGGAAGTCACTGCTGCCCGCTCACACCCCCTTCGGGTGGCCTCCCAATCCGCTGTGAAAGCAAGGGGCGGCGAAACCCAATTGCGATGCCAGGGTGACCTGCACGGGTACTGCTGTGGTAGGCACGAGGCAACTGGGTTACCGGCCCTCCTTGCCTGTTCGGTCCCAAGTGCGTCTGCGGGCATTCCATTTCCGCAGTTCCCCTGGCGCCACCTCTTGTCCATCATTTCCCCTTTGACACGGCCGTGACTGTCATCCCACGCGATACTCCGTATCGGGTCCCAGCTTTCGTACTGTAGCTCGTGCGCGTGCCGCACAGTGTGAGGGCGAGCTGAAATCCTCATGGTTACACAGCGGTGCGCGACTACGAGTACGAGAACTCCGCTTGGCTCGGTCAGGGATGCACTGGTGAAAGTGTGTGCCTACTGTCGTGTGTGGTGCGATGGTCTCTGCGCATATGACCTGTCAGAATTTTTGCCGGACACCACGAATTGCGCTTTCCTCTGCGAACAGGGTGGAAACAACGTGCACGATAGATTCTGTGTTCGAAGTTTTTCGGCAGACACATCAACATGCCTTACCCTTCTAGGCATGAGTAAGTCTTCCGCTTTGAGGTGGACGTTTTCGAACCTTGCGTGGCCGTCGCCATTGAATTGACACTCACCCTTACATGCGACAGGCACCGAGTCACGAAGGCGCCTCCCAAGCTGAGAGTCAGTCCATCGACGGTGTCGGAACGGAGGCGGGAGGGCCGGCATATCCCTCAACTACTCGTACCGAGTACGCACGGGAGTCACAGTGCTACATACCGAGTATGGAATCATTTCAGTAGAGGGCTCCAGAATGCTGTGGACGTTGACCGTGATGGTGGGCATTAAACCTTCCCGGGTAGAAGGGTCCCCCAGGCGGTCACGAGTATGGAGTCGGCAACGGGCACCTTTGGCCGGTCCGTTCCATCAGCTTGCTTGGCCGCTACTAGAACGATCGATTGAAACAGAATCCCGTTCTATGAGCCAGGAATCCAATCTTGACTGATGATGCAACCAACAATGGTGACGAGTTGGTGGCCGTTTCAACGGCGTTCGCGAATCGCCGCGGCCTCGCTTGCGCGGGAACTCGCCGTCGAAAACATTAATCAGTCATACTCTTCGAAAGATTAGTGTACTTGTACAGAGCACGGTACGCTCTAGGTACCGGGTATGATCGAATCTCCATAGTACTTGTTAGTAGTCAAAAGTGTGCGCTCCGTCATGGCCTCACGGTGACGTCGGTGTTTGGCATCGGCAGCGAGGTCGCGCGCTTCGCCGAAACTGGTACATATACCCCCCCCTGTGCGTCGCGAAGGGCGAAAAGTATAATTTCCACAGTAACATAACGTCGCCTGAGTGCCCTGACTTTGCTTTTCCCGGCGTGCCCCAACGGTTTCAGGCCTAAGGTGATGGTCGCCGTGTCTGGACTTGTGTCCATATGAGTGCTGCGGACTGTAGACGAGTACCACGGTACTCGGTACCAAGTACTGCTTCTGGACCGATGACATTGCACTGCAGGGGCCCAGCAGAAGGACCGACAACAAAGTGTGCTTCATTTCCTTATTAGGAGATGTTCGTCCGGCACCGAAGGATTGCCGCCTTACCTCACCTCATTCTGAACGGCCTTACGACTCCGACTGTGTGTATCGGGTACCTGATACAACCGTGTACCAGGTACCAGGTGCCTGGGCGTCCACCAGCGCCCCATCCTGCCTGGCTGTGAACCAGCACGACTACAGTAAGGGATTATTGAAATGTCTTCTAGACGTGCTGACCCTCGTGGGGCAGCCCTGGATCGTGTGTCCGTGTTGCTTCCATCGCCACGCCTCCCGACGGGTAACGTCTCGTCCCGGGCGTTGGAGATGAATTACCAGTAAGCCCCGGGATTCGAATCAGGAAGCAGGACGGTTGAAATCCGATTGGGTCGTTCCTGGCACCGACCAGGTCCACGTCACAAGCCTCCACCGGCATCAGCCTTGCATGGTCTGAGGGTAGCCCCCTGGATTTGTTTCCATGCATCGGTCCGGCGGATGACCGTTGATCTCTCTACAGTAATCGCTCAGGGCACCAGATGATGATTCTCCACAGCGTGAATCGAAGATTTCATGGTCCCTGGAACTCAGGACCTACAGTACTAGTACCACAGTACACGGACACCACGGTCCTGCGAACCCCTTACGAATACGATCACCTACTGTTGGAACGAAACAAACTTGCCTCGACTCCTTGCAGCGGAGAATCGCTGCTTCCTGACACCGTCCCGACATGGCCATCGTGAGTAATAGCCCCCTTCGGTAACCTGCTATACTTGCGCAAAATGTCAGGTGGCGCTGCGGCACCGGGAACTCAAGTCCGTTCAAGGCTTGTGGTGTGTGATCTGTGGTCTGTGGGCTTCTCCATCCAATGCGCTGCGTACGGGGAAGTCAGCTTTTGTCGTCAACCTGGCAATCTCCGTGGATGCGTCGCTTAATGCCGGCAACCCCGCCACGGACGAAACACTGCGCACGATCGCCAACCTGACAGAGTCCGCGCCCCGGTATGTGGCCGTGTATGTGCCTCATCCGGGCGTGAATAATCACTTACCACTGCGCTATTGTCGCCGGCTGCTTCATCATACGGGTAGAGTAAGCAATGACGGTGATTGAATACCTTGTGATTGAGGGGGAGAGACACGTTTGATGAAGTAGCTTCTTGGGGAACGAATGACACTGCGTGTTTCATCTTGAGTGGATATCGCTTTGTATAGAATGTTCGTGGCCATATCCGTAGAGGTAAACCCAAACCGGCATCGGGGGCCCTTTTGTGTGCAACTGCAACCGTATTGGGTTGTTACCTATTCTGCCCTTCCTCCGAGTGTTCATGCTTCTGCATCTATTCCATCTCCCCCAAAGAGGATGTCGACGGTTTTGTGGCGTCGTGAAACAAAGGATGAGACCGACAAGAAGAACCTCCCAGCGCCATCGCTAACGAAACGAAAGAAACGAGAGGACTGAACAGTCCTTAGATAGCCATACTGCGCTGGACGCCGTAACCGATGTATGTACTGATGTCCACCTCGGACGCAAAAATGCCGTGGTGGACAATTTCTCAAATAGGATCATTGTTGGAAGTGGCCTAGATGGCGGTGCTGTTGTACCCGTCGTGCATTGGATGATGCGTGTGCTGAATCAAAACTCATGGCTGATCGAAACCTGAAAGGTGATAAACTTCATGTGGACGTTCGTGTCGATGCCCCTTCGGCTGGCGCCTTTGCGAAAGGCTAAGCAGAAGCTGGCCGTCCTTCTCGAGTTGGCGCGCATCCCGGGGCTCTTCTCGGGAACAGTGCTTCGCAATCGACCGTGCTCGTCGCATCCTGATGCCTCGGCGAGTTCGGGCCGGCCCACCCTCACGGAGGACTTGCTTGGCTCGAGTGTATGTGATGGGAAGCATGGTGTTGGAACCGGAATCGCTGTCAATCTCATGTTCGCCTCCGAGTTTAAGGTCGGCATGAATAGGCGGCATACCGTCCTCTGACAAGGTGCTTTTCGGCTCTGAAGACGGCAGCGGCGCGGGATTCATGAGCTCGTGTAGATCCAAAGCAGACCGCGAAGGCTTTTGCGGAGTTACGACAGGCTGCGGCGTGGAGGGTGTAGATCGAGGCCGGGGTTCCAGGTCCAAGGCTGGTAACGGCGTGAAGTAGTCAGATTGTATCCGGAAACTCATCAGGTCTTCAGCGTGAGGTGAGTTGGGGCAGCATGTTTCCTCTACGCGGTAAGCTGCAAAGTACTTGTCCAATTCCCGGAACGTGGACTGCATCCGCTCAATATGGTGGGCTTCGAAATCGCCATTGCGAGTGCCCAGCTGACCGATGGCGAATTGACGTTCATGGGTCTGTTCAAGCATTGACGAGTCGGAGTACCTTTGTAGTTGAGTCGGGCCTATCAGAGCGTAGAAAAATACGTTCTGCTCAGTGAGATGGGTGTACCAGTAAGGTCTTTGCTCACTGAAGGTTGTTGTTAGTAGGAACGAAGAGTTGACGGAGAGAGCTCGAGACGTACTTGTGCTTAAAATTGTCCCATGTGACCATCGTTACGAGACTCCAGGTCGAATCATAGGGTTCAGTCGGGTTGGGTCTGCGTCAAAGCCGTGGTCGAGGATTTGACTGGTATTATACTCTCATCAGGCTGACATCAGGAGTGTCGAGTGCAAGGACAAATAAGGCCGAAGCATTGGATTGCCCGGGAGGGCAGGGGAAGGTTGCAGGACACGGTGATATGCCTGTCAGCCCTATCGAAATTTAAGCAGGACCAGTGTTTTAGTTGATTTGCCCGGCTCGGTGTCCTGCCAGATTCTGGGACCGGCTGACAAGACACACAAATTGTCGATTCTCGTTACAGTCGAATTCTGACCTAAGTATTCAGGAATGATCTGAATGAGGCCCGTTCGGCGGGGGAGCGGGAGTGACAAGTGACGGATGGATCGGGTGGATGAGAATCCGAACGTCCAGCTGTTTGGAGCCAATAAACGCCGACAGGGCGGGCGAGCTACACAGGACTGGACGACAGCTTGGTCCTCCGTTCAGAAACCAATCCGCTCAGGACGGGGAGCTTGGAGAGGCACCTTTTGCAGGCCACGGGACAAATTGACGGCAGCTGGTCGAACTGAGGTCGGGGATCCTCCGTAGATATAGTACACGTATAAAGGAGTTGAAGACGCCAATGGACATTGGAGTATAGACCGCAGCACAAGAATGGCGGATTGCAGGAAGGTCTGAGCGCGAAATGGTGAATGAGGATTGGAGGACGCAAGCTGAATGCTTCGGACGGGATGCCAGTTGCAGCGCGCTGGAGCTGGGACGCTCTGGATCGTGACGAGGCAGGGATGGCGATGTCAGTGGTTAGGATGTGGGAATCGAGGACTACAATCAGGTTCGGCTCGTCCTGATCTGATGGACAAAGACGCGAAAAGCAGCGGCGGATTATTAAAACGACAACTCCCTGCAGGTGAGCGTCGAGGAAGTTGCGGATTGTTGGGTTGATAGCGGACCTTGCGGCCCAGCTTTTGACAGCAGGATCACCAGGAGGGCGGGCTAGAGTTCTCTCACCCTCTGCTTCAAAAAGCAGCGAGCTGCAGCATGGAGATCAAGCTGCTGGACGGGTACGCTTGCATGGATCCCGATCATGGGTATTTTGGGATGCCCCCATGACCCTTGACCAGGGAGCCACGCCCCATGCGTGTGCAGCGGGTGTTGGTGCCAGATGGTCTGGTGCGGCCCAGAGCAGCGGATGGGGAGCCCCGGGAGCCAGCGTTACGATTGGGAGGCCGCCCGCTGCCAGAGCGGAAGGAGTGGGTGATCGTGTGGCGAAAGACATTTGCGAAGAGACGCCGGCATGTTGGATCGTCGTGGAGAACACGGAGATGCGCATACCAGCTAACGGCAAAACGGTTTAGCAGTGACCTTGAGCTGCAGAACCGTCGCCGACGTTCGTTTTAGCCTCGAGGGCTGATGCAAGAAGGCGCCTCCACCACCGCGGAAGGGAGGCCAGGGAGGCCAAGCGCCCCCATTAATTAGTACAATTGACAGGAATCAGGCACGCAGGCCTTGGAGCTTGGGCGTAAGGGGGAGGGGGCCTTCCTCCCTATCGAAGCCGATAATCAGCGGTAATCCGCCAGGGCAGTAAATTCAATTGCCTGCCAACCTCATGCTTCTGGGGGCACCACTCCAGCGAACGGAGCCTCAGGGTATGAAAGGAGAAATCCATGGTGGTCTCCAGTATTGAGCAGGTGATCCTGGTGACTTGTGGCATGATGCACCGTACGAGTACCGCCTCTTCGACACTTCGTCGTAGTCTCCTTCAGCTCGCCTTGGAAGCGATGAACTCTATCTGAGTGTCTAATTTCTACAGGGCCCTAACTGGACACTCCGTGGCTGGAGAGCTGGTCAATGCTACAGTGGATCGGCGATTGGTAGACAGCTTGAGCTAACAGTCAGGCAAGTCAAAACAGCGAGGATCCCTCTCCAGGCTATTGTCACGGTGGCTTGTTGGTTACGAGTCGGAAGTCCCGAGGGCGCAGGTCACTCTAAGACAAGGCACGGTAAGTGCCGTTACGCAAACATTCCAAGGCGCATTAATTGAACATGCGGCGCAGGTGCGGCGTCGCTGTTCCAGTTTTAATGGTTCGCGAGCAGTGAGCAGTGTCGCATTGACTTCCCCCTCGGCGCGAACAAGGCGCGGGCCTTGTTTAGCCAAACTCCTTTCGAAACGCAATCATCATTGGTACGGGGAACCAGGGAAGCCATGCTTGGGCAAGGAAACGTGGGCGTGTGCCCATTCCTGCCTGACAACCGAGTTCCTGGGTTATGGAGAAGGATCCCAGCTGAAGGCCCTTCCCCACGATTACTTGGGACTTGTGAGCTAACTTTCAGATGCAATTTACGTACTACTGTACTCCCCAGTGACGCCGTCCTCGAACCAAACGCCTTGTGGTCGCCGAGGATGCAGGAAACAAAGACACAGTGCTGTATACGGAGTAGCGAGGAAAAAGGAACTGGAGGTCACATTGACGTGAAGCCCGAATCGATCTGCCTCTTGTCGTCTGTCCCCTGCACCCTGCCAACGCACGGCCAAGCAAATGTTCGATTCACGGTGCGGAAGGCGGACGTCCCTGAAACCTGCGCAGAGAGCTGCACTTGGTGCCTTCGCCCCGCAATCTCTTGTAAGCCAGACTCCCGGGTAACGGAGCCAGCGCATCCAACCACTCCCTGAGTCCCACTGTGTAGGCTGAGTCCTAGCAGTCTTGACCCTGCAGCTCCCTCCGGAGCAGACTGACCGGTCTTCTATCAGCACCCATGATAGGCTCTCGAACATGCATAGACTTCGCATGATTCGGATTGCTTCGCCAACACCCAAGGGTATACGAAGGAGGCTTCCCGCTTCGACCAGGAAGGAAGCTCAACGCTGTTCCCAATTTTCATCTGACTCCCATGTAGAGAAGTGTCTGGCGACTGGCCGTCCACTAGAGTACTAGCGCTTCGGGTCTCACGATCACTAATTGACGTGGTGGGAAACAGGATACTGCCATCACAGTACCTAGTACTCCGTACTCCGTACCTTGTACCGGCAATCATGAGTGTCCTTGCCCTTTGTCGCAGTCCACTCTCGAAGCATGGCCCGGGCTGTTTGATGTACTGTGTCCTTTGCACCAGCGTGGCAACAACATTGCCGACAAGTGACTTTACAGGAAATGGGCGCGGCATTGGAGTGCACGATCTGACTGTGTCAGCTACCCTAGGCGCATGCCTACTGAACTTTGTTCTGTCAACGCATCCCCGTATACTGTGGACGAGCACAACGAAACACAAATATCGTTGACGGACGTCTGTGCTTCCCTCCGAGTAGAGTCTGGATGTGCGTCGCTCGAAGCACAGGCGACATCCGAATGCGAGGCTAGACCGTGTGTGACAAGAGAGAAACAACCGCGCTGTTGCAGCAGCACGTGTATCGTACCCGGGCCTCGAGAAGCCTTCTAGCTATTTGCTGTGCAAGGGATACCGTGACGTCACAACTCGATCGTCCGCGATACGATGTTACTATGACGCTTCTAGCGAACGCTCCTTGCAGTTCTTAGTCAGAACGGAGTCTCCGACAACCCCTGCGAGTTGTGCAGTATCCAACCGAAGTTTCACGGCAACAACTATACGACCACAAAGAGTAGAAGGTCGCAAGAGATCCGAGTGAACTCGGAGCAGCCGTATGAGGCGCGGAGGCGGAGAACTTCTGCCTGCTCCCAGTCGCCGTCATCGCAACCTGAACTGACTTGTCAGGAACTTCTCGGGTTGCCACAGAGTCCTCGCGAGGAGCGCCAACCCAAGGTTCCTGATTCAATTCATCAATTTTAAAACGACCTGAGGTGGGTCAGCACCGTAAGGCCAAACTCAGTCGTACAGAACTGCCGGTTGATCACCCCCACTTGTTTCAAACCATATCCTGGTGCGAGGATAAGGGTCCGCTCCTGGAAGGGGGAGGCTGCGGGTGGACGAGGCCTTCCGGTGCCCTTCCGCCTCGTCCAATCCTCCGATTCTTGTATCAACAGCAAGGCTAGCGACATCATCCGAAACCAGTGTCACGCCGGACTCCAATACACCTTGGAAGAAGCAAACGCAACCCGGGAAAGCATATGCAGCAGCAATGGCTGATGATGCTTTGCACTCCCTTCAACGTGCCGTGTGGAAAGCCCGGCTGCCTTTGCAGATAAGACTAGCCGCTTCAGAATGCCGTACCTTTGATGGAGCGGATCCCTACTTGGTAAGAAAGTACCTCTGTGAACACGGGTCGTTGAACGCCTGACATCCTATGTTCAGAGGGCGTGCACAAGCGGACTGACTTGTAATTTTGCTAGATTTCTCTTCCACGCCTGTCGTACCTCCCCCTGCTCCTTCCGCGGCTGCATGCGTTCTTCTCGAGTTCTCTTATCGCCGATCCCGAATCAGTATCACCTTATTCCGGCTTTTTCACCTATGACGATGTACCCTTGAAATGGCATCTGCCTTTGGGCCTACTCTACGATGTCTATGTCGCGTCCACTCAGGACGCCCGGCAAGACCACTTGACTCCGGCCCCTTTGCCTTTCAAGCTGACTGTGCATTTCATGCCAGACACTGAAAAGCCACTCCCCCCGGAGGCAAGTCCCGTGGTGCTGCATGATTCGTTTATCAACTCGGTCAAGGAGGCTGATTTTCTGAGATCTGGCACGGCAAAACCGATCATGACGCTCTCTGCCCAAGAGAGCAAGGCGCTGTGGACTTCGACTCAAGAAAGCGACTTGCCGACTTTCTCAAAGATTCACAGCTCCCTGGTCCCACCACCAGGGCAGATGCGACATATCCCGCTGCGACTCTACTTACCTTCTGCGCCGGATCAGGACGCAAGCAAAGCTCAGATCAAAGTTCTCCAGTCACACGTTTCGCCAACGATCGCAGGTGCAAACCAAGGGGCCTCGCCCGCGGCACTGCGAGGTGGTGGCACAGCGGGACAGCCTCAAACACTGGGAACGGCATTGCATCAGTTGGCTCCCAGCTTGTTTCCGTCTAGGAGGACTCCAATTCTTGCAACACCCCTTCTGCATGGTGCACCAGTGCCGATGAGCGCGGCCCTAGAGGAGCTGGTCAGATGGGGTTGTTATGCTGATGGCTGGGTGTCTGTGGTCATAGCCATGCGCGGCTGATGTTTGGCTAATAATGTCCGCAGCTCAATGGGGCTTGCGGGAGTAGGAGGATTAT
This sequence comes from Phialophora macrospora, assembly GCA_000835435.1. Lineage (NCBI taxonomy): Eukaryota > Fungi > Ascomycota > Eurotiomycetes > Chaetothyriales > Herpotrichiellaceae > Phialophora > Phialophora macrospora. The sequence goes on along the minus strand of KN846956.1, from coordinate 829,163 downwards.
CATGCTTTGGGTCTTGTAGAAAGAGGTGGGAGGGCCCGCCGACGTCATGCTGTGGCTGAAGTTGAAACGTGCTCAGCCACAATCCAGTGAACCGCCTTTCAGATGGCCTTCAAGAGCCGCCCACTGCAACTGACGTGTCAAGCAACCCACCACACGTGGTGCCGGCAAAGCATATTGTCCTTCCTGATACAGAGGCTCGTCGACATGCTACTGTAGCGCTTGCTGGGAAATAGGGCGTGCACCTGTAGCGACCAAAGTCGAAGAGTCGCCCATCCGGCTGCATCGTCAGCATGCCTCCATTCCCCGGTGAAGAATCACTGATTACAGTGTAAGGCGCAACCGCGTGTGTCCCTCCCACATGCGACCGCAATCTAACTTTGGCACTTTGCTACCAGGTACGCCGACCTCCATTCTTACTTCACAGCGCCCAGCCCTCGACCGGCTCTCCATCGCTTCGATAAAGCCTCCTACTTCTACATCTACTACAATTCCACCAGGCAGACCAGTCGTGTCGAAGCCGCGATCTATGCTGGGACGCCTGATCAGACCGCCTTCAACGGCTTTCTGGACAACGTGAAGGTGATTCATTCCCACAGATTCCCGACCAGAGTGACACTGGTGGTCGATGGGGACCCCGCGAACACTTCGCCCACTTCGCCGCGTACGGCGAGAGATCCGGAGGAATGGCGTCTTGCCAGTTCAGACCCGCGAGACCCGGGCACAACAAAATACAAGATCCATACCATCGACATCTATCTCTGGAATCAAGACGACTCGAAATTGGTAATGGACATATTCAAGAGACTGCTCCCTCGCAATCAGTTGGACATTGAGGAGGATCAGGAAGAGTCTCACCATCATGACATGGTGAGCCCTGTGGTTCAGAATCTGGAGAATGTGGCTATATCCGACCCAGCATACAAAGACCGGCATGATGATCACGCTTCAGAACCTCTACACAAGCCAGTTCAGCCATTCCCCCCTGCTGCCGTCGCCAGTCAATCGCCTGCTCCTGGCCAACCAGCGTCAGCTTCGCCTATCTCAGTCGCTGCCAGTGGCGGAGGGAGAACATCTGCCAAACAAGCACCAGTGACTGACTATACACCACTGGCTTATAATCCAGCAGCACCCGCCGCACCCGAACCGATTGCACATAGAGAGGACACGCCTCCTCCAGTCGACGCCACCGACGGCACAGGGCTGGCTGCCGCCGCGAAGCATGACAACCCATACGCCCCTCCACAGCACCCACAAACCTTTGGGGGTCCGCCATCCATGGCTGCAGGTGCGTATGGACATTATGGCTCTCCACCACCACCCCCACCCTCGTTTGGGCCTCACGCCACCACGTCACCTGCACCATCTTTCGGGCCTCAAGCTGCACCGACAGTGGTACCATCTTTCGGACCTCACGCTTCTTCAACGGCACTGCCGAACTCTCCTCGGACATCTGTGTCAACAGGCTTCGCACCGCCTCCGACGAGTGCAGGTTCCGACAGTAGCCGCCATCCGTCAATCGCTGCCCAAACGTATGTACCCCATGGCCAGGATCCGAACTCCCACATCTTTGGTCAGCCGCCAGTGCAGACTCCTGGCACACAGTTCTACCAATCAATCAATGACCACCCGCATAAACCACTGCAACACATACAGCCTCAGTATCCCGACTACCTGGCCACCGGACAAGCTCCAGCACCAGCACCGGCAGCTCCTCCTCTAGGAGGATACTCTGCATACAACTATGCCCAAGCGCAACCAGCGCAACCTGTTACAGGTGGATATGATATACACAGCCAAGTCTACCGACCTACTGAAACCGAACATCAAACACACCATCATAGTAAACCTTCGAAGAGTTCAGGGTCGCAGCACAAGCCGTCTCACACAGAGAAGATCGAGAAGGGTATTGGCAAGTGGATCAAGAAGGTAGAGAAGAACTTTGGATGAAGGTCAAACAGTCTGGTCTTTTGACACCATAGTTCTTGAGATTTTTGGCGCCGACACACTCTAAATTAGCAAGCGTGGCGAGTTCAAGTTGCAATTCTGTCTTCAGCTCTACAATCAAAGTGTTCGTCTCTTTATCATCAGTACCATGCCCTTCACAGGCGTCCCGATCAGCCGCCAGCACTTGATGGCCTGTCACTGAGCCCTCGCCGGAGCTTTCAAGAGTGGACACCCTTTGTGGTTGTCCCGACGCTCCCTCCACAAGTCTCTCCCCTCGATACATGCTTCCATGAAGGCCTTCCAGTTCGGTGAAGGTCCGTGTCGATCTCATCCTTGGGATGGGACGTTTACTGCTGGCGTGGTGGTTGTCGATATGGTTGACATTAACCGATTGATGACCGAGGGGTTATCAGAAGCTTTGTGGTGTTGTATGCAACACGCCGCCAGCAAGTGTGTCTGCGATGTCTCGCAGTCGATGCTACAACAAGGCCAGTCACAAACTCGGAGGGAGTAATGAAGTTCACATGCCCCGATCTTGCCAATCCACTCTTCTGCACTTCTCCATGCATATGCGGGTCGATGCCTTTTGCCGTGCCTAGCAACAGCCCGGCTGGGTCATGTTACTGTATTCTGTAGGACATGACCGCTCTGAATGGCTTTCAACTCAGAAACGGAAGGCCAGATTACAGCTCGCGCGTATCTGAAGTGCTTCCTAGGTGCGCCAAATGGTTGTAAGGGGTGGTGGGCACGGGAAGCCTGCCCATCACAGATGCAATGCTCCCACTCGGACGACGAAATTCTTCAGTCACGCAATAACCTGATCCGAACCAAGGGAGCGAGAGACGTGCTGTTCGATCAGGATGAACGGTCTTCGCACTGGCCATTCACGCCTTGATGGGCCCCTGGGACGCTTAGCCATCTTCACTATCAGATCAGCGTATCCCTCCTCTTTCGAGTCATCAGTATCCTGGTTGCAAGGATGTATTCTCCCTGTACGGCCAACGAGTATACACGCATAGATACTCCGTATTATTAACGCATGCCAATCGTGTATTGTATACAAACCTGCGCTCTGCCTCCCCAATGTTATTATGTCCTTCCGGTCATTCCAGCGTGTTCTGACCCTTGAGCAACTGGCTGGGCAGGTACAGTGGTCATTGACTGACTGACTGACTGACCAACTGGATGACTTGACTCGCTCATTCACCAGCAAACTAGCGTCGATCCTTGGACATTAATTACGGGCAGCAGCCACTTCGTTCTGAAGGTTGGCAACGTCGCCGGCCACACTCTACCCTGCCACATTACAGGTACGGCATGAATTAATGTCTGTCCTTCGGGGTTCAAGAGTCGTTGCGACGAGTCAGGCTCGAACTTCAGGTCAATAGACAAGCGTAGTTATGCTATAGGATCACAATCCGTACATAAAGGTATATTTCTTGTCCGCGTATCTCCGGGGATTTGTCTTCTCGTCTTCGATCTCCGCGGGCGTCATCCGCGCAAGCTTGGCTCTCCGTCTCTTGTTCACGGCCGCCAACGTGAAGCGGTAGGCGAGGTATCCTGCCAGCGCGACTGCAATGAATGCCAGCGTGACGTAGAAGGGTCTGTCAATCCGAAACAGTCAGCATGCCAATCAGATGGACAGACAGATCCAGGGCTCCTGGCACACGTATCCGGGCAAAAAACTCACGTGAGGTAATCGGGCGCAAATGATTTACGGAACAGCTGGGAGCCAATGACTCCGGAGAGGTTGCCGAACCCGTTGACGCCCAGAACCAGGGCCCTCTTGCCTGGCTCAGGAGTGTTCCCGCTCAGCCAGGCCACCGTCAAGGGTGCGGAGACGTAGCTGCCGAACAGCAGGATGCACAGACCGGCGTATTTGGCTCCGTGGGTCTTGGCTGTCACGGTGACGATGAGGCCACCGAGCGTGATCAGGAGACCGATGAAGATGTGGTAGCCTCGCTCCTTCCTATGGCGCCAAGGTCAGTATATCTGTGTTGTATGTGTCATGTGTATGTTTTCAGGGTCTAACACGAGTGGGTGTTCTTGATCTTGCCGCTACTGCTCCCGCTCGAGGCAAAGCTTGTGGCTCGTTCTGGGTTTTGCTCACCTTCTATCAGAGCTGACGGCGAAAAGGTACAGTCCCGCAGCCCCACAGACATATGGTGGCACAGACATCTGAGAATGTCAGTTGAGTCAAGTCGAAACGGGCCCTTCGGGGCTTAACTGTTGGACCTACCAGATTGGCCTCGATCGAGGAATACCCCAGTCCAGTCACCACAAGGGGCAGAAACACCGAGAAAGCCTGGCCCGGCACGCTGGCCAAGATGTTGAAGAACAGCACATACCACAACTTCCAGTCCTTTGCCGTCTCGACGACGTCCCTTTTGTTCAGTCGCTCGTTCTCGAGCCCGCTGTTCCCGTAAGTATGTTGGGTATACATGGCGTTGTCTAGTCGCATGCGCTCCGCCGCATACGCGCGGTCCTTTTTGCTCAAGAACCACGCACTGCCGGGGCCGAGAGGCATCCAGAACCAGGCAACCAGCGCGGTCAGACACGTGGCACCGCCTTCAATGATGAAGAGGTATTGCCAGTTCTTGAGGCCACCGGTTTTGATGTGGAAGACACCGTATGCTCCAGGCATGTTAGTGATTGGTCCAGAATCTGGACGGACCCATGCTCTTACCTATGCAGCCGGAGAAGGCGCCTGCAATGGCGTATTGGCCGTAGAAGAGGCCGATGCGAACAGCAAGGTCGAAGCGCGTGTAGAAGGTGGAAAGGTAGAAGACACCTAAGACACAACACGGCAGCAGCGCGCGTACAGTTAGTATGATACGATTAATTGTACAACCCCGACGTGTGGTGCAGCACAGGGGAGCCTACAGCAGGGGTAGAAGCCGGCCTCGAAGAGCCCGATCGCCAGTCGTGTACCAATGAGTGCACCTGCTGAAGAGTCAATGGCGGTGTTTTCTCCAAGGTGGTGGACTTGCTGACCCCGGCCTTTGACCCATGCTTGACAAATCGTGAGGATCCCCCAGCAGAACATGATGAAAGGGACCCAGTGTTTGGCGCCGATCCATCGTCCCATTGCAGCCGAGGGAGGTTGGAACAGCACGAACGTGATGAAGAACAAGCTGACAGCCAGGTTCAGGTCATCAGGATGGGCTCCGATATCCGTTGTGAAGCCTGGACTCGACTGATCATCAGCCGTGTGCAACGGACATACACTGACAGACAAAGGCAGATTGACCAGCTTGACTTACCCTGCGTTTCGGCATTTCCCACGTTACCCTGCCCACTATTAACGGCCAAGTACCGTACGAGGACAAGGGTGGGTGAAGACTCACCCGATCCAACCCATTGAAGAGGTACAACAAGGACAAGAAGGGCAGGAGAAAGATATCAAACTTCCGGTTTAAAGCACGGCTCAAGGCTTTCTCTTCCTCAGTCGCTGGAACATGTCCGGCTGGGAGGTTCTCATGGTCTCTCGGGTCGGTCTCACTTGTAGACATGCCAGTTTCAAGATAGTCTAGGCCATGCTTCTCTGCCATCGCTGCGCTGTGTTGGGGATCAAATTCTTCCAAATACTATCCCAATATGATGGTGTTGACCATGATCAAATGCGAGCCTTTGCCTGGAGCAAGTGCGCCTCATTTTATATCATGATCGTTGCTCTAATGGCCAAGTTCCTGGTCGTGGGTACCGTACCCGCGGATTGACCGGCATTGCGGTAGCGAAGTCTAGAGGAGTGGAGAAGGTTTGGGGTATGAAGACGGGGCAAAGTAGGTCAGAGGCAGCTTTTAGAGCTGTGCATTAGTTCGCATTTCCCTTAGCCTTGCTGGAGGATAGAGAACAACGTGCTGTGCGGGGTGTTGGTTCGCCACTAAGAGTACCGGCTAAGATACCTTGGCGGACCAGGAGATAACCCCGACTCTCTTCATATGTGCGGGTAGGGTACCCTGATGATTTGCACGGGCGGACGCCGATATACCTTGTTGGGTAAGGCCGTAAGGGTACCTTATCCAGTGCGTTCTCCATCCATAAGTACCAATCTGTGTCCGTGTCGGGGTGAAGGCAGCAATGAGTTGTTGACCGAGAAGACTCGTCTCGCTCTCAGCATGGAGTCAACGATGACGCCACCAAATATGAAAGCTTATAAGAAGCATCCAAAGACTCTGGATATAGGCTTCAACGGCGTATCAGTGTCGACTGATTTCCGGGGAACGGTAGCGAGATCCCAAGCATGTCTAATGACAATAAGCTGACGAGACCTCCAGATCCTGCAAATCAGTGCTTTCCATCTCAAGCATGGAATTGTCCTCGCGGAGCCATACGAACAGTTTAACGGTACCAGGTTCCGGGATACTCCATATGTACGCGAGTATCGCTCTCGAATGCTAAGATCAATAAAGAATGGTGTTCCTGGGTTTGGCTTGCGCTTTGAAGGCGAGGCCCAAGACCTCCGAATAGATCTTGACGGTCTGGGGCGGGCGACAGTATCCTACCGCACCGGTGACGGTCTTGCAATCACGATACTTCTGCGGGTCAGCGAGGGTGGAGAGGTCATTCAATCCGCAGAGATCAGGTCGTTTGCCGAGGCAGCGTCCAGGGTCAGTTTCATCATGGACTTCGGTATCAGCGTCAACAGGGCCTCTTATGGACAACTCACCGAGGGTGGACCCATTCCAATTCCTAGATCGGAGAACAAACTCGATACCACCAAAGACCGGCGGGGCTTCCTGATCACAAACACGCCCTTAGGTGCACATCTGAAGGGATACCTTGAGAGTGACGGCCAATTTATCGATATACAGGATGCCCTGCAAGAGGAGACTTTTGTAGATTCTCCGGTCGTCGGCAGATATTCCGGACTGTTGGAAATTCCACCTCGCGGGGCACGGGTCTTGACAGCCAAGTTTATCTTGCAACCAGGGCTAGTCCCTCATGCACCTCGAGACGCAAAGGTCCCACAACGAGTGGGACTTCCAAAGCTCTGGAAGACACCCGAGGACGCCGGAAGGTTCATCGTCCGCAGAAATCTTGAGTACATCCTCGGAAACTGCACAATTCCAGTGCCACCATCCAAGCAAGCTGTGTGTCTTTTGACAGATCATGTTGCTCTGCCACTGGGATGGATGCGAGACAATTAGTATGTATCATTCGCCCTCGCCAGCTGTACCTAACCGGTGGTAGTTGGCAGGTCCGGTTCCTCATAGACGCCTACCTCAACCTCGAGAATTTGACTGACCCAAGCAACGCACGGGAATACGCCCAGGTAATCAAAGCAACGGTGAAAGGTCATTTGATCTGGGTCTTCCGCTACGCGCAGAGGCCGAACAAGTTCTGGCACAGATCGTACCTCACGACTGGCCGGCCAAAAGATGGACCAGTATTCCAGCTTGATCAGCAATGTTACCCGCTCCTTGAACTGTGCGACGTATGCGAAGCCTTTCCGGAGGAGCGGGAGCTCGTTGAAGATATCCTGCGCTCAGACACCGTGTCGCAAGTCTTGGACCTAATCGAGACAAAACGAGATTCACGAACTGGTTTGTTTCCAACGGATGAGACGCCAGGCGACGACGCAGTTGAATATCCCTTCCACTTCTCGAGTCACATTTTGCTGTGGTATTCGCTATACAGGCTCGCCAAGCTTGCTGCGCAATTCAAGGCAAATTCTGCCTTGGAAACACGCCTAGCTGCCCTCGCTGGAGCTGTGCGTGCGTCAACGCTCAATCACTTCCTCTGTCAACAACCAGCGACAGGAAAGCCGGCCTTCTCATATCTAGTGGATGGCACGGGCCAGCGGACATTTTACCACGATGCCAATGACCTCCCGACTCTTTTCGCTCCGGCGTGGGGATTCATCAAGACGGAGGCCGAAGAGCAAGCGTGGCACAACACCATGCATTTCGCGTTCTCGAGAGCCAACGAAGGTGGGTATTATGCCGAAGGAGCATTTGAAGGCTTAGGCAGCGTCCACACGCGAAACCCCTGGACATTGGGATACTTCCAACAATGGAGGTATGCGCAACTGAGCGGAGACCCCCAAGCCGAAGCTATTGCATGGAACAAAATATGTGGCGTGATGCTCTGGGACGGCATGTTTTCAGAAGCAGTTGACGGTCATTCCGGCGAAGTAACCAGTAAAGCATGGTTCAGCTGGCCTGGGTCGATGATCGGAAGCGGGCTGCTTGAAGCGGGAAATCGAGAGCGGTATCTTCGACACGCGTAGTCGGGGTAATGATTGGTGATGTTGCAGTAAGGGGGCCTTGATCGACAAGTGAAGGGAAAGTGAAAGCAAGAAGTGGCGGTACGCGGTGGGGATGGAAAGTGTGCCGACAAGCCAGGATGCCCCAGCCTTCAAACAGCGCGAGCGCCAAGCCCGCGTTCTAGACTTGATCCATTGTCGTCGATGAAGCCGCATTAGAGTCAAGGACCGCACACGTCTGCTTGAGTGTCTCTTTTCCTCTTCCACGCTATGTCGAACACGGATGGAGCGTCTGCCCGTCAACCCTCGTCGGAACAAAATTGCTCCCGAATTGAGGAAGCGCGTTGCTCAAGCGTAAGAGTGCTCTTCGCCACAAATTGTCCATTTGCATAACACTTACATTCACTGTCCGGTTTAAAGGTGCAATAGTTGCAACATCAGGCGAGCAAAATGCTCCGGAGGACAACCGTGCGAACGATGCCTCAAATCATCAAGAGACTGTGTCTATCCTCAAGCCGAGCAGACAGTGTCCATCCCACGTAGAGAATACGA